>JARQOC010000003.1:698901332-698958215 GCA_033576535.1 Allobates femoralis | reverse complement strand
GCCAAAAAGAGCACCAAACCGGCTACACGATTTTTGCCACGTATTTCATTCTTTTTTGGTGCAATTTTGGTACAAAACTGCATGCATTATGTTCAATGTGTTTATCTGCATCACCTGGCTCAAAAAAGCACCAAAACCAGGACACAATTTTTGCAGCGGATTTCATGCTTTTGTTGGTGCAATTTTGGCCCAAAAAAAGCACCAAAACTGCAATATAGTTGAGCTGTTTTTATAAAATTATTGCTAGTGATGAGCGAGCACTAAAATGCTCGGGTGCTCGGTGCTCTGGCCGAGCATCTCAAGATACTCGTGTACTCGGCCGAGCACCGAGCCCAATGTAAGTCAATGAGTGACAGGCTCCGCCCACAGACTTCCGATTATAAAACGAGTATTCCTGGGAAAGGGCGGGAGGGTGGGCTTTTTGAAATCGCTGCAACATACAACACCTTTCTGTGGCCCCCAGAGGGATCATAAAAATGAATCTGCTCTCTGTGAGGTGCCAGCTCACTGTGTGCACTGAAGGGAGCTGTGTACGTTTGTCAGATCGCTTATTATTACCGAGCAGTCCGAGCATCTCGGCGGTACTCGCCGAGCATCCCGAGTACCGGGATACTCGTGCGAGTACCGAGCAGCGCAGAGCATACTCGCTCATCACTAATTATTGCTTAAAATAATTTTTAAAAAAAATGACATGGGCTTCACTGCATTTTGTCATGCCAGCCAGGCACAGCAGGCAGATACAGGAAGCCCACTACCACTAGCTGTCTATTTTTACCTGACTGGAAACCAAAAATATTGGGAAGCCCCTTTTTTAATTATTTCATGAATTTAATGAAATAATTAAAAAAAAATGACATGGGGCTTTGCCGTATTTTTGGTTTCAAGACAGGTACAACTAGGAAGCTAGGGGCTGGAATCCTCAGCGCAGGTTGGCCCATGCTTTTTGGGGCCTCGCTGCTGTGAATTGCAGCGCGCAGCTGCCTCAGAAAATGGTACACTCATAGAAGCACCATTTTTTGGCACTGTACCATGACTTTTCCAGTGGCCCTGGCAGAGTTGCCACACTGGGTAATAAAAGGGTTAATGCCAGCTTTGTATTGGCTGCTGGCACTAAGCTTGCAATTCAAAGTGTAAGCAGTATTAAAAAACACAACACCAAAAAAAAACATTTAGAAATAAAGTACATGACAACCCTGTTTCCCATTTTTAATTACCAAAATAACTCTCCCCTCCGACATAATTCACAGGTATCATCTTCAGCTCTGCTGCATATCTCTGTGAGCAGATGCCCATTCTCTGTGACAGCATCTGTGATTGGCTGTTGGTCCCCTCTGCAGTGAATATCTAAATAATGAGAAGCAGCGGAAGTAGACGCAGCGGGAAGACGGGGCGGTGGGACGTGGTAACTATAATGCTGGTTAATAACTATTTTCTTTATTTTTACAGCTCCCCCACCCCCCCGAACTCAAACCCGAACTGTAACACAGACTTCCTAGGAAAGTCTGTGTTCAAGATGTGTGCCCAAACACTAGGTGTTCGGTACGGACCCCAAACTTTACAGTTCAGGTTTGCCCATCACTAGTTGTGTGCACGTATTTATATTCCTTGCCTAACATTTCCTTTATGTAGTTGCAAATACAAACAGATTTTTAGAAAAAGTATCTCTAAAGTCTGTTTATAATATTCAAATTAGGCCTTTGACTAGTCGAGGGGCATTAGTTCCCAGACAAGTTGGCCCACTTAGCATATTTTCACACTCCTGTGGGCTTGTTAACATGATTTACAAAAGTCAGTGTCTTTGGTTAGCTTCACACCACGGGTTTGTGGCATCAGGTTCTGCCCTGTTTCAACCGGACAGAACCTGATCCGGTTTTGCCTCCCATGTGTCCCTATGGTGCCGGATTTGTCATATTTGGCCATCAGGTTTTGTGTTTTCTGTGCCTGATCCAGTTTTGTTCGGTTTTTCACTGTGCACAAAATCGGAGACCGCAGCAGTTTTGGGCGCCGGTGAAAAAAATCGGACAAAATCTGACAGTTCCGGATCCGCGGCGATCCAGCGCCAATTACATGGGAGTCTATGGACGCTTGATCTGTGAAAAAATCGGATCGTTTCTCGGATCAAATTTTTTGCACAGAGCATGCTCAGATATCCTGCTGTCCAAATTTCAGCACCATGGACAGCAGTATTTCATGCACAGGCTGTAAAGTCAGCACCAAGGACAGTGGCAGAGCAGACACAGGCAGACTTCAGCACCATGGACAGCAGCAGAAAACAAATCCTGCAAAAAACAGGATCCCGAACCATATTTGGCCACACTTTGTGCACATCCTGTCCTGTCAGGTCCTGTCCGGTGGATCCTGCAAAAAACAGGATCCACCCTGACAGACAGAAACCATCATGTGAAGCTAGTCTTTGCCAACACTATACAAAGCCTGCACATGTGCGTGGTTATGTTCCCATTACAGCATTGAGCTTCTGATTCCGGAAATACTTGTCCTGGTTTCCGAAAGGCTCACTGTGCATGATCGGAAGTTTGAACAATTTCTGATCCTGTGCACTGCGCCTCTCTGAAGCCGGCACACGTATACCAGGCTTTTGAAGTGCAATGCTATGAGGGGAACAACACCGCATGTACAGTTGTGGATAAAAGTATTGACACCCCTGCAATTCAGTCAGATAATACTCAGTTTCTTCCTGAAAATGATTGCAATCACAAATTCTTTGTTATTATTATCTTCATTTAATTTGTCTTCAATGAAAAAAACACAAAAATAATTGTCCTAAAGCCAAATTGGATCTAATTGCACACCAAATATAAAAAAGGGGGTGGACAAAAGTATTGCCCCTGTTAGAAAAATCATGTGATGCTTCTTTAATTTGTGTAATTGACAGCACCTGTATCTTACCTGTGGCACCTAACAGGTGTTGGCAATAACTAAATCACACTTGCAAGCAGTTGACATGGATTAAAGTTGACTCAACCTCTGTCCTGTGTCATTGTGTGCACCACATTGAGCATGGAGAAAAGAAAGAAGACCAAAGAACTGTCTGAGGACTTGAGAAACCAAATTGTGAGGAAGCATGAGCAATTTGAAGGCTAAAAGACCATTTCCAAAGACCTGAATGTTCCTGTGTCTACCGTGCGCAGTGTCATCAAGAAGTTTAAAGCCCATGGCACTGTGGCCAACCTCCCTAGATGTGGACGGAAAAAAAAATTGACAAGAAATTTCCACGCAAGATTGTGCGGATGGTGGCTAAAGAACCTCGACTAACATCCAAACAAGTTCAAGCTGCCTTACATTCCGAGGGTACAACATTGTAAACCCGTACTATCCATCGGCGTCTGAATGAAAAGGGACTGTATGGTAGGAGACCCAGGAAGACCCCACTTCTTACCCGAGACATAAAAAAGCCAAGCTGGAGTTTTCCAAAACTTACCTGAGAAAGCCTAAAACGTTTTGGAAGAATGTTCTCTGGTCAGATGAGACAAAAGTAGAGCTTTTTGGGCAAAGGCATCAACATAGAGTTTACAGGAGAAAAAAAGAGGCATTCAAAGAAAAGAACATGGTCCCTACAGTCAAAAATGGCGGAGGTTCCCTGATGTTTTGGGGTTGCTTTGCTGCCTCTGGCACTGGACTGCTTGACCGTGTGCAAGGCATTATGGAGTCTGAAGACTACCAACAATTTTTGCAGCATAATGTAGGGCCCAGTGTGAGAAAGCTGGGTCTCCCTCAGAGGTCATGGGTCATCCAGCAGGACAATGACCCAAAACACACTTCAAAAAGCACTAGAAAATGGTTTGAGGGAAAGCACTGGAGACTTCTAAGGTGGCCAGCAATGAATCCAGACCTGAATCCCATAGAACACCTGTGGAGAGATCTAAAAATGGCAGTTTGGAGAAGGCACCCTTCAAATATCAGGGACCTGGAGCAGTTTGCCAAAGAAGAATGGTCTAAAATTCCAGCAGAGCATTGTAAGAAACTCATTGATGGTTACCGGAAGCGGTTGATCGCAGTTATTTTGGCTAAAGGTTGTGCAACCAAGTATTAGGCTGAGGGTGCCAATACTTTTGTATGACCAATTTTTGTGTGAAATGATCAATGTTTTGCTTTTTGCTTCATTCTCTCTTGTGTTTTTTCATTGAAGACAAATTAAATGAAGACAATAATACCAAAGAATTTGTGATTGCAATCATTTTCAGGAAGAAACGGAGTATTATCTGACAGAATTGCAAGGGTGTCAATACTTTTGGCCACAACTGTATGTGTAAGCTTTGTATAGTCCTGGCAAAGACATCGGGTTTTGTAAAATCATGTTAACACGCCCACAGGAATGTGATAACATGCTACGTGGGATGACCATTCCGGGAACTAATGGCCCCTCGACTAGTAAAATCCCTAATTTCCATATCAAAATAAGGCTTTAGAAATACTTTTTCTGGGGGGGCGTGTCCTGCAGCCGATGGCACCGGACACATTCTAGAGGAGCTCCTCCACTCAGACCGGCAAAGCGGCTCAAAAACGGCTTCCCCGAGCCCACTTTCCGCCTAATAGACGGCTAAGCACTTGCCCTTCTCCCCGAGCATGCCGCGGACCGGGTCCCGCCGACGTGAAGCAGACGGCAAGCTCACAGCTTTCTTCACACCGGAGCCCCACAGGGATCCCAAGATGGCGCCGACCAGGAAGGACCCAGCGTCCCCCTCCAGCGCGGTCTCTCATGCACCACGATCTCCTCGGCGCACAGAGGACCGCAGCCCTGTAAGTAGAGATGACTCTCCCCTTACTAAGAGATGTATGAGGGACATGCTGGGCTCCATGAGGGACGCTATGATGGGGGAAATAAGAAACATGTTGGGAGAAATGAGGGCAGAAATGGCGGCCTTAAGTGAGAGAACCTCGCACATTGAAACTAAAATGGCTGATTATGCCTCAGCCCACAACAACCTGGCTGATAGCTACGACATGCTTGATAGGGAAATGGGCACAGTTCGTGCAACCCTGAGCCACCTGGAAGACGGGCTTCACAAAAACAATCTAAAATTAAGAGGGGTGGCAGAATCACAAGATGGAGAGGATCTCCCTGCAGTGGTCACAGCCTTCCTGGCAGCAGCTCTCCCAGCAGCAGCTCCAGAAACCCTGGAGGTCGTGAAAACACACAGGCTACCTAAACCTGCTAAACTCCCAAAGGAGATTCCCAGAGACATTTTAATCTCCTTCTCAAACATTAAAACAAGGGACGCTCTCTTACATGCCATGAGAGCGAATCCTGAACTTCCATCTCCTTTTGAAAAGTCAGCAGTGTATCCAGATCTTTCTCCAGGCACGCTCGCCAGAAGACGTGAATTTGCCCCAAGCTGTCAGCTACTCAGAGAAAGAGGAATCCAATATGCCTGGGGTACCCCGGTATCTGTGAATTTTAGATACAAAGGAACTAGACATTCATTTGCATCTCCTACTCAACTGCGTAGAGCATTACGCTCGTGGAACTTAGCGCCATCCCCGGCAAGTTCACCGCACAACCCCGAGACGGAGACACGGAGACCTCAGCTTTGAAACCGGTTCGGTCCTGAGAAGAAACTTGGGAAAACAGGTCCTCGGTCTGTGTGGATTGACCTGTCCTCCTGAGATTACCCTTTGGTCCCCTACATCGGACCCCACTTGCAGTGACTCCTCTGGGACTGTGAGAGGAGGTGGACCCTTCCTCTATCTGTGTGGTGACCGGTTGGATTTGGTCCAAAGGGAAGGTCCAACTGAGCGTATCTCTGTACCCCCCACTAGTCAGATAATTAAGTCTGACGATTGTTTGGTTTACATAAGTGTTTCCCTTTACCCTTCCCCCTTCCCCCTCCTACCCCCCTCCCCCCCCCCCCCCCGATTGTCCCTCTAACTCTTTCTCTTCCCCCTTCTTTCTCTCAGGCCCCACTGCTATTCTCTAATTTTCTACCTCTCCACTCCTGACTTCTTCTCTTCTTTCAAGGTCCCCCCGCGTGGAATTGGGGGTTGGGAGCCATGCCCGCGATTGACTCATCCAGGTCTGTATCCCCCTCAACATTGAATGTAGCCTCCCTTAATGTAAAGGGGCTAAACTCCCCAGTCAAGCGGTCCTTTTTATGGCGGGAGACCCGAAGGCTGCAGTCTGACGTGATCTGTATACAGGAAACCCACCTCCTAGCTGAAGACAATTATCGGCTAAGCAACCCCACCTTCCCGCACATCTTTTTTGCTAACCATAAAGTTAAGAAGGCAGGAGTGTGTATTATGGTGAGCAACAGAGTCCAGTTTCAGCAGACATCAGTAGAGGCAGACTCACAGGGAAGGTTCCTCATTTTAAACTGCCTCATCTCGGGAGAGCCGTACACGATAGTGACGGTCTATGCTCCTAACATGGGACAGTTGAGGTTCCTGAGAGCCCTGTTCAAAAAGCTGCACAGTCCATCTGACAACTCCCTGGTGATTTGTGGAGACTTCAATCAGATCATGGAGTCTAGACTGGACTCTACGGCCCCGCGGGTAAGAGGACCTAAGCAGGGAATTCAGACTCCATGATGTGTGGCGCTACCTCCACGCAGAGGAAAGGGACTACACTTTCTTCTCCAATAGTCACAAAACATACTCCAGGATCGACTTCTTTCTGGTAAGTGAAAAAATTTTGCCCCGCTGCAAGACAGCCGAAATTGGGTTGATCACGTGGTCAGACCATGCGCCTATCACACTAGGGATCAGCCAGGGGCAAAATAGAGGTGCGCCACGTCGTTGGAGGATGAACGTTAGCCTTCTCTCCGATCAAACCACTTTAGAGGCCTTGGGTGGGAGCCTGGATGATTACTTCCTACTCAACGACACGGGAGAGACCGCAGATGGGACCTTATGGGCAGCACATAAGGCGGTGATTCGCGGCCTCCTCATACAAAAGGCAGCTCAAGCTAAGAAAGCTAGAGAGGGGTTGTGGAGGGAATGGATGGAGCAGATAGCAACCTTGGAGAGATCAAATAAGGCCAACCCAACTTCTCAGCTATCCTCCCAGATCTTTGTCCTCCGTACGAAACTAAGATCCCAGCTTCTCTACCAACACGAGTTGGGCCTAAGGAAACTCCGTACCCAATACTACGCTGCAGGTGATAGGGCGGGGAAACTATTGGCCAGGAGACTCAAGAAAAGGGTATCCCATTCAATGGTGACGTCCATGACCTCCCCAGACGGAAAAATATTTAAGAACCCGAGTGAAATAGTCGAAGTGATGGCAGACTTCTATTCAAATCTCTATAACCTGTCTGAAGACCCCATGACGCAACAGCCTGCCATAGACAATATTCAAACCTACTTGACGGGTCTCGACCTTCCGACAGTCCCCCCGGACATACTCACCTCCCTGAACCAGTCTTTTTCTCTCACAGAAGTGACAAACATAATTTCATCTCTCAAATTAAATTCAGCCCCGGGCCCAGACGGTCTGGCCAACGAATACTATAGAGCGTTCTCCCCCCAACTGGCGCCATACCTGCTCCGACTTTTCCAGCATTGGCAGACTGACGGGACTCTTCCGGCGGAGGCCCTAGAGGCCACGATCACAACAATCTTGAAGCCTGGAAAGCCACCCGACAGTCCGAGCAACTATCGACCCATCTCGCTTCTTAACACGGATGTGAAGATATTTGCCAGACTGTTGGCCTCTCGACTTGCCAAGGTGATTCCGCTGCTGGTGAACTCGGACCAGGTGGGCTTTGTGGAGGGACGACAGGCCAGAGATGGCACTAGACGTATGCTAGACTTGGTGGAGATAGCAGAGGCTAGGGGGGGCCCCAGTGTATTCCTGTCACTCGACGCAGAGAAAGCGTTTGACAGGGTACACTGGGGTTATCTGCGAGAGGTCCTGGAGAGGTTCGGCTTCTCGGGCCCAATTCTGTCAGCCATACTCAGTCTCTATTCCAATCCAGGGGCCAGAGTCTCAATGTCGGGGTTTGTGTCGAGGCGTTTTGACATCACCAATGGAACAAGACAAGGGTGCCCATTGTCACCCCTGATATTCGCCCTCGTCATGGAGCCTCTGGCGGCTTCCATTAGATCTAACCCTCAGATCACAGGCATCCATGTGGGATCCAAACATAATGTCATAGGGCTATATGCTGATGATGTCATCGTCTCTTGCACCAACCCCGATAGCTCAATTCCAGCTATGCTCGCAGAACTCGATAATTTCACAAAAATCTCCTATTATAAACTAAACTTGGGAAAATCCATGGCCCTTCCCATCAATTTGTCAAAAAGGGAACTGGTGGCCCTATCCGCGCAATTCCCCTTTGCTTGGGCCCCAGAGGGTATACCCTATCTGGGCATAATCCTGTGTCCCACGAAACAGGTTGCCCGAGTTAACTTATCCAAATTAATGGCAACATTGAGGGGGAAGCTGACCCTTGGTCCTCTTCCCCTCCTATCCTGGATGGCTCGCATTCAGGCCTTCAGGATGCTATGGCTTCCGAAGCTCTTATACCTATTTCGCTGTGTGCCTATGGGTTTCCCAAGCAAACTCTTGTCTCAACTACAAAAACAAATTAACACCTTTGTCTGGGCGGGAGGTAGACCGCGTATCCAGAGACGGACAATGTACATGAGATTGAGGGAGGGTGGTATGGGGGTACCGGATGTGACCGCATACCATAAAGCAGCAATTCTGGAGGCTTCCAGAGCTCTGTGGAAACAACAGTCAGAGGTGGGATGGGTTCAGCTAGAGACGGAGTTCGATCCGGGGGTGTCGCCTGTCAAGCTCTTAGCTGGGGCTGCACTAGGCCCGGTGAGGGTATGTCACCCGTTATCTACGGTTCGTACCCTTCAAGAGACATGGAAAAAAATGCCAGAACTCTGGCGTCAACTGCCCCCAGAGAAGATACCGTTGGAGGCTTTCCAGGTGCACATCCCCATGTTGAACTTATCACCCTGGCATTTATCGGGGGTCCTCTCCCTGGGAGACTTGGTAAAAGACGGTAGACTAGTCGCTTTCGACACCTTCAGCAAAGACTCTCAGTTCTTACGTAACTCCTTCTTGCTATACTCACAGGTGAGGCACTTTGTGAAATCAAATGCATGCACACACGCTCTTAAACAACCCGCTCCTTCTCCATTCCAACGTTTTCTTCTGGCCGAAAATAATCCCCCGAAGGGTTTCTCCCTGATTTATGGGGGACTCGTGACTCACGACTCCCCCGTGAAGCTTCCCAACATGACCTCTTGGGAGAGAGACCTGGGATTTGAGGCTGATGGTGATGAGTGGGAAGGAGCGATCAGGTGCGTGATGCAGGCTACAAGGTGCATCAACCATTTGGAATCCTTAAAAAAAATACACCTCCGGTGGTATATCACCCCCGCTAGGTTGGCCAAACTGGCAAAGGGTTCTTCGTCACTGTGCTGGAGACAGTGTGGCCAGAAGGGAGACCTGGCCCACATATGGTGGGGGTGCCCTAAAATTTCCCAATTTTGGGTATTGGTGTCTGGACTAGTGGGGGAGATTACTGATACGAGCATTCCCTTAACCCCTCAACTGGCAGTATTACACATTGGAGCAGAAAGTTTTCCACCTGTCACGAGGCATGCAATCTCCTATGTGCTCATTGCAGCTAGGTTATGCATAGCAGCGGCTTGGAAAAATGCAGCCCCTCCGAATCTGGGAGATCTTACTAAAAAACTCAACATAATATTTTCTCATGAATACCACCTGGCAATGGACGCCCCGAGACGGCGTTACGTCTTGGATGCGTGGGCCCTTTGGGCTGGCCACCCGGCGGCCATTCCCCCCCCTGAGGCCCCGCGGGGGGACTGGCAAGGAGACGTAGGCAAAGAAGACACTTTAAATTAGACTGATATTGCCTATCCTCCAGCTTCTAATTTCTTCTGCTACTTTCCGCTGGCCCCGCTCCCCCCTCTGAACTATTAGATTCTCTGTCTCTGCGCACTTATTCTTGCTCTCCTCTCATTCCTCTCTCCCCCCACTCTCTCCCCCCCCCCACCGCCTCCACCCCCCTCCTTGATCCGATCCCCCCCTATTCCACACACTCTTGGTTTATTTGTTACAATCATTGTCGTCTACATGTGATATGTGGATCCTCCTAGAGTGTCGGATACGTAATGACCTGGCATACGAGTCCCGGCTACTTTCCAGCTGCGAAAACATGATCAGTAACAAGTCCACCCATGTATGTCACAATTTTGAGACTTTGAACACATTTGCTTGCCTTAACACTCTTGGGGACCAGTTTGGCGCAAGAGAAAATGTTCCTCCTACCCCCCCCCCCTACCTAATACCATCTGTTTGTATTGTAAGTTGTTTACTGTGAACTTTGTTATTAAAATAAAAACACATTGAAGACTAGAAATACTTTTTCTTAAGACCCATTTATGAAAGCAAATAAATGAAGGGACTGTTTGGGCAGAAAATATAGATATGTTCCCACAGCTGCTGGTAGTTCTTGTGGCACGGAGGACTTGACGGTTCCCCTTAATTTTAAGAAAAATATATATAATTTTATTGAAACAAACCAGCAAGAATATTTTTTAGCTAAAAATCCAAGCATTTTAAAAAAACAAATATTTTTTTCTTTTTGAAAGTCAATTGTGGTCTGCGATTTCACACTTCACCAATGCATCTTATTTGAATGTACCCTTATTTGTGTTTATTTTCTCTTGATAAGACTTGATTTTAATTTTGTCCTTATATGAAAAAAAATCACAATATTGCTGTATGTGTGTAGTTTTTAGTCAGTTTTGTGAAAGTTGGAAAAAATAACATATAATAATTTTTACAGGATTCGTAAGGTTGACCTGCACCAAAATACAGAGCTTTAAAAACAAAACATAAAAAGAGCAGCATAAGAGAGAATAAATAAGAAATCAATTCTTTATACCACTTTTTAGAAATCCTTTTACCTAGACTAGGTAATAAAAAACCACCAGACCTCTTAGTTGTAAGAATATAAATCGTCAATATTTTTTATATAACATCTTCAGCTTTCTTTCAGGATATACATAATAAAAGAAGCAATTGAGATATGTGTATTTTATGTAGTAGGTTGCTGTTGCAACTTTCCGGAGTTCATCTCTTTGAGCTACCATTATATGTGTCTCCAAGAATTATAAATAAAGAATTTGAAGTGGCATTCACACTAACTTGCACATTTCATCCAGGCCTGGATTCCACTATGCTGATGCAGTAAGCAAAATCCATATTAAGACTCCAAATTGACACAAAATATGAATAAAAAGACATTCAACATCATGTTTCATATTTCTTTATGTGAACATTAAACTGAATATTAAAAGTAAGGAAGGAGACACCGAAAGAGCTGAAGTGTTCAAAATGGCTTCTTTAAGTAATTGCAAAGTGCTTAGTTGCGCGTGTGTATAAGGCCAGGGCCACACTATGCCCCACACTTACGTCAACTGGATCCAGTAACTGCAGAGGGAAGGGTGCAGGAACACACACTGTTAATGTCAGGGGCTGTCTGTGAATGCTCCTCTATAGTAACCCGCTGTTTACCATGGATGCAGCCACACAGGAAGCCCCAGAAACTGCGCTTTTGTTGTCGGCAATGTTTTCCTGTGCGCCCGGCAAAAGTGCAGTTCCTGGGGCTTCCTGTGTGGCTGCATCCGTGGTAAACAGCGGGTTACTATGAAGCAGCATTCACAGGCAGCCCCTAATCTTAATGGTGTGCGTTCCTGCACACTTCCCTCTACAGTTACTGCATCCAGTTGATGTAAGTGCTGGGCTAAGTGTGGCCCTAGCCTAAGTCATGTTCATGCAATGATGTTTTGTTGTGGTTGGCAAAAGTTTTGAACTTGCAATGGGTTAATTCATTTGGGGCTGTCTGGGATGGTTTCTATGTAGAATTTACAAAGAAACTGATTCAATGGATTACATGCCACTTTTTTTCAGATGTTTTTCAGTCAGCAGTGAGAAAAAAATTAGTAGAAATATGAATGGTAATGGTGGATTTGTGTCAAAATCTGTATTAGAAAAAAATGTAATATGACTATACCCCTACAGTACCCTACTTTTTTCATAGCCAATACAAGTTTTCAAAAATCATATGCGTTGATATAGGAATCCGCCTTGTAGATAGCGCTGTTCGAAGATTTGGCCAAGAAAATCACTCCAAGGACCTCGGATCTTAAGACCAGGGGCGTAACTACCGGCATAGCAGCCGTAGCGGTCGCTTTGGGGCCCGGCGCTTGTGGGGGGCCCGGACCCAGCGCCGCTACGCAGCCGCTGCTATACCGGCAGCTGCGCCTGCGATACAGGGGCGGACTGGCCCGGCGGGCCCCGACACTTTGGGGCCACGCCCACTAAGCCCCGCCCCCATACCCCCTGGGTGCTGTAAAGGGGGCCCGGACGGAACGGGGGGCCCATGGTCCCCTGAGCGCCCCCACATGTCTCACTACACCGACCGAAGGTCAGGTGATCTATCGCTCTGTGAATGTGGCTTGTCGTAGTCATAACAACAATTTCTCCGCCCATCTCAAGTCATGTGACCGTGATGTCAGCTGACCGGAAGTGAATGTAAACATGGCGAGAAACGAGGAGAAGCAGCAGGGGAGGCTGAACCGGCTGTGGCTGCAGAAGGAGAGGGCAGGTGAGCCCCGCACTGTGCGCTGCCCCTGCCGGGCGTCGTCCTGTGCTCTCTGGGGGGGGAAGGGACGCTCTACCCCCCTCCCTGCGCTCTCTGGTTATTTTCTATGCAGAGGGACGTGTCCGGGACGTGACCAGGGAGCGGCCGCGGCTGGTGAGTGGGGACGGGCAGGAGGGGGTGGTCCGGCCAGAGCTGTCCTCACCCGTGTTCTGTGCAGGGGGCGCTACACACAGCAGCTGAGATCCGGAGGTGGATCCCGAGCATCAAGAGCGACATAGAGTATTATCTGGAGGTGAGTTACAGTGTGTACAGTGTGAGTGCTGAGGGGCTGCTGCAGTGTGTGTGTGTGTGTGTATGCTCAATGTGCAGTGTGTGTATGCTTAGTATGTAGAGTGTGTACAGTGTGAGTGCTGAGGGGCTGCTGCAGTGTGTGTGTGTGTGTGTATGCTCAATGTGCAGTGTGTGTATGCTTAGTATGTAGAGTGTGTACAGTGTGAGTGCTGAGGGGCTG
This sequence comes from Allobates femoralis, assembly GCA_033576535.1. NCBI lineage: Eukaryota > Metazoa > Chordata > Amphibia > Anura > Aromobatidae > Allobates > Allobates femoralis. The sequence continues at coordinate 698,945,090 of JARQOC010000003.1, read as the reverse complement.
CTGCAGTGTGTGTGTGTGTGTGTGTGTATGCTCAATGTGCAGTGTGTGTATGCTTAGTATGTAGAGTGTGTACAGTGTGAGTGGTGAGGGGCTGCTGCACTGTGTGTGTGTGTGTATGCTCAATGTGCAGTGTGTGTATGCTTAGTATGTAGAGTGTGTACAGTGTGAGTGCTGAGGGGCTGCTGCAGTGTGTGTGTGTATGCTCAATGTGCAGTGTGTGTATGCTTAGTATGTAGAGTGTGTACAGTGTGAGTGCTGATGGGCTGCTGCAGTGTGTGTGTGTGTATGCTCAATGTGCAGTGTGTGTATGCTTAGTATGTAGAGTGTGTACAGTGTGAGTGCTGAGGGGCTGCTGCAGTGTGTGTGTGTATGCTCAATGTGCAGTGTGTGTATGCTTAGTATGTAGAGTGTGTACAGTGTGAGTGGTGAGGGGCTGCTGCACTGTGTGTGTGTGTGTATGCTCAATGTGCAGTGTGTGTATGCTTAGTATGTAGAGTGTGTACAGTGTGAGTGGTGAGGGGCTGCTGCACTGTGTGTGTGTATGCTCAATGTGCAGTGTGTGTATGCTTAGTATGTAGAGTGTACAGTGTGAGTGGTGAGGGGCTGCTGCACTGTGTGTGTGTGTGTATGCTCAATGTGCAGTGTGTGTATGCTTAGTATGTAGAGTGTGTACAGTGTGAGTGCTGAGGGGCTGCTGCAGTGTGTGTGTGTGTATGCTCAATGTGCAGTGTGTGTATGCTTAGTATGTAGAGTGTGTACAGTGTGAGTGCTGAGGGGCTGCTGCACTGTGTGTGTGTGTATGCTCAATGTGCAGTGTGTGTATGCTTAGTATGTAGAGTGTGTACAGTGTGAGTGCTGAGGGGCTGCTGCAGTGTGTGTAGAATGTATGTGTATGCTCAGTATGTACAGTGTGACGACTGAGGGGCTGCTGCAGTGTGTGTAGAATGTATGTGTATGCATGGGGGCCCCTGACCGCTGCCCCCACACGCTATCCTCGGGGCCCCCTGACCGCTGCCTCCATTACTGCTGCGTCCCCCGCTCTCCATTACCGGCGGGCAGTCGCGCTGATCTGCCTGTCATGTGGGCTGTAGCCGGCGCCGCTCTATTTCCTGTATCGCCGGCTACAGCGTCACACTACATGACAGGCTGTGGCTGCGATCAGCGCGACTGCCTGCTGCAGGTAATGGAGAGCGGGGGGCCTGTATATACCACCACCAGGGGCCTGTATATACCGCCACCAGGGGCCTGTATATACCGCCACCAGGGGCCTGTATATACCGCCACCAGGGGCCTGTATATACCGCCACCAGGGGCCTGTATATACCGCCACCAGGGGCCTGTATATACCACCACCAGGGGCCTGTATATACCACCACCGCGGAGGCGGCTGTAATACTGCTGGGGCCTGTATATACCACTGAGGAGGCTGCTGTATACCACTGGGGCTGCTGTAATACTGCTGGGGCCTGTATATACCACTGGGGCTGCTGTAATACTGCTGGGGCCTGTATATACCACTGGGGAGGCTGCTGTATACCACTGGGGCTGCTGTAATACTGCTGGGGCCTGTATATACCACTGGGGAGGCTGCGGTATACCACTGGGGCTGCTGTATATACTGCTGGGGCCTGTAAGGGGCGTGTCTTGGAGGGGGCGTGTCATTGGGGGGCGTGTCTTGGAGGGGGCCCCATTCAAAAGTTTGCTATGGGGCCCTGCCAGTTCTAGTTACGCCCCTGCTTAAGACAAAGATCTTTATTCCTCCACAGACTCAACGCGTTTTGTTTACCCACTGTACACTTCCTCAGGAGTTTAAGGGTAATTCTTAAACTCCTGAGGAAGTGTAAAGTGGGTACATGAAATGCGTCGAGTCTGTGGAGGAATAAAGATCTTTGTCTTAAGATCCGAGGTCCTTGGAGTGATTTTCTTGGCCAAAACCTCGAACATTGCGATCTACAAGCCGGATTCCTATATCAACGCATATGATTTATACAACTCTTCTGGCAGATTGCTGTGTTCGACAGGATTCAATTGTCTTGTTTTTTAGTGGTTGTGTCACACACAACCCGATCAGGTGAGTGTGACCATACTTACAATTGACTGATTATATCGGATAAGACCCTATTGTGCGCTTCCTCTCCATTTATTAAAGTTTTCAAAAAGAAGTAAATAAAAACTGCACTTAACGAGTATGTTGATCAAAGTACAGTAGGATAGTGTCAATGAGTTAGGGTCCTTTCACATCAGCGTTTTTCACTGAATGTGGCAGATCCGGCAGATTTACCGCATCTGTCTGATCTGCCCCTTAACGGCTTATTTACAGTACTCAATTGTGGCAAGCCCCCATTCATTCTCTATGGGGCTTGTGGCAGGTGCGGCAAGTGTGGGTTTGCCGAGATCCAGCATTTGTGGCACTTGCGGCCGCTCAAAAAAACGCAGGTAACCGCATTTTTTTGCCCAGTAGCAACTGCCGCATTTGCTGGATCGCGGCAAAACCGTATTTGCCGCACCTGCCTCAAATCCCAAAGAGAATGAATGGTGGCTTGCCGCAGGTGAAACAACTTGGCCATTAGGGGTAAATCTGCCGCATCTGCCGTATTCAGCGAAAAACGCTGATATGAAAGCATCCTTAGAAAGGCAAAGTATACAATGACACCTATATGGGAGTGTTAATGGGGCACCTTAATGCACCACTCCACTATTTTTTCTTATTTTAGCGCTGCAGAGGTACTTTTAATTTAAGTCCCATGGTACCTCTTATACTCATCTGCTGTTGTCTTCATCTGCTTCGTGCGTCCCTCCTGGTCCTCCAGTCTGCAGTGATTTGTGACCTGAAAACAGCTCCAATGCAAGTCTATGAGAGCCTTGTTCTGGCTCTCATAATCTTGCATTGAGGAAGTTCTGACTGATGGATCAATGTTCAGTGTTTGATTGTCAGTTCCATGTCTGGAACTTACAGAGAAAGACTATAATTGAAAGATTGAGACCTGCTCTGTGTTTTGGAGATACTCCTGGTTTTGGCATGCAAATACTGATGTAATACTGATCCAAAATACTAATGTGTTAATGAGGCCAAAGTGTTGTAATAAAAAAATAAACAGTGGCGCATTGCTTAAGGGTACCTTTACACGCGGCTACATTTCTAGGGTGGCTACAGGTAACTTACTGGTTGCAGTGAAATCATGGAGAGATTATTCCATTTGTACACAGCAACAAGATAGAACCTTGTCTCCATGATTTCACTGCAACCTGTAAGTTACCTGTAGCCACCCTAGAAATGTAGCCGCGTGTAAAGGTACCCTAAGTGTTAGTACTAAACCTTTTACAAAAATAGAACTGAAATATTTAAAACCACAAATAATAATAAATATACTAATTGGGGCACATTTATCAAGCTAAATGCACATGAAATTGCACCAGAAGTGTTTTTGATGACTTGCACCATATGTAAGATGTGTTTCAGACATGTTCACGACTTCTCTGACTAGTGTATATGGCCTCGCTGAAGAGGGCACAGTATATTGGAAAACAGGGCATGGCTTAACTTATGACATAATGTGTCGAAAATGTGGCATAAAGTAAGTCAACTGATAGTCTAAACTTAAATTAGGCTACTTTCACATCTGCGATTTTTGCCATTCGTGGCAGATCCGGCTGTTTTGCCACATCTGCCATGCAATGGCTCACTTGCAGCAAGCCTGCATTCAGACCAATTCATTCCCTATGGGACTTGCAGTCATGTGCGGTACTTGCAGTTTCATTCCCTATGGGACTTGCAGTCATGTGCGGCACTTGCAGTTTTACCGAATCTGGCAAATCCGTCACTTGCAGCAAGTGCCGAAACTGGTAAAACCGCAAGTGCCGCACATGACTGCAAGTCCCATAGGGAATGAATTGGTCTGAATGCATTCTTGCTGCAAGTGAGCCATTGTATGGCAGATGTGGCAAAACAGCCGGATCTGCCACGAATGGTGAAAATCGCTGATGTGACAGCAGCCTTGCACAGTCTTTACAGATTTATCAAACACATGACCCACATTGATAAACTGGAGCATTTCATGACTGCCAAGTCTAATTTTACACAGTATAAGGCCCCCTTTACATCACAATTTTTTCCTGTCCATGGGGATACTGTTTTTTGCAGGACCCCACGGACAGGAACGGACAGGCCCGGATGTGAACTCGGGATGACATTTATGTGTCCAGATCTGTGATATTGAGGGATCCGGACACAGAAAGAGCTGGGAGGAGCTGAGCCAGGCAAGTGGTGTTGGCACTTTTATGTCACACGGGGGGAGGAAGAATCCTGTGTTCCTCCCTCCTCCCGTGTGACATGTCGGGTCTGAAGTTTTGCATTCCCAGTGCATCTACATTCACTGGGAAATCAAAATAAAAGAGAAAACATGTATTAAAAATAAAAAGATAAATACTTACCTGTCTGCCGGCTGTCCGGGACCTGAGGAGAAGACGTCTCATGGTTGACAGAACCTTAAAATGCTATTGGCCGGTAGCAATCAGATGATATGTCATATACCACCTGATCGCTTCCAGATAATCACATTTTAAAGGTCCTGGCAGCATTCTGACGTCTTCATCTCGGGTCCCGGACAGCCGGTGGAGAGGTAAGCATTTCTTTTTTTTATTTTTAACACATTGCTTTATTTAATTTAGGAGTGTATGCAGTTTTAGTGTACTGAGCATGCAACACGGGATCTGGAAAACAATCTTGCTTTTTCCTGGATCTGAGCTCCATAGGCCCCCATGGTATTTGAATCGGACAGCGTCGGATCCGATGCTGTACGATTCTGTTTGATTGTATCCGCTGCACCCAAAATTGGAGAAGTCTCCGATTTTGGGATGTGGAAAAATCAAACACAATCGGACCCCCTGCACACGCAGATAGCTATTAAGGACCAAACCGTGCGCATGGGGATACATGGGGAGCAAATCGGATCCGTGGCTATCCGTTTTACAATGGATAGCCACGGATCAACAAAAACGTGATGTGAAGGAGGTGTAGAAATAACAGTTTTTATAAGTGTGCATCATTATTGTTACATCAATGAAATACAAAATACATAAATAAGTTATCAATACAACATATTACAATAAAGAGTCAGATGCCATTAATTAACTTTCTGATTATTTAATGCACTCTGCCTCTAACAGTCAATCACAGACGCCTTCACTCTCTGTGACAGTGTTTGTGATTGAATGCTGCACCCCCACCCATTGTGCCATTATCTGTGATTGGTTGCCATTGACAATGAACCTGCTGTAATAGGGGTGTAAGAATGAGCAGCCCAAAAGTACAATAGCGTCCTTGGTAAGCATAATACTGCAGTTTAATCATCATTTTGCTTATTATTACAGCTTCTCAGCCAAACCCGAACCCAAGCAGTAACACAGACTTCTCAGGGAAGTCCATGTTCAGGGTCCTTGCCCAACACCAGGTGTTCGGTATGGACCACCAACCTTAACAGTTCGGGTTCACCCATCACTACTTATGATACCACAGTTTAAGATGATCAAGTCATTTGAAGTTCAGATTTGCTGAGTTCAGTGAAATTTTCACAAAATTCAATTGAGAAGAATAGATTCAGTGAAATTCACAACCACAATACTCTCGCATCTCTTAATAATGTATCCAACAGATGGTAACCCGGTAGTAGTACCCTGTTTCCCCTAGGTTAAGACTGGGGGGAGAATATTGCATGGGAATATTGGGGGCTGCATGGGAATATTGGGGCTTGGAAAGGGATGGAAAAAAAAGGCATCCCCATTTTTTGGAGCAAAATCTAAGATAAGAGAGTGTCCTATTTTAGGGGAAACAGAGTAAACAGCTAATTTAATAACACAGAGCATAGACAGATTTTTTTATAGTAAAATAAAAAAAATGAACCAAAAATTTGGCCTCAGATTTATTTGATAAGGCAGATCATTCTGTGAAGAACGTCGACTGGGCGGGAATGGGTGTGATTGAGCCTATCAACCCACACTCGTTAAATTCACTATACTACAAACCTTACTTCAGCACAGGCCTTGATGAATCACCCCCAATGTTAGGAGTAATGAATGATGTGCCATATATTCTATATATTCCCTCTCAAATAATACGCTTGCTAGAGACAAATTAGGACAATTGTGGTCTGCATTTGGTAATACTGCTGCCCAAATAGCTGGTGGCAGTGGCCATGGTGGTGCTTCTGGTACATCTGCTATTGATGCCCACATTCTTGCCCATGGTATTTTTTTCCTTTTTATCACTGCTACCCCCGTCCTAGACCATTGCCACTTTTTCTTTTACCATACATTGTGTTCGACACTGAAATTAACTTTTGACAAACTCTCCAACCACAATTATTTAACTCTTCCCAAAAAGGACATTATAGGAAATGCTCTGCAGGTAGGTACATATGCAGAAAACTAAGTCAATGAAATCTGACAGCAGGCTTCTATATAGGTGTGTTGTTTATGGTTGTAAAATTGAACTAGTAAAAAAGATGTGCAAAAACAAACGTGCACACACAAATATTTTTTCTATTATTTCAGCAAAATTTTGCCTCCTTCTTCAAAATTACCAAATAAAAAATTCTAGGTATGAGCTATAATATAGCACCTGCAAAAGGGCTGTGCAGGACCCGTGGAAGCACTAACTGTGCAAAATGGTGTGACTGACGTCCGACCCTGCCTCACTTCCTTCCCTGCACAGATGTAACCCCACTTTTACTGGAATAAATTTCCAGGACTGCATTCAAGCTTTGGTGAATGCCACACCTTCTTTCATGGATTATGCCTGCAACTGTTTCTTTGAGCTGAGCAACACCATTTTATGTCCACTGCTGAAAGCTGCAGAGACTTTGATAGAAGCCCTGAGCATTGTGGCTAGGGCCTGGTCTTCTTCTGTTTAGAGAGCAAACCTTTATTATTTCAGAGGGTCAGCAGCATGCAAGACCACCTCTTCTACACTTATCTGTTAGCAATTCAGATAAAATAACATATGTCCATTATACATGGTTGTAAAGGTCTGTTCTCAGTCATGAAACAGCTTACTATGGATATTGCTTCTTAAATGTGCAGTTTGTTTATTTACTTTCATCCATTTACCATATGTTTAGAATACAGATTTTTGGCATGTGCACAAGTATGGTATTATAGTATCCATCTTGGACCTGTCCAAGCATTGCCCATTAGCCTTATTTAATATTCCAGATTAATTGGTGGTGAGCTGAAATAACTATTTTCTTATTTCTCTTCCAAATATGTCAGGCTTCAATAATCACTCCACCCAACCGCAAGCTCATTTGTTACCAAGTCTTCAAACAGTTATTTTCTCTTTCTGTTCTCCATGATTAGTGTGGCATACACAGACACACAATATAAAGGTTGAGACAACTTTTCCCCTTTTTTGCTGGTTTCAGCAGTGATTTTTATATTGCCCACACCTGTTACTTGCCACAGGTGAGTTTGAAAAATCATCACATGCTCGAAACAAAGATGTTTACCCACAATTTTGGAAAGGTGCCAACAATTTTGTCTGGCCCATTTTGGGATTTTTGTATGAAATTATGTTTAGTTTGCCTTTTTTTCACTGTTTTGTGTTGTTCCAATATACACTAAGGAAATAAATATGTATCTGACTTAACATGTGTAATTTCAATACTTTCCTGGGATAAATACGTTTTATGAAATAATTTCAAGTATGCCAAGACATTCAGTCATGACTCTATGCAATGCACAGTATACAGATGTACATGCAGTATGTTATGTAGTCCTAGGCTGTTTAAAGCCGTCGATTTCAAAGATTGTTTGTTAAAATAACATTTTCTTTCAAGAAAACTTTAAAGTGTTGCTTATTTATATCAGAGACTATTTTATCCATTTTCATACAAAGAATGGGCTGAAAATTTCTAGTACTTTATGTAATATCCAAACCAAATACCTAAAGTAGCTGGTATATTTGCACATGATTTAGCTTCACTTTGAACACATACCATGTTGTATATTTTTAAGTGCATAGTTTTATCAAAGGACCTTGCACTTCACAATAATTAGCACATCAAGAGGAAAAGCCTGGATAGTCAGTACATATGCACCATGTAAGTGTCATCAGTTAATGCTTTGCAATAACTATAATAATGAAAGAGCTATCATCAAATAAGTATTTTATCATGTATTTTTTTTTACATTTTGCAATATGAATATTTTTTATTAACAAGGTAGGACAATTTTTATACATCCTGTCTGATGAATGAAATGAAACATTATATTCTCTTGTTTATGATTTTTAAAGGGTTTCTTCGTGTAATAAATTTCTATAGATCACTATTTTCACTTCATGTGCATGTGTAAGAGGGTGTAGAAAGCTATACATTATGGTTGTAATTTTGGATATTGGTCCCACCTGTAATGGTAACATCTCGCCACTAGATGTCAGTAACCCTCACTAATCTCAATTTATTAAAGGGATCCTGTCACCTCCAAAACGCCTCCTAAGCTAGCAAAACATGTCCCTGCACCATCCCATCACTAATCTCACACTTCTTTTGTCTCCTAAAAGCATCCTGTGAAAGTGCATAAAAACGTTTTAATACTCACTCATTAGTGATTATAATTAGCAGGGGCTATATTCTTTAGTCACCAAGGCAGGCTGTTTTGCAGCTCCAGGATCCACCCTGTCTCTGTGTGTTTGCTCTGCTTGTGCAGGCATTGCCCTCCCCCCTCTCCATCACTCACAGAATGCAAATCATTAGTCCTGCCTTCAGTTTCAGTTTCACAGCATCACAGACAGAGAGAGGGCTGGATCCTGGAGCTGCTAAACAACATGCCCTGGTGACTAAAGAATATGGCCACTGCTAAGTATAATCACTAATGAGTGAGTATTAAAACGTTTTTCTCCACTTTCACAGGATGCTTTTAGGAGACAAAAGGAGTGTGAGATTTGTGATAGGATGGTGCAGGGACATGTTTTGATAGCTTAGGAGGCGTTTTGGAGGTGACAGGATCCCTTTAAGTATTGAAAAACAAAGCTTGAATAATTTTATATATGCTGGGATGGATTTAATAAAATAACTGTGCAGTGAAAATGCAACTTTGTTGCTCGATGGGTAAAATACTTTTAGTTCATCATTGCTCTGCTACTTAAACTGATAAGAGAAATGAGGCTTGGGTGGTGAGAGCAGTCAGTCGCCACAGAGACAGAGACAATTTCAGCTCCGATGAAAAAAGAAAAAAAGTGGAAAGGACCTAAGCAAGTGAACCAAGTTCCCTGTGGATTGGGGCAATTATGTGCGCTTGTGAATGGTGATACCTGCGACAGGCAACCCCTCTTCCTGTTCGGATGAGAGAGCGGGGAAGCCATGGGTTAGTAATGGAAGAAAGCAGCCATCTTATGAGCAATGACGCAGCATCTGTAGACGGTGAAGTACCCTGTATTACAACCAAGGATTAGGCACTTTTTCATCCATCTATATTGAATGTTATTTGAACGATCCAATGATCTAGTTAGGGTCAGCTAGATAACTGGACTAATTACTTTTCTTTAATGGGACTATGTCAGTAAAACATGAACTGTGTTTACATGATCAAAAACCACAGATAGCATGGTGCGAAGATCCAAAAGGCCACAGCCTGTGGTAGAGCTGTCACGGCACCAATCTATCTGGATTGAATCATCTGCAGAGGCTGCTGATTAAATAAAATTGCTATTGTACAGACTCCTGTGATTGGGAATGAAATACACTTATGGTATTTTAAATGTTATAGTTGTTATGTGAACTTAATTTTTAATTGGCCTAGCTGTGCAGCTGAGATAGGTTACAAGAGAGTTCATTGGTTGGGGTAATATTAAGATTGAGAACCAGAAACAAGGTTAATATCACAGCTTCTCTGCAGAAAAGAGCCTTCTTTAGGTCTGCTCACACTTAGGGGAGGAAATGGCATGGTTGGTCCAAGGAAAGACACCCTCTCACTGGGACCAGGGATATGTGGACATTCTCCTGGAAAGGAAAGAAAACACATAAATTTATTTTTCCATATAAGAGTTGATGGAGTTAAGTTTACAGTTTAGTTCATTTACTGTTATACTTCAGAAGTTCAATTTAGTTTTTCTTCTCATAAAAACAGGCGTGAGATTGTCATAAATATTGTTATTACTAGTAAAAAGGCCCGATGCATTTGCATCGGGAGCACGGTGAAATGAATTGTGTGTATACAGGCGGGTCAGTGGGTAGCAGAGTATACAGGGGGCTCTGTGTGTAGCAGAGTATACAGGCAGCTCTCTGGGTAGCAGAGTATACAGGCGGCTCTGTGGGTAGCAGAGTATACAGGCGGCTCTGTGGGTAGCAGAGTATACAGGCTGCTCTGTGGGTAGCAGAGTATACAGGCGGCTCTGTGGGTAGCAGAGTATACAGGCGGGTGTGAGGGAGACAGAGTATACATGCGACTGTGAGGGGAGCAGAGTATACAGGCGGCTGTGAGGGGAGCAGAGTATACAGGCGGCTGTGCGGGGAGCAGAGTATACAGGCGGCTGTGCGGGGAGCACAGTATACAGGCGGCTGTGTATACAGGCGGGTCTGCGGGGAGCAGAGTATACAGGCGGCTGTATATACAGGCGGCTGTGCAGGGAGCAGAGTATACAGGCGGCTGTGCGGGGAGCAGAGTATACAGGCAGCTGTGCGGGGATCAGAGTATACAGGCTACTGTGCGAGGAGCAGAGTATACAGGCGGCTGTGCGGGGAGCAGAGTATACAGGCAGCTGTGCGAGGAGCAGAGAATACAGGTGGCTGTGCGGGGAGCAGAGCATACAGGCGGCTGTGCGGGGAGCAGAGTATACAGGCGGCTGTGCGGGGAGCAGAGTATACAGGCAGCTGTGTATACAGGCAGGTGTGCAGGGAGCAGAGTATACAGGCAGCTGTGTATACAGGCGGGTGTGCGGGGAGAAGAGTATACAGGTGGCTGTATATACAGGCGGCTGTGCAGGGAGCAGAGTATACAGGCGGCTGTGCGGGGAGCAGAGTATACAGGCAGCTGTGCGGATTGGATAGAGTACGGCGCTGTGCGAGGAGCAGAGTATACAGGCGGCTGTGCGGGGAACAGAGTATACAGGCGGCTGTGCGAGGAGCAGAGAATACAGGCGGCTGTGCGGGGAGCAGAGTATACAGGCGGCTGTGCGGGGAGCAGAGTATACAGGCGGCTGTGCGGGGAGCAGAGTATACAGGCGGCTGTGCGAGGAGCAGAGTATACAGGAAGCTGTGCGGGGAGCAGAGTATACAGGCGGCTGTGCGGGGAGCAGGGTATACAGGCAGCTGTGTATACAGGCGGCTGTGCGGGGAGCAGAGTATACAGGAAGCTGTGCGGGGAGCAGAGTATACAGGCGGCTGTGCGGGGAGCAGGGTATACAGGCAGCTGTGTATACAGGCGGCTGTGCGGGGAGCAGAGTATACACGCGGCTGTCTATACAGGCGGGTGTGTGGGGAGCAGAGTATACAGGCGGCTGTGTATACAGGCGGCTGTGCGGGGAGCAGGGTATACAGGCGGCTGTGCGGGTAGCAGAGTATACAGGCAGCTGTGCGGGGAGCAGAGTTTACAGGCGGCTGTGCGGGGAGCAGAGTATACAGGCAGCTGTGCGGGGAACAGAGTATACAGGCGGCTGTGCGGGGAGCAGAGTATACAGGCGGCTGTGTATACAGGCGGGTCTGCGGGGAGCAGAGTATAAAGGCGGCTGTGCGGGGAGCAGAGTATACAGGCAGCTGTGCGGGGAGCAGAGTATACAGGCGGCTGTGCGGGGAGCAGAGTATACAGGCGACTGTGCGGGGAGCAGAGTATACAGGCGGCTGTGCGGGGAGCAGAGTATACAGGCCGCTGTGCAGGGAGCAGAATATACAGGCGGCTGTGCGGGGAGCAGAGTATACAGGCGGCTGTGCGGGGAGCAGAGTATACAGAGGGCTGTGCGGGGAGCAGAGTATACAGGGGGCTGTGCGGGGAGCAGAGTATACAGGGGGCTGTGCGGGGAGCAGATGATAGAGGGGGCTGTGTGGGGAGCAGATGATAGAGGCGACTGGTGCCTTAGTTGAGGCGCGGGGGGGGTGATAGCAAGCTGCAGCCCCGCCGCCCCTGCAGCCTACAATGAGAGAGCGCCGCCGCCATCTTACCTGGGGAGGCTGGGGCGGCCGGCGTCTCTCAGGAAGCCGGGCGCTGATGGTGGCGCCGCCCCCTTTTGTAAAGCTGCTCCCCCTGGCTGCTGCCGCTAGGGACTCTGGGCTGACACTGTCCAATGGACGGTGCGGCCCTGGCGGTGGGGGAGCAGGAACATGGGGCGGGGGAGTAGCGGGCATTGGTGGGGGTAGGATGATGTCCGGCGAAAGGGATTTTGCGCTTCCGGCCAGTGTTGGCGGCACAGTGGCCGGAAATGCAAAACTGGTGATTATGTATATAGACTATACTATCGGTTTGGAAGATTGTCTTTCTTGTCAGTGGCGCCACTGTATTGAAACTGGTCTGGGGGTCTTAACAAATGGAATGGAACTAGAGAACATACATTTTAAAACTTCTAAGTAATTTAGCTAATTTTCATGGTATGTTCAAGAGATCCATTAGTTTGTGCTTCTTTTTAGGTCACAACAAAGATCAGATTGCCGTTTAACTCCGTGAGAAAATATTCTCTTTATGTTCCTATTATATTGTTGTTTTTAGCCATATGCCAGATTCATCAACAGCTTATTGTTGATAAATTTGACGCATACTGCATGGTAGATTTCTCCTAGTATACAGTATATTAAAAATTTCTGTTATGTAGTAAGTTTTTTTCAAGGGAATTTCTTTTTTAAACTGTTCTTTTTTTCCAATAGACTTTGCACATGAGTTATCCAAATATCACACAATGTATGATAAAGTGGAGTGAAATAAATATCTGCTACCAATCAACAGACCATCAGACAGAACAGACAAAACTATTATGACTTATGAGGAAGACAAGCAATATCAAGATACATCAGAAAAAAATATTTTCACATCCATAATAATGCAAATTAACAATGAAAGTTCATCCATTGCAAAGATCTGAAAAATACCATCCAATATATGAGAAACAATTACAAAATAAAGTAATAATAAAAATGCACCTCACTTATCAACTGTAAAACTAGCCTGACTGAATACTCTATCTGAAGAACTCTTAAAATATCATTCTCCATAATCATATAAGGCTAGGGCTTCACTGCGACATGCATCATACATCAGTTGTTTGACAAGTAGCATTACCAAAAACATTTGTGCAACTTGTTGTGGCTTCCTGTTACATAATATTTTAGAGTTCTGATCTTACTGATCACAGCACTTAGAGTCTGGGGAGATGGAGAACACAGTCACTCACCTCTCCTGGGGTGATGGGCCAATCATAATGTAATTGCAATAGGCCAATCACTATGGTAACCCGATGTTTCCATGGCAATCTGAGGTTGCCATGATGACATCTGGGCACCTGACCCAAGCCTCAGAGATCATGCGAACTTGGGTTTGCAGTACTGACAGCTGCACTGTATGACAAATTATTTCCATACAGTGCAGCATCAGTGTGACCCCAAAGACTGCAGCAAAAAGGACCCTTGATCCCTTGCTGCAGTTTATGGAGCAAATTGAGTGATGTGGGACCATTGTTGTGGATTAAATCAGGGGGTATGTGGGGGTAATAAAGATGGAGTCCAAATATGTGTTTTACATTATATTGTATTGCTTCTTGGAAGAAAATATGTTTGTGTTTTTTGCTCTAATAAAATGACTTTTCACGGTGTGGTGTCTTATTTACCATTTATTTAGAGGTTCCTAATGGCCAGGTCTAACAATGGCCCAACTTTATGAACCTCAGGCTTAGTGTAAGCTGCCTATGCAAAGGTGGCATTAACACCTTTATTACCCAGTTTTCCACCTACACTAGGGCAACTGGAATAGTCTGGGTACAGCGCCAGGAAATGGCACTTCTAATGAATGTGCCATTTTCTGAGGCGGCTGCGGGCTGCAACTCGCAACGTGAGGGCCCAGAATGCATGGGTCTCTCCACGCTGAGGATTCCTGCCCCCAGCTGCCTAGTTGTACCTGGCTGGAAACAAAAAATATGGCGAAGCCACACATCATTTTTTTTTTATTATTTCAAGAAATTTTTTTTTTCTTAAAAAAAAAAGGGGATTTTATGTATTTTGATTACCAGCTGGGGGTGGGAGGCAGCCCATACCTGCCTACTGTACCTGAGCTAGTGACCAAAAATACAGCAGATCCCACATTATTAGCACAAAATATACTGACTAAATCCGCAGCAAATACACATTGTGTGAACAGTGCTGCATATTTACAGAGTATTTTGAAGCTTATATTGAGTTCTAAGGGTGAAAATTTGTTGTAAAATACTTGCATGCTGCAGATTTTTCCACCTAAAAAGGCACACTATTTCCGACGCAGGAAAATTTGCAGCATGGGCACAACATTTCAACTTTCCCATACACTTTGCAGGGAAGGTGCTGTACTGCGGAATTGTCAAACATATGAGGAACAATAGCCTAAAATTCAGAGACCAGGTTCTAACTCAAAAACATCACTGCTATCCTTTCCTAGCCTGGCCGTGAGCCTAAAAAATTGTTTTCCCACCACATATATTGGGCAATTTCTCTTGAAATATGATAATGCAGATACTCCATATTTTAGAGTCTGCTTTATTATCTTACTTGTGTGAAAATTAAAAAATCTTTTTTTTCCCACAAAAATGTTCTTTCAGGCTGCCTTCAGACTTGCAGATGCCTCCGCAGTGTTTTGCAGAGGCATCTGCAAGTATCTGCATGCAGACCGCGGCCTCTATGTTTATAATGGAGCGCACGGCGGTCTGCAGATGCTTGCAGACCGCCGTGCGCTCTCATTGCCCGCCATTAGTGATCTGTGCGCAGGCGGATGCCTGCGTACAGATCACACACTCTCGTCCGCACCAGGGACGCGAGATGTTGCGTCCCTGGTGCGGGAGAGAGTGTGTGATTTGTGCGCAGGCATCCGCCTGCGCACAGATCACTAATGGTGGGCAATGAGAGCGCACGGCGGTCTGCAAGCATCTGCAGACCGCCGTGCGCTCCATTATAAACATAGGGGCCGCGGTCTGCATGCAGATACTTGCAGATGCCTCTGCAAAACGCTGCAGAGGCATCTGCAAGTCTGAAGGCAGCCTTAGCCTCCATATTTTCATTTTCACAGCTCAATGTTATAAAAAACATGTGAAGCACCTGGGAATCCACAAATCCAAATAAATTCCTTGTGGGTCTAGTTTCCAAAATGTGCTAAACAGAATAAAGAGGGGAAAACAAAGCGCAATAGTGTCTTATCATTTTTCGCTATTATAAGCACTTAATCTGATGTCACTGCTCACCTTTTAAGGTTGTGAGACCCACAACACAGCCGGTGCATGCACGTGTTGCAGTAGCTGCTGGATCCACACTCCATGCATATCTCCATGTCTGTAAAAATAATCCTATATGACGGTGTTCCTCGATCCATGCATACTGCATAAAGATTCCAAAGGCTCCAGGACATGTAAAAAGTTCTTGCTTTAATTCTGTACGCATTTCTGGGCAATTCCATGTTTGTGTTCCTGATGAAGGGGCATGGAAATGCGTAGAGAATTAAAGCAACAACTTCTTACATGTCCTGTAGTCTTTGGAATCTATGCAATAAGCGCGGATTGAGGAGCACCATCCATATAGGATTAGTTTCCAAAATGTGATCACTTGTGGGGGAGCTCCACCTTTTAGGCACATCAGGGGCTCTCCAAACATGACATGATGCTCACAGACCATACCATCAAAATCTGTGTTTCAAAATGTCACTCCCTCCCTTCAGAGACCTGCCGTGTGCACAAACAGTGCTTTTCTGCCTCACTTGAGGTATCAGAATACTCAGGAAAAATTGCCCAACAAATTTTAGGACTCATTTTATCCTCTTGCCCTTGTTAAAATTAAAAATTTGAGGCTAAAAAATTTTTTTGTGGAAAAAAAGGCCTTTTTCATTTTCAACTTTTTAAATTTATGTGAAGCACTTGAAAGTACAAAGTGCTCACCACCCATCTAAATAGGTTCCTTGAGGGGTCTAGTTTCCAATATGGGGTCACTTGTGTTTTTTTTCCACTATTTAGGCACACAGGGGCTCTCCAAACGCGATATGGCGTCAGCTATCAATTGCAGCTAATTTTCTGAAGTATAAAATGGCGCTCCCTTCTTTCTGAGCCCTGCCGTGTGCCCAAACAGTGTTTTATTTACCATATGAAGGATATCAGCGTACTCAGGAGAAATTGCATAACAAATTTTAGGGTCCATTTTCTGCTGTTACCCTTGTGAAAATTCAATATTTGAAGCTAAAGTAATTTTTTGTTGGAAAAAGTAAAATGTTCATTTTTTCCTTCCACATTGCTTTAGTTCCTGTGAAGCACATGAAGTTTTAATACAATCCTTGAATGTGGTTTTGAGTAGCTTGAGGGGTTCCATTTTTGGACTGGTGTCACTTTTGAGTATTTTCTGTAATCTAGGCCCCTAAAAGTGACTTCTATTGTGATGTGGTCCCTAAAAAGAAGCGGCATTGTAAATTTAGTTGGAAAATTGAGAAATTGTTGATGAACTTTGAACCCTTCTAACTTCGTAACAAAATAAAATTGTTTCCAAAATTGTGCTGGTGTAAAGTAGACATGTGGGAAATGTTATTTATTATTTTGTGTGACATAACTCTCTGCTTTAACAGAATAAAAATTGAAAATTGAAAATTGTTTTACATTTTTGCAAAATTTGCCATTTGTTTCATAAGGAAATGCAAAATATACCAACCTAAATTTACCACTAACATGAAGTCCAATATGTCATGAAAAAACAGTCTCATAATCATTGGGATTTGTTGAAGCGTTCCAGAGTTATTACTTCACAAAGTGACACTGGTCAGAATTGCAAAATGAGGCTAGGTCATTAACGTACAAAGTGACGTGGTCCTTAAGGGGTTAAAGTCACATGTCAAGTGCGACTTGCATTGAAGTCTATGACAAGTGGGTCACGAAACGACTTGAAATCAGTGCCAAAAAATCCAAGAGAAACAAATACAATCTTGTATCTCAGTCACTGTATGTTGCAACTGTTGCAACCCCAGTGTCATGTGACACGTCTCCATGTAATCCCTGTCTAAAGAGGATGTATTCAGAAAATAGCCAAATGTTAATATTTCAAACTGGTGTAAGAAAAGACACACAAAAAGGTGCAAATTGCTCCAAATAATCAAGTAAAGAGGACTGATAAAAGAGCCTTTAGTTGTCAGTAACTCATACTGTAGTTTTTCTGCATAACAACTGCAACAAAATGTTATTTATGTACAAGATATAAAGCATGATACATAAAAGTCCTTCAAATATTGCATTTATAGGGCACACCATGTGTAAGTTAATTTTGCTTTTTAATTTTACTGTTATGACCTTCATTTTCCTTAAACTGCATTAATAACTTAAGGAAATTAAATTTAATGTACTGCACAGATTTTCTTGAGTGACTTTGTGCTGAGTTTGCAGCAGATCAGAAGCCATTGCTGTGTCAGAGAACAGGTCAGATGGAAATCCTTCTGGGTATTTTTTAAAATGATTGTACCCACGTAATGTGGCTTAATTCCCATGTCAAGTTTAAGAACAAAATGTGTAGTGCTACATCCGTTTGGCAGGTCTTCCTTTACAGGTCAAGTCTTCAACATGCAGCTTACAATTACCCACTATTATAGACACTAATTACAAGATAACCTGTAACTTGTGTATAATCATGTCTATTTCATCAACCTCTCTCCATTGCTATGGTGTTGCTAAGCTATTATAGTCCTCCTGAGCCTGTGCTACTTGAATGCTATCAGTGTGTGTTGAATAATTAATTACTAACATGCTCGTTATTTCATACCTATTTATAGGAGGCAGCAGGTCGGTACATAAGGGAGACTGTATCAAAAACTTTATATAAAAAAATTAAAGTAATATGTAGTATTATGTAGAAGAGACATATTTGTGAAAGTTTTCACCATTTCACTCATATATTCAGCATGTGTCCATTTTACAAGTTTAAAGACTTCTCCTTAATACAATATATGAATTAGTTAAACAGATAGTAGGTGATAAATGGGGGGTAGATAACATTATAAGCAGCCAAACCTTCATTCAGATATTAGTTATGAGCATTGGTCACTATAGACTTCAGATTTCAGTGTTTGTTATCTGTGTGCCGTCTGTTTTTTCCACTATAAGTACACTGACACATTATATTTGACTGGGTTGATCACATCTGTTATTTTTCTACATTATTGTCCATATAAAATTGAGATATTTCATACTGTAATCTATTTTGCACATGTAGTAGGAAAAAAAAAAGGTCAGCACTAGAGATGAGCGAGTACTAAAATGCTCGGGTGCTCGATGCTTGGGCCGAGCATCCCAAGATACTCGTGTACTCGGCCAGAGCACCAAGCCCAATTTTATCCTACGGGAGACCCGAGTATTTTTCTGGCATGACCCCCGGCAGCATGGAAAAAGCCTAAAAATTTCACAAAAGTATCAAAACAGTGCTGAAATTACATGGGAACAGCATGGGGAAGACCCCTGTAAGCATTTCAGACTCCAAGGTCACTGCTCTGAACAAAGTTGTCAGACTATTACGCCACTTTTACGGACTGTCAAGAAAACGTTACAAAATTAAACCAAAATGGATTTTCCTGGAGAAAATATTAAGGGCTCATACCCACTTGTGAGACAGAGTTGGTGTATGTTAGTTTTTTGGATTACATGAAAGATTTAAAAAAAAAAAAAAATTGTGTGGTACTCAGATGCCCCTGGGAAGAGACGTACATGAAGGCCTCTTTAAATAATGTGCCCATTTTAAGGAAGTGGGTCTTTTGTAGTATTGCTCTTTGGCAGGGCAGCCAAACATTGGGAGGCACCCCAATGCTCCTGGATAGAGATGTGCATGTGGGCCTCTTTACATAATGTGCCCATTTTAAGGAAGTGGGTCTTTTGTAGTATTGCCCTTTAGCAGGGCAGCCAAACATTGGGAGGCACCCCCAATGCTCCTGGAAAGAGATGTGCATAAGGGCCTCTTTAAATAATGTGCCTATTTTAAGGTAGTGAATCTTTTGTAGTATTGCCCTTTGGCAGGGCAGCCAAAAATTAGGAGGCACCCCAATGCCCCTGGATAGAGACATGCATAAGGGCCTCTTTAAATATTGTGCTCATTTTAAGGAAGTTTGTCTTTTGTAGTATTGCCCTTTGGCAGGACAGCCAAAAATTGTGTGGCACTCTGATGCCCCTGGATAGAGACGTGCATGAGAGCCTCTTTAAATAATGTGCCCATTTTAAGGAAGTGGGTCTTTTGTAGTATTGCCCTTTGGCAGGGCAGCCAAAAATTGGGAGGCACCCCAATGCCCCTTAAAAGAAACATGGAGGAGAGCCTCTAAATATTGTTCCCATTACAAAGGAGTGGGTCTCCTGTACTTGTAATGCCCATTCTGTAATCATGGACTAAAACATTTACCCCTGGGGGGTATACATGAAACTACTGCGTAACTTTTGAACGGTTAGGGTCATCATCATCATTAATATGATGTAAGTAAATTATGTTTTGTGGCATCATGAATCACGGTCGCACTGATCATATGATGGTGGCGGATGAGGAGAAAGAGGAGCAGTACAGCAAGTAGCCAAAGTCATGAAGTGTGTACCCATATGTGGGTGTGCGGAGGTGCATGGCAATTTACTGGCACAAAATTTAAATTACGCTATCATTTGGTGGTGGTGTGGTGAAGTCAGGCCCATTCCAACCCTTGTTCATCTTGATCAGAGTCAGCCTGTCAGCATTTTCAGTTGACAGGCCGGTGCGTTTATCAGTAATGATTCCACCTGCGGCACTAAAAACACGCTCTGACAAAATGCTAGTGGCAGGGCAGGCCAGGACTTCCAAGGCGTATAGAGCCAATTCCTGCCACGTGTCCAGCTTGGATACCCAATAATTATAAGGCACAGAGGAGTCTAGGAGCACTTTTGTACGATCGGCAAGGTACTCCCTCAGCATCTTCGCAAACTTTGCAGTCCTTGTGACAGTACCCCGCACCTCAGGGCTTGTGCTACAGGAGGTGCTGTGAAAACTGTCCCAGATCTTTGAGAGTGTTCCCGTACCTCTGCTGGATTGGACTTGTGCCTCTCTCGGCCGGACACCTTGGTCGTCCACCGAATCGTGACCTCTGCTGCTAGCGTTTTCAGAAGGGAATTTTTGGACTAATTCCGCGACTATGGCTTTCTGGTTCTGCAGCATTTTTGTAGACCTCTCCGCCTCTGGAATAAGAGAAATAAAGTTCTCCTTGTAGCGTGGGTCTAAAAGTGTCACCAACCAGAAATGAGTGTCCGTCAAGATGTTGATAATGCGAGGGTCACGAGACAGGCAGCGTAACATAAAGTCAGCCATGTGCGTTAGACTGTTAACAGGCAAGACTTCAAGGTCCTCACCAACAGCTTGACTGGCTATACTGGCCTCATCATCCTCCTCCTCCTCTCCCCTTTCCTCTGGCCATCCACGCTGAACCGACGGTATGACGGTTGTGCATGTATTACCATCAATTCTGTATGAAAGTAGCTCTGTTTATTCATCCTCCTCCTCCTCGTCATAGTCCTCCAATGCACATTGGGATGAGATGAGGCTGAGCTGTGTGTAATCACCCAGTACGGTTTCTTGCTCCAACTAATCGTGCTCCGCCTGCAATGCATCGTATTTGATTTTGAGCAGAGAGTGTTTTAGAAGATAGAGAAGCGGGATGGTGACGCTAATGATGGCATCATCGCCACTCACCATCTTGGTGGAGTCCTCAAAGTTTTGGAGGACGGAACATATGTCGGACATCCATGTCCACTCCTGAGGTCTTATGTGTGGAGTTTGAACCGTATACCGACGGCCTAGTTGATGCTGGTACTCAAAAACTGCCCTCTTCTGCTCACAAATCCTGACCAACATGTGCAGTGTGGAATTCCAATGCATGGGGACATCACACACCAGTCTGTGAGCCGGAAGCTGCAAACGTCGCTGAAAGCCGGCAAGGGCAGCTGAGGCAGTAGGTGACTTTTTAAAATGGGCACACAGGCGGCGTACTTTGACGAGCAGATCCGACAGCTCCGGGTAGAATTTAATAAACCGCTGAACCACGAGGTGAAGCAAATGGGCCACGCATGGAACATGTGTCAGCTTGCCTCACCTCAGAGCCGCCACCAGGTCCGGCCATTGTCACACACGACCATGCCTGGCTATAGGTTCAGCGGTGTGAGCCAGTAATCTGCCTGCTGTTTCAGAACTGTCCACAACTCTTCAGCATTGTGGGGTTTGTCACCTACGCATATTAGCTTTAGCACAGCCTGTTAACGCTTAGCCGAGGCAGTGCTGCAGTGCTTCCAGCTTGGGACTGGTGTGGAGGGTGAAGTGGAGGAGGAGGAGGCTGAGGAGCATGACGTTCCGGAGCTGTACGCTGTGGGTGAAACCCAGACTGAGTTAGGGCCTGCAATCCTTGGTGTCGGAAGGACGTGTTCCGTCCCAAGCTCAGACTGGGTCCTGGCTTCCAGAATATTAACCCAGTGTGCCGTCAGCGAGATGTACCGGCCCTGCCCACAAGCATTTGTCCACGTGTTCGTGGTTAGGTTGACTTTGCCTGAAACTGCGTTGTTAAGGGCACGTCTGATGTTTTGTGACACATGCTTATGTAATGCGGGGACAGCACACCGGGAGAAATAGTGGCGGCTGGGGACCGAGTAACGTGGGACAGCCACCGCCATCAGGTCGCAGAATGCTTCTGTCTCCACTAGCCTAAAAGGCAACATTTCCAGCTGGAACGGTCAGACACAAACGCTGATGCGTATACAGTGTTTTGGCATATACTACTTGGAGCTACAAGCCACTCCTGCCGCACTAAGATGGTAAATGAATGCAGACAAGAGTTGGTTTTTAGCTGCACACTGAGATTACAGATTAGAGCGGTTTAATCTCGGCAGCTGGAACGGTCAGACACAAACTCTGAGGCGTATACAGTGTTTTGGCGTGTACTACTTGGAGCTACAAGCCACTCCTGCCGCACTAAGATGGTAAATGAATGCAGACAAGAGTTGGTTTTTAGTGCACTGAGATTACAGATTAGAGCGGTTTAATCCCGGCAGCTGGAACGGTCAGACACAAACACTGATGAGTATACAGTGTTTTGGCGTATATTAATTGGAGCTAACCCTTTCCTGCCTATAGAGAGCTAAATAAATTCTTAAAAAGACTGTTTTGGAGATTTCCAACCTGTACACCAGCCCCAGATGTGATGCAGGCTGGTATACTAGCACAAGAAGTTTGCTATATACCCTGCCTCCCTGCCTGCCTGTATACAGCTGTATTAGTCCTAAGAAGGACTGTTGTGGTATTAGATTAGCAGCCCTGCACCTACATTAGCTGAAAGGCCACAAATCTGTCCCTGAATCAGCAGTACCTCACTTAACACTGCCTGGGCAGAGTGACGAGCACAGCGCGGTCAGGTCTTATAAAGACTTGATCACGCTGTGCGGCCAGCCAATCACTGTAATGTCACAACCAACGTGGCTTTGGCATTACAGTGTCTGTCAGCCAATCCCTGCATATGGGCTGGCTCTGTAAAGAGCTCCAACAAGCAGGGAGGTGAACCCCGAGTATAGCAAGAGTATCCCGGGATTACTCGGTACTCGCCGAGTACCCCGAGTACCGAGATATTCGTGTGAGTACCGAGTAGACACAAGCATACTCTCTCATCCCTAGTCAGCACACATATGTTGGCAGGTTTAATGATATTAGGGTATGCTCACATCTGTGTATCTTTTTTTGCCAAGATCCTGGGCGAGAAAAGTAGCAGAGTGTCATGCGAGTGTCATGCATTTTTTCATCCATATGACATCCATATGACATGCGTATGTCATGCATATGGCATCCATATGACATGCCAGTGTGCATTTTCGCTCACCTAGCATCTGTATGTCATATGTATGACATGCATATGACATGCATTTTTAGCATGAACTTTCCAATGCTGTAAAAAGTTTGAATAGATAGGCTAGGGTCAGATTAGCGCTATTTGCTGCGCTCAGGGGGAGTTCTGTTAAAAACATAGAATTTGGGAGCCTTGACAAAGTGTTAAGGTACCTTTACACGCCGCCACTGTGCCTAGCAACAGGTATCCACCGCACGTGCACGCGCACATTTTTAGCGGTGGATACCGATCGCTGATGCCGCATATAGACGCCGCCATTGCGTTGTCAACTGAAGGTATCTTTGTTTCCCAGAAGTTCCGACAGATCCTGCGGCCTACTTCCTGTTGAATACCTTCCCCGCTTTACACGCCGCTAGCACAAAGGAATGTGGGTGTACATCTTTTGCGCCGCAAGTACATAAGCGTGACAGAGTTATGTATTCCATGACGCAAAAGCATTGATTGGACAACGCAATAGCATCATGATTGGCCAGCCTGCGCAGGAAGGCTGGCTAATACATGACGCCATTCCAATTGTGGACTGTGAATGGATAGCTCTTTAAATATGGCGCCCTGTGAAGGGACAGCCAATGGTTACACAGTAGCCCCCACCAATGATCGCTGATGGGGCGTGGTATCCATGACGCTGTGGCACGCCCCTGGGAAATCACTAGGCGATGCAACATCCATGCCTGTGCCCCGTTTAGACACCACTACCATGGTAATTGTGCCTTTGTGTTGCCTTCGGTTTTTGAGCACGGCTCAGCAACAGGTATCAGAGTCAACTGCAGGACACCGGGAGGAATTTCCCTATTTACATGCCGCCATTTCGTAGCAATTTCATGGCAACAGGCACAAATATCCCCAATTCCAGGCAGTTGCTACCTTGCAGTGGTGGCGTGTAAAGGGGCCCTTACCGGCATGGTAACACTGCGTCAGCGCTGCCAATTTATCCCTATGGTGATGGCTCCCCTAGTGCTGCTCAAACGCTGGCATCTGAGTGCCAGTGTTTGAAATCTTGCGCTTTTTCTTAGCACATCATCAGATGCTTCAGAGCAAGGCTTCCAAATTCTATGTTTTTAACTGAACCCCCCCGAGCGCAGCAAATAGTGCTAATCTGACCATAGCCTATCTATTCAAACTTTTTACAGCATGGGAAAGTTCATGCTAAAAATGCATGTCATATGCATGACATACATATGACATACAGGTGCTAGGTGAGGGAAAACGCACACTGGCATGTCATATGCATACATGTTGCAGAAGCAGGAGTTGAAAACATGTGTAAGAAGAAGAAAAGGGGTTTGTATCGGAAGAAATGGACGTGATCACTAGTTGCCTAAAATAACATTTTAGGTGATTTTAGGTTGGGATGCGGTCATCAGGAGGGCTTATATACTCTTGCGAAATCCAGTCCTTGTTAAATTTTATCAGAGTCAGCCTGTCTGCATTCTCTGTAGTCAACCGTGTGCGTGTATCTGTGATGATGCACTGAAAACACGCTCTGACATCACACTAGCAGCAGGGCAGGCCAGCACCTCCAAGAAGAAGAAGAGGTCTGGCCAACTATGCAGCTTGGATACCCAGTAATTAAATGGAACAGAAGCGTCAGGAAGGACACAGGCATGGTCACTTAGTTTGTCGTTGACCATCTTGTGCAACTTTTCCCTCTTTGACATTGTTACCGGTCCAGCTAGCCCTTGCTGATGAGCCGGTTTATTGAAGATGGCCCAGTATGTAAACATTTTACCACCACCTCTTTTGGACCTGCTGGCCGTTTCTCTCTCCATTAATGCATGCTGTTGCACGGAGATGGTACCTCTGCTAGCAGTGGTGTCTGAGGGTGATGTTGCCATCAAATGATCAACAACGGCCCTATTGAAGGATTCTATTGTGAAACCCCTTCGTGACTGCAACAGTAGCGAAGGAACTTTGTCCTTGTACCGTGGGTCTAGAAAGGTGGCCAACCAGTATAGGTTGCTGTTGAAAATGTGGATCACGCGAGGGTCTTGGCACAGACAGTGAGATATGAAGTGTGCCATGTGTGCCAAGCTGCAATGAGGCAAATGTTCTGTGACCCCAGAAGGAGGAACAATACCCAAGCTCACCTAACACTGTCTCTCCTCCTCCATCTTCTCCTCCATGGGAGTCCACTGTGTACCATGAGAGGTCCCCTCGGTACCACTGAAAAAGAAGTCCTCTCCCTCCTCATCTTCCTCATCATCTTCATCCCCCAATCTTGCCTGATAAAGAAAAATTGTTTGGAGTGGCACTAAGACACGGGATCCACCAGTCACACGTTTAATGGAACAAATGCATTAAAGGGAGAGGAAAGAAACGTGTATGTAAGACCGGGATCAGGGAAGAAATGTATACAACACTCATTCAGAGTGAAAAAATAAATTTTATTACAAATCCATGTGAGTAAGGTAAAAAAAGCACAAACATTAAAACCATCTAAAAAATGTGCAACACCGCACGAGATATATCACAGATACATGCCTCCTATGATTTATAGCAAAAAATGCTGAACCTGCAGAATTAACCTGGTAACAGGAAGCAAGAATAAATAAATAATAACACAAATTCCCATAATAAGGAAACCAGATATGCAGTGAGGTCACCTAACTGTTAGGGCAAAGGATAGACATCTGAGGCTCAATGCAAATAGTACAAGGCAATGAAATGCAATTGAGAGGCAAATAAGAACCTCTGATATTACCCTATTCAAAGTGGGACCAAAATAGACCATGCAAAAGAAAAAGTGCAATGGGAAAACTGCATATCTGAAAATAGAAATGAAAATTGCAAGTTAGTCACCAGTCATCATACACCTGCAGGCAGGGAGGCATAAAAGCGTGGCTCTGGACCTACGCGTGTCGCTGCCTAAATGACAGCTTCCTCAGGGTAGAGCACCACTGGAAAGTGTGCTTCATTACCTTAAATAACAACAATAATGCATAACACCTGTAAGGAAAATAAATGCCATTAGCTGTTATTAAGACCTGCGAGGAGGAATGTGGGGCTCTGTGTCCTGCATCATTGGTGTTCCGGGGCACAGCGGCGGATTGACTTCCGGGTATGATAACCCAGAGGTCATCTGTCTATGCTGGGAGGCGGCACACAGCTGCGCATGTCTAGAACGCGGCCCGTAGTGATCGGAGCCGTCCATGCTCGCAGTGTGTACAACGTCGCTATGCGACGTGCGCGCATGCGCAGACCGGCCGGTCTAATCATAAAGCAGCGCTGGCTGCCGTAAATGCTGGTTAAATAAACCTGCAGACTGCAACCCCGCAAACAGGATAAATTGGATTACAAAATAGAGACCCAGGGGGAGCAAGGGAAAGGGACACATATATAAAACACTTCTGAAACACAGGGAGTGATTATGAAAAAGAGATATTAGTTTATAGACTATAGTTGATAGCTGCTGCACCATCAATGACGCCACCTAGAGGGAGACAGTATACTCCAACATAAATAAACACAAATAGCAGAAGAAAACAAAGGGAAAAAATGAGAAATCGTTATATATACACAAAACCCAAAAAGAAATTTAAGAATTTAGAGCATACAAGATATAAGAACAGTTGTAGATATGGATCTACACCCTAAATAACAGGCCAAACTTGCGCCTGTAGGATTAGCGTAACAGATAAATAATGTTCAATTTCTACTTCTTATACATTCTTAGCTCATTGTTGCCACTTGTCGTTCTCTACGCCGAGATCATTGATGTTATAATATTTGCATATTATTCTCTTAATGAGAGATATTGGTGTAATTCATTCCACAGCTCCATAATTAAATGGAAATACTGTAGAAACTCTTTAGAAAGTCCGTGACGGAGACAGCATTCGAAGAGTTCAAATTCCGGACACGTCTGACTAGGGGTGATCGCAGCAGCAGTAGTGGTGTTGGAAAGCTTTTCTCCTTAAATACTTGAATGGTACAGCAGATACTGTATGCGTCCGTAGCCAGAGGGAGTCTGTTTAAGCACTAGGAAAAGATAATAATAAATTTAAGAGTTTATCTTGTCTCCATGAATGAACAAAAAAAACTCTAAAGTACTATCTAAGTTTTATAGTACCCATTAAAAAGAAACTCTTCATTCAGACCCTCTGGAGCCATACTTTTAAGTTGGAAAATCCAACGACTTTCCTTGCGTAGCAGTTCTTCAGTAACACGTGCTTTCCTAATGGTGGGTACCGCTTTGTCCACCACCAAGATTTTTAAACCACTGTGAGAGCTACGATGTACCTCTCTGAAATGCCTAGCCACTGAGGTCAAGGTCTTACCGGCTTTGAGATGTTCTTCTGCGCAAGAAATGCTGGAAATGTGGTTCTGGATACGTTTTCGGACCTCCTGAGTGGTCTGCCCGACATAGACCTTAGGACAGCTACAAATGAGAACGTATACCACATTACGGGTACGGCAATTTGCATACAGTTTTGATTTAAATCCTTTGAGACATTCCACATGATCTGTGCTACCAGAGGCCACCATTAAGGGGCAGACTGAACAACCTCCACATGGGTAAGTGCCAAGGATTTTAAACCCTCTACCAAGTGGAACGGAGGGTCTCCTGAAGTGACTTGTAGTGAGAGTGTCTTTCAAGTTTTTGGCTCTTTTAGCTACCAATTTTGGTTTGGGTCCAACAAATTGTGCGATTTTGGGGTCGTTTGATAACAGTGACCAATTGCGGTCCAGAGTTCGATATACATCCCTCCAATGATTATTAAAGGTTGTGATGACATTCAACTTGTCTGGACTCGTTCTGGTCTTCCCTGTTAACAATTCGGTTCTATCCGTTGTGATTGTGGACCTATAGGCGTTTGAGATGACCTTATGCGGGTACCCCCGCTTCTTAAACCTTTCTGTCAGGTCTCTTGCCTCTGACAGAAAGGTGGTGTTGTCGGTACAGTTCCTCTTAAGCCGATAAAATTGGCCTTTGGGAATGGCATTCCGCACATGCTGTGGATGGAAGCTCTGGTAATGGAGAACACTGTTTGTGGCAGTGTCTTTTCTATGCAGAGCCGTGATGATCTTACCTTTTTCCTGTATGATTTTCAGATCCAAGAAGACTACTTCTGTCCAAGAATACTGGGACGTCAGGGTGATATTTCACGGGTTGTTGTTAAGAGTCTCCACGAACTTCTGACAGTCCTCAAGGGTACCTGACCAAAGGAACAGAATGTCGTCGATATAACGATACCATTTTCGTATAGATACATTATACGCCTGAAGGGTGCGGACATGAATCTGCTCCCACCAACCCAAAAATAAATTTGCGTATGATGGCGCACATTTCGCACCCATGGCGGTCCCTGATACCTGTCTATAGAAGACTCTGTCGAAGGTGAAGTAGTTATAATCGAGGACCATCCGCAGCAGATCAAGCAAGAATGAATCGTGTAACCGACTGCCCGTACTTTCAAGATCTAGAAAATGGGTGACAGCTCAGATACCAAGATCATGGTTAATACAGGTGTACAGACTCTCTACATCCATTGTGACCAACAAAATCTGCTCTTCCAGAACCAAATCGCCCAGTTGGACTATCAGGTGAGAGGAGTCTCTAACGTACGAAGGAAGGGAAAGTACGTACGGTTGCAGGTAAAAATCAAGATACGTACAAGATTTTTCAAACAGGCCTCCAATCCCTGAAACAATGGGTCTACCAGGAGGTTGTTCCAGGGATTTGTGCACCTTGGGTAGCATATAGAAAGTTGGTACAGTAGGGAATTTAATCAATAAAAACTCCTTTTCTTTTTTGGAAATTATGCCAAGATCAAAGGCATGATAGATTAAAGTCCCCAACTTGCGTTTAAAAGTATCGGTGGGGTCTGATGGTAATTTCCAATAACACAGTCTATTGTCAAGCTGTCTTCTAGCTTCCCTTAGGTACATCTCAATAGGCCATAACACCACATTGCCACCCTTGTCCGCTTCCCTTATGATGAAATCCTTGCTATTTTGAAGTGTATTTAAAGCTATATGTTCCTGACGACTTAGGTTATTTCCTTGAAATTTATTAATTTTTAATTTCTTGATATCATTAACCGTTGCGTCAAAAAAAATTTGTACTGCTGGAAATAGAGAAAACGGGGGTGTGGCCTGTGATGGAGATCTTTTAGTGAAAGGTGTCTTGTGTATGGTTGTACCTGTAGGTTGCTCGTCCTCAGCTAAATCCAAAAGATCCTGCAGAGTGGCTCTGTCACAAGATGGCAGGGAATCTAATGCAGATGGACGATGGTACAATAACTTGAAAACGAGTTGCCTGCAAAAGAGATAGACGTCCTTTATTAGTTCGAATTTATCCAAGATGTTCACTGGAGAGAAGGAAAGTCCTTTTTTAAGTAAGCTCTGTTCATCAACAGACAGATTATAGTTGGTAAGATTGATTATTTGTAAACTGTCACTTACACCACTACTGCATCCTGCGGAGCTCACCATCTTCTTCCCAGTTGTGCTCCCAATGGTAAGATCGGTGACCACTTGCCTGTTCGTGGGTTGCGATTCCGTAGATTTGGCGGGCTTGCGCCTGCCCCTTCTGGTTGGTCTCCTTGATCCGTTTCCGACTCGGATAAAAAATCCTCAGCACCAGATGATGTGGAGGGAGCAGATGTAGAGTCTTGATTGTCCTCTGTATTTCTCGGTGGTCTATTTTGTCTATTGGGTTTTGGATGCCCGAAAGGTTTTCTTGGTCTATTGGGTCTGTTGGGTCTATTCGGTCTGGGATTATCGTGGTGTACCCACTTATATACCCTGTTTTCCTCCAGATCTCTCTTGTCCCGGAGAATTTTCTGTTGTTTCCCTCTAATGATGTCGTCTTCAAAACGATCAATTATCTCTTTTAGTTTTGTCCTGAATGGGGCAACCTGTTTTACAAGATCAAAATCTTGTAATTTAGTCTCCAAGGTTTTGATCTCAGCTTTAAGTTTTGTCAAGAGGGCCTTGTCATGTTCAATGAGCATCAGGATTATGATCTCTGAGCACTTTGAGAGGCCTGATTCCCAAATCTTTTTGAAACCAGCATCTACCTCCCAAGCAGGGAAAATCTGAACCCTCAAACCTCTAGGTGCCAACCCAAGCTTATTATATTCTTCCAATGACTGAATATTCCACCAAGTTTTACATATGTGTTTATGAAGTTTAATCAACCTAGAAGAGATTCCTTTGAAGGAATTATCCTCAGCTACTGGTTCCCTGGCTCCGAAAATTCCTCCTTTATAGTTTTTCCATGTAGCTTCTCTGGATTCAAGATCCATACTCCTGAGCGGAGGAAGCTAGCATTTCTACCCACAAACCGGTCTGTGCACACTCCAGAAAGTGTCAAAAAGACACAAACTGGTACGTGAAAAAGAAAAATTGTTTGGAGTGGCACTAAGACACGGGATCCACCAGTCACACGTTTAATGGAACAAATGCATTAAAGGGAGAGGAAAGAAACGTGTATGTAAGACCGGGATCAGGGAAGAAATGTATACAACACTCATTCAGAGTGAAAAAATAAATTTTATTACAAATCCATGTGAGTAAGGTAAAAAAAGCACAAACATTAAAACCATCTAAAAAATGTGCAACACCGCACGAGATATATCACAGATACATGCCTCCTATGATTTATAGCAAAAAATGCTGAACCTGCAGAATTAACCTGGTAACAGGAAGCAAGAATAAATAAATAATAACACAAATTCCCATAATAAGGAAACCAGATATGCAGTGAGGTCACCTAACTGTTAGGGCAAAGGATAGACATCTGAGGCTCAATGCAAATAGTACAAGGCAATGAAATGCAATTGAGAGGCAAATAAGAACCTCTGATATTACCCTATTCAAAGTGGGACCAAAATAGACCATGCAAAAGAAAAAGTGCAATGGGAAAACTGCATATCTGAAAATAGAAATGAAAATTGCAAGTTAGTCACCAGTCATCATACACCTGCAGGCAGGGAGGCATAAAAGCGTGGCTCTGGACCTACGCGTGTCGCTGCCTAAATGACAGCTTCCTCAGGGTAGAGCACCACTGGAAAGTGTGCTTCATTACCTTAAATAACAACAATAATGCATAACACCTGTAAGGAAAATAAATGCCATTAGCTGTTATTAAGACCTGCGAGGAGGAATGTGGGGCTCTGTGTCCTGCATCATTGGTGTTCCGGGGCACAGCGGCGGATTGACTTCCGGGTATGATAACCCAGAGGTCATCTGTCTATGCTGGGAGGCGGCACACAGCTGCGCATGTCTAGAACGCGGCCCGTAGTGATCGGAGCCGTCCATGCTCGCAGTGTGTACAACGTCGCTATGCGACGTGCGCGCATGCGCAGACCGGCCGGTCTAATCATAAAGCAGCGCTGGCTGCCGTAAATGCTGGTTAAATAAACCTGCAGACTGCAACCCCGCAAACAGGATAAATTGGATTACAAAATAGAGACCCAGGGGGAGCAAGGGAAAGGGACACATATATAAAACACTTCTGAAACACAGGAGTGATTATGAAAAAGAGATATTAGTTTATAGACTATAGTTGATAGCTGCTGCACCATCAATGACGCCACCTAGAGGGAGACAGTATACTCCAACATAAATAAATTTTTTCACTCTGAATGAGTGTTGTATACATTTCTTCCCTGATCCCGGTCTTACATACACGTTTCTTTCCTCTCCCTTTAATGCATTTGTTCCATTAAACGTGTGACTGGTGGATCCCGTGTCTTAGTGCCACTCCAAACAATTTTTCTTTTTCACGTACCAGTTTGTGTCTTTTTGACACTTTCTGGAG
This sequence comes from Allobates femoralis, assembly GCA_033576535.1. Lineage (NCBI taxonomy): Eukaryota > Metazoa > Chordata > Amphibia > Anura > Aromobatidae > Allobates > Allobates femoralis. The sequence goes on along the minus strand of JARQOC010000003.1, from coordinate 698,913,262 downwards.
TGTGCACAGACCGGTTTGTGGGTAGAAATACTAGCTTCCTCCGCTCAGGAGTATGGATCTTGAATCCAGAGAAGCTACATGGAAAAACTATAAAGGAGGAATTTTCGGAGCCAGGGAACCAGTAGCTGAGGATAATTCCTTCAAAGGAATCTCTTCTAGGTTGATTAAACTTCATAAACACATATGTAAAACTTGGTGGAATATTCAGTCATTGGAAGAATATAATAAGCTTGGGTTGGCACCTAGAGGTTTGAGGGTTCAGATTTTCCCTGCTTGGGAGGTAGATGCTGGTTTCAAAAAGATTTGGGAATCAGGCCTCTCAAAGTGCTCAGAGATCATAATCCTGATGCTCATTGAACATGACAAGGCCCTCTTGACAAAACTTAAAGCTGAGATCAAAACCTTGGAGACTAAATTACAAGATTTTGATCTTGTAAAACAGGTTGCCCCATTCAGGACAAAACTAAAAGAGATAATTGATCGTTTTGAAGACGACATCATTAGAGGGAAACAACAGAAAATTCTCCGGGACAAGAGAGATCTGGAGGAAAACAGGGTATATAAGTGGGTACACCACGATAATCCCAGACCGAATAGACCCAACAGACCCAATAGACCAAGAAAACCTTTCGGGCATCCAAAACCCAATAGACAAAATAGACCACCGAGAAATACAGAGGACAATCAAGACTCTACATCTGCTCCCTCCACATCATCTGGTGCTGAGGATTTTTTATCCGAGTCGGAAACGGATCAAGGAGACCAACCAGAAGGGGCAGGCGCAAGCCCGCCAAATCTACGGAATCGCAACCCACGAACAGGCAAGTGGTCACCGATCTTACCATTGGGAGCACAACTGGGAAGAAGATAGTGAGCTCCGCAGGATGCAGTAGTGGTGTAAGTGACAGTTTACAAATAATCAATCTTACCAACTATAATCTGTCTGTTGATGAACAGAGCTTACTTAAAAAAGGACTTTCCTTCTCTCCAGTGAACATCTTGGATAAATTCGAACTAATAAAGGACGTCTATCTCTTTTGCAGGCAACTCGTTTTCAAGTTATTGTACCATCGTCCATCTGCATTAGATTCCCTGCCATCTTGTGACAGAGCCACTCTGCAGGATCTTTTGGATTTAGCTGAGGACGAGCAACCTACAGGTACAACCATACACAAGACACCTTTCACTAAAAGATCTCCATCACAGGCCACACCCCCGTTTTCTCTATTTCCAGCAGTACAAATTTTTTTTGACGCAACGGTTAATGATATCAAGAAATTAAAAATTAATAAATTTCAAGGAAATAACCTAAGTCGTCAGGAACATATAGCTTTAAATACACTTCAAAATAGCAAGGATTTCATCATAAGGGAAGCGGACAAGGGTGGCAATGTGGTGTTATGGCCTATTGAGATGTACCTAAGGGAAGCTAGAAGACAGCTTGACAATAGACTGTGTTATTGGAAATTACCATCAGACCCCACCGATACTTTTAAACGCAAGTTGGGGACTTTAATCTATCATGCCTTTGATCTTGGCATAATTTCCAAAAAAGAAAAGGAGTTTTTATTGATTAAATTCCCTACTGTACCAACTTTCTATATGCTACCCAAGGTGCACAAATCCCTGGAACAACCTCCTGGTAGACCCATTGTTTCAGGGATTGGAGGCCTGTTTGAAAAATCTTGTACGTATCTTGATTTTTACCTGCAACCGTACGTACTTTCCCTTCCTTCGTACGTTAGAGACTCCTCTCACCTGATAGTCCAACTGGGCGATTTGGTTCTGGAAGAGCAGATTTTGTTGGTCACAATGGATGTAGAGAGTCTGTACACCTGTATTAACCATGATCTTGGTATCTCAGCTGTCACCCATTTTCTAGATCTTGAAAGTACGGGCAGTCGGTTACACGATTCATTCTTGCTTGATCTGCTGCGGATGGTCCTCGAATATAACTACTTCACCTTCGACAGAGTCTTCTATAGACAGGTATCAGGGACCGCCATGGGTGCGAAATGTGCGCCATCATACGCAAATTTATTTTTGGGTTGGTGGGAGCAGATTCATGTCCGCACCCTTCAGGCGTATAATGTATCTATACGAAAATGGTATCGTTATATCGACGACATTCTGTTCCTTTGGTCAGGTACCCTTGAGGACTGTCAGAAGTTCGTGGAGACTCTTAACAACAACCCGTGGAATATCACCCTGACGTCCCAGTATTCTTGGACAGAAGTAGTCTTCTTGGATCTGAAAATCATACAGGAAAAAGGTAAGATCATCACGGCTCTGCATAGAAAAGACACTGCCACAAACATTCTCCATTACCAGAGCTTCCATCCACAGCATGTGCGGAATGCCATTCCCAAAGGCCAATTTTATCGGCTTAAGAGGAACTGTACCGACAACACCACCTTTCTGTCAGAGGCAAGAGACCTGACAGAAAGGTTTAAGAAGCGGGGGTACCCGCATAAGGTCATCTCAAACGCCTATAGGTCCACAATCACAACGGATAGAACCGAATTGTTAACAGGGAAGACCAGAACGAGTCCAGACAAGTTGAATGTCATCACAACCTTTAATAATCATTGGAGGGATGTATATCGAACTCTGGACCGCAATTGGTCACTGTTATCAAACGACCCCAAAATCGCACAATTTGTTGGACCCAAACCAAAATTGGTAGCTAAAAGAGCCAAAAACTTGAAAGACACTCTCACTACAAGTCACTTCAGGAGACCCTCCGTTCCACTTGGTAGAGGGTTTAAAATCCTTGGCACTTACCCATGTGGAGGTTGTTCAGTCTGCCCCTTAATGGTGGCCTCTGGTAGCACAGATCATGTGGAATGTCTCAAAGGATTTAAATCAAAACTGTATGCAAATTGCCGTACCCGTAATGTGGTATACGTTCTCATTTGTAGCTGTCCTAAGGTCTATGTCGGGCAGACCACTCAGGAGGTCCGAAAACGTATCCAGAACCACATTTCCAGCATTTCTTGCGCAGAAGAACATCTCAAAGCCGGTAAGACCTTGACCTCAGTGGCTAGGCATTTCAGAGAGGTACATCGTAGCTCTCACAGTGGTTTAAAAATCTTGGTGGTGGACAAAGCGGTACCCACCATTAGGAAAGCACGTGTTACTGAAGAACTGCTACGCAAGGAAAGTCGTTGGATTTTCCAACTTAAAAGTATGGCTCCAGAGGGTCTGAATGAAGAGTTTCTTTTTAATGGGTACTATAAAACTTAGATAGTACTTTAGAGTTTTTTTTGTTCATTCATGGAGACAAGATAAACTCTTAAATTTATTATTATCTTTTCCTAGTGCTTAAACAGACTCCCTCTGGCTACGGACGCATACAGTATCTGCTGTACCATTCAAGTATTTAAGGAGAAAAGCTTTCCAACACCACTACTGCTGCTGCGATCACCCCTAGTCAGACGTGTCCGGAATTTGAACTCTTCGAGTGCTGTCTCCGTCACGGACTTTCTAAAGAGTTTCTACAGTATTTCCATTTAATTATGGAGCTGTGGAATGAATTACACCAATATCTCTCATTAAGAGAATAATATGCAAATATTATAACATCAATGATCTCGGCGTAGAGAACGACAAGTGGCAACAATGAGCTAAGAATGTATAAGAAGTAGAAATTGAACATTATTTATCTGTTACGCTAATCCTACAGGCGCAAGTTTGGCCTGTTATTTAGGGTGTAGATCCATATCTACAACTGTTCTTATATCTTGTATGCTCTAAATTCTTAAATTTCTTTTTGGGTTTTGTGTATATATAACGATTTCTCATTTTTTCCCTTTGTTTTCTTCTGCTATTTGTGTTTATTTATGTTGGAGTATACTGTCTCCCTCTAGGTGGCGTCATTGATGGTGCAGCAGCTATCAACTATAGTCTATAAACTAATATCTCTTTTTCATAATCACTCCCTGTGTTTCAGAAGTGTTTTATATATGTGTCCCTTTCCCTTGCTCCCCCTGGGTCTCTATTTTGTAATCCAATTTATCCTGTTTGCGGGGTTGCAGTCTGCAGGTTTATTTAACCAGCATTTACGGCAGCCAGCGCTGCTTTATGATTAGACCGGCCGGTCTGCGCATGCGCGCACGTCGCATAGCGACGTTGTACACACTGCGAGCATGGACGGCTCCGATCACTACGGGCCGCGTTCTAGACATGCGCAGCTGTGTGCCGCCTCCCAGCATAGACAGATGACCTCTGGGTTATCATACCCGGAAGTCAATCCGCCGCTGTGCCCCGGAACACCAATGATGCAGGACACAGAGCCCCACATTCCTCCTCGCAGGTCTTAATAACAGCTAATGGCATTTATTTTCCTTACAGGTGTTATGCATTATTGTTGTTATTTAAGGTAATGAAGCACACTTTCCAGTGGTGCTCTACCCTGAGGAAGCTGTCATTTAGGCAGCGACACGCGTAGGTCCAGAGCCACGCTTTTATGCCTCCCTGCCTGCAGGTGTATGATGACTGGTGACTAACTTGCAATTTTCATTTCTATTTTCAGATATGCAGTTTTCCCATTGCACTTTTTCTTTTGCATGGTCTATTTTGGTCCCACTTTGAATAGGGTAATATCAGAGGTTCTTATTTGCCTCTCAATTGCATTTCATTGCCTTGTACTATTTGCATTGAGCCTCAGATGTCTATCCTTTGCCCTAACAGTTAGGTGACCTCACTGCATATCTGGTTTCCTTATTATGGGAATTTGTGTTATTATTTATTTATTCTTGCTTCCTGTTACCAGGTTAATTCTGCAGGTTCAGCATTTTTTGCTATAAATCATAGGAGGCATGTATCTGTGATATATCTCGTGCGGTGTTGCACATTTTTTAGATGGTTTTAATGTTTGTGCTTTTTTTACCTTACTCACATGGATTTGTAATAAAATTTATTTTTTCACTCTGAATGAGTGTTGTATACATTTCTTCCCTGATCCCGGTCTTACATACACGTTTCTTTCCTCTCCCTTTAATGCAATCTTGCCTGATGAGATTGGCTGGGCTGTGTAGGATCACCCATTGTGAAATATTGCTCCATACCCAGCTGCTGGGCACTCAAAGATTCCATTTTTAGATTATGCAGTGATTCTTTCAGCAGACAGAGCATAGGAATGGTTACGCTAATAATAGCCTGATACCCGCTTACAAGCTTGGTGCAGTACTCAAAGTTATCAAACACCTCACAAATATCAGCGATCCACACCCACTCGACAGCTGTTATGTGTCTTGGCTGAGTCTCAGTCTGACGGGCATATTTAAGCTGGTATTCAGCAAGTGCCCACTGCTGCTCACTTATTCTTGCCAACATATAATATGCTGAGTTCCACCGTCATGGCAGGTCACAAATGAGTCGTTGGATTGGCAAAAAAAATTGCTTTTGAAGCGCTGCAAGACTGGCAATAGCAGTTGAGGAATGGCGGAAATGGGCGCAAATACGAGGTACCTTCTCAAGTAGGTACGGCAAGTCAGGGTATGTTTTTATAAATTTCTGCACCACTAGGTTCAGTTTAAAGCCACCACCAGGTTACGCCCATTATCGCAGACAACCAGACTATCTCTGCTGCAGTGTGTGGTGTTTCACCTAACCAGATGAGTTTCAGCAGAGTGTGTTGCTGCTTTGCCGATGCGCTGCTGTACAGCTCCCAACTTGGGAGTGATGTGGACGGTAATTTAGCATAGGATGACGAGGCGTTGGAGGAGGATTATGATGAGGCAGTAAGCCTGATTGAAGACGGGCCCGTTATTTGTGGCGTGGGTAGTATATGTGATGGTCCAGTTTGAGACTTTTTCCCACCCTCCACTGGGTTGAGCCAGTGTGCCATGACAGAGATGTATCGTCCCTCTCCACAAATACTTGTCCACATGTCTGTTGTAAGGTGGACCTTCCTGGTTACGGCATTGGTGAGAGCACGCTTTAGATTGTTTAAGACGTGCTGGTGTAACGTGGGGACAGCACACTGGGAAAACTAGTGTTGGCTTGGAACCGAGTATTGTGGGGCAGCCACGGCCAACAGATCAGGGAAAGTCTGTGTCCCCACAAGCCTAAACGTTAACATCTCCACAGCTAGCAACTTGGCAATGTACGCGTTCAGTATTTGTGCTTGTGGGTGCGTGGCTTGGTATTTACCCTTCCTTTCATATATCTGGGGCACGGACAACTGGACGCTTGGCTGGGACAAACAAGTGAATGAGCTTGTTGTGTCCTGCATCTGTGCAACCACAGCTTATGAGCAAGTGGTATGATCATCACCTACTTCCTGCCCAGCAGATTGGGACTACGGATCACAGGTGACATGGCAGTGGTTTGACCAGCAGACACCGATTTGGTACCCTGCTGTTCCGCCCACCGACTAGGGTGCTTGGCTGCCATGTGTTTCCGCATACTGGTGATGCTTTGGTTGCCTTTGATGCTTTGGTTGCCTTTGCCCTGGCCTCTGCTTAGCTTCATATGGCAGATGCTACAGATGACAACATTTGGTTCAGAAGGAGTATCTGAAAAAAATTTCCAGACAGCGGCTGAACGCACCCTTGCCTTGACTTGGGGCACAGAGGGATTGCTCTTGGCAACAGTTGACACACTTTACACTCTGCTCAAACCAGTAGCCCTTGGTGCCTTTGTTGGTGCTACGTATCCACCTTCTTCTTCTGTGCTGCTGTGCTGGCTATGTGTGCCAGCAGTCCAGGTCGGATCGGTGGTCTTATTATTGACCATCTCGTCGTCCATGTCATCCTCCTTCCGTGTTGATACTGTCGGCTGGCCAGATGGCAACTGTGTGTCATCACCATCAGCCTCATGTGGATGAAAGTGGCTTTCTTCTGGCCGTGGGTTTCCAAATATTTGGCCATGAACAGACAATACCTCCTCACGTTCCTCTTCAATGTCGCGCGGTGAGTGGCCAGAGGCAACGAAAGTATATGGACCAAACAGATCCTCGGAGTGGCCAAGGTTGGGGTCAAATGTTTCTTGTTACTGAAAATGGCGACGGCAGGGCTTATTTAGAGCCTATGAGTCATAGGTTATGATTCATGTATGACGCTGGGCGGCCAGCCAAGCATAGTAATCCCACAACCAAGAAGGCTATGGCATTACTTGGATTGGCTAATGCTGGCTGGAGACCTGAATATTGTGAGGCAAGTAGTGAAATGTTTTGAGTACCGCATTACTCGCCAAGTACCGAATACGTGCGATTATACACGCTCATGCCTAATTTCGGTAAGTGTGTTCAATACTTTTTCCCTATGTCATTTCTCATTTTTTCATATTTTTACACATCACTAAATTGATGGACATTTATGGTTTGATTTCTTTGCCTTTGTAGATTGGAGTCTATACTGATATCTGGTGAGAAACTCAAGTCAATAGCATCTTTGGAAATATATGTACTTAGAAAATTGATGATGTGTTTAATACTTATTTCACCAGCTGTATATGAATGGCATTACATCAAATCAGTATACACACATATAAGGTATATATATATCATGGATAAGTGGAAAATAATCATGCAGAATGTTTAAGAGAAAAAGTGAAGCCTGTGTGGTATATAACTGCAAGAAAAAGACAAGACCGTACATTATTACATAAATAAATGTATGTATGGCAGAAAGTGGTTGAAAGTGGTCAACAGTGTTTGCACACTTGAAGTTGTTGCAGAAAATAAAATATTTCTCCCAGAAAATTACTGCAATTACACATATTTTGCAGTACAAGAGGCAGCAAAAAAACCCCAAAAAACTCAACTATATTTGTAGATACTGTGTTCTTTTCTTTGTAGGCCTCATTTCGCTTTCAGTTAACAGTAGAATGATGTTCGTTACCAAAAAAGCTGTATCTTTGTCTCATTTGTCCACAAGACACTTTCCCAGAAGGATTTTGGCTCGATCACATGCATTTTGAAAACTGCAGTCTAGCTTTTTTATGTCTATGTGTCAGCAGTGACATTGGGTCTCCTTCTGGGTCTCCTGCCATAGTGTTTCATTTCATTTAAATGTGGATGGATTGTTCGCTTTGACAATGATGCACCCTCAGCCTGTAGGACAACTTAAGTCTCTTTGGAACCTAATTGGGGCTATATCGCGACTATCTGAACTATCTGTCGTTGCAATTTTTCATCAATTTTTCTCTGCCTTCCACATCCAGGGAGATTAGCCATAGTGCCATGTGTTGTAAACTTCTTGATTACGTTGCACACTGTGGATGAAAGAACATCAAGATCTCTAGAGATGGACTTTTAACCTTGAGATTATTGATATTTTTCAATAATTTTGTCTCTCCAGTCCAAAGACCATTCTATTATCCTCTTTCTGTTCTCCATGTTTAGTGTGGCACACAGACACACAATGCAAATATTGAGTCAATTGTCCCTTTTTTATCTGGTTTCAGGTGTGATTTTCATATTGCCCACAGCTGTTATTCGCCACAGGTGAGATTGAACGGTCATCACATGCTTGAAACAAAGTTGTTTACCCACACTTTTGGAAAGAACAATCTTGTTTTGCCCATGTTGGGGAAGGGGGTGTATATAATTATTTTGAATTTGCCTTTATTTTAAGTTTTATTCTTGTTTTATCCCAGTATACACAATTTAAAAAACATGTTTATAACAAAATATGTGTATTTGCATTTTTGTCTGATAGAAATACTTCATTTTCTGAGTAATTTCAAGTTTCCCAATATAAGGCTTTGTCTTTTTCTTGTAGTTATATACCAACCTGACTTTTTTGCTTTTTTATTAAAAGTTCTGCGTGATATGTCTCACTTATACACAATTTGTTCTTTTCTGTGATTTTAGCTCTCATTCAAATCCCTACGGGTGCTTACAGGACAGTATTGCATAATGTTGTATGTTTCAAGACCAACTTACCAGCATTATTCTTGCTCCAAGCCGTTAATATAATAAAATGAAGCCGGCCGTCTGGGTATTGATCCGGCTGGTTATAGATGTGTTTTGAAGAATAGCATATAAAATAAACTTGTAAACATTATTATTACAATGCATGTCAGTAGCTTTATACTATAATCTCTTTGTATTACTGGAAGCTTCATAACAGGAGACAGGAGATATCGGATTGAAATTGAGGTGGCATTAAAGGCATGAAAACCTGAACAAAACAGACAACAAAGGACTACACTCCTAACAAGCTAATGATCAATGTGTGATAATACATTCACTCTGCTTCACCATATTTTTACCTTTTATATTGGAAATAACAAACGTGATTGAGAAGAAATTGCTTAAACTTAAATTTGGAATCTGAGCGTCCAAGAAGATTCTCTGTAGACTTCAAAATCTTATAATTTACAGATGTTATTGGACATCTTTTATTCATATATTACATACCCCCATGATATTTTATTCCTTTCTCCATCCAGGACACAATGCATTGTTTATTTGCTTGATTGCTTAAGGGTATGTGCCAACAGTAAGTTTTTTCATGAGTTTTTCTTTTGTCACCTTTTGTCACAAAACTGCATATCTATCCTTTCCCCAGCAAAGGATGAAGGGCCATGCCAAATATGATTATTTTTCTTTGCAGTTTAGATGCAGTTTGTAATCAGGTGAAAAAAAATGAACTGGTCAATCTTAGTTGCGTATTACCAGCATTTTTCAGCCCTCCCTGTCATTGACAATAGTGAACAAAACGCATGACCAAAAAGCGTATAAAAAACACACCGAAAATCCACCAAAAACACATGCATATTCAGGGGCGCTTTTCTGCCACAGAGTGCAGATTAACAGTGATTTTGGTGCAGAAAAATTATACACACAAAAAGTAGTGTTGGCACATAGTCTTAGAATTGGACGCAGTGCTTCCGCACCTGAGAGAATCTTTGGGTAGACACAGGGAGACCACAGCCGCCCTGTGCCCACGATCTGTGTTCGGTGTAGAGTGGCTTTTCCCTGCGTTCAACTGCTGGAGATCGCTCCTGACTCCGCACTGATAAATTAACATGCTCTGGATATGCGCAAGCGCCGCAACCCGCACCGCAAGTGAGAAAATGCTGCAGAGAAGCTCAGTGGGCATTGGATTTCTAGATATTCCATCCACTACGCTTGTACTGCACAACACATTGTTATGGACACAGCGGTAATACGCTACATCCAAAACGATGCTATTCCGGATTGTGTTCATGCACCCTAGCACTGTTCTATAAAGGAAAATTCCAATTTTTATTGAGTTTACAAATTTGTGTTGAGTCTTTTTTGATCTTCAGCTGTTTGCCTTTTGTTATATACAATATTAATGTCTATCTCATTTACATGCTCTGTCTATATTTATCGCATACATTTTAGCAATGTCAACATTTATAAACTTGATGAATTTGTCATTGCGTGAACCTTTGACTGTGTTTAGTTTTATAGCAAAATGTCCTTGTTAGCAGCAAGCCAAATGATTATTCAGCATGTGCAATACTGACAGCATTAATATCAATCACTGTAGTCACCAAGTTCCTCTTTGTAATTTAACTAGTTCATGATCAGGCCATTGTCCCACATTCCAGACCAGACACATTTTTGTTCTTTGTAATTGTACATGTAGTTTTAAAATCACTAAAAGTGTTATTGATCAGTTATTCAAACAATGTTCACCCATTTTTTTTTCATGACATGTGGGGCTTAATTTTATATTATTTATTTATTTTTTTTATTTGCTGATATTGGATGTTTTTCTTTGTCTGACACCCATCTCCCAACTTTCAAAGCTGCACAGTCTCATGCAGGTGGCAGCATGGCAGAGTAATATGCGGACCTCATGGGCCATTTAAGTCTGTCTGTGGATTGTATATATCAATAAATGACGGCATCGCCTGGACATGAAAAGGTGCTGGCAAAAAAATATACATGAATAAAGAGATTAATTGCCGCGACACTGATCATGGTGTGAATGAACAAGCATATGGCTATGTTTAAGGCTATGTACAGCTAAGGTGGTATATATGACAATGAAACACAGTAAATGCTGCTATAGAATATAAGGAAAAAAAAAAGAGAGTCTTAGCTTCAACAATAGCTATTGGGGAAGAGCCCGGTAACTGCGACAAAGTGCTCTCTACCTACCGGGTCCTAACGCACTAGTGCTTCATGCGGTATGTAGTTGCTAGTTTGAGATTTTTATGTCTGTGAGTTGCAATTAAAACCTGCTGGTATAGTGTGTCTGTGGACTGGGGCTACAGCAAGATGGAGTCAGGTCACAGCCACTGGGCTGGGGGAGGGGAAAGGGAGCTCGTCAGAAAAATTATACTATATATATCAATAAATGACGGCATCACCTGGACATGAAAAGGTGCTGGCAAAAAAATATACATGAATAAAGAGATTAATTGCCGCGACACTGATCATGGTGTAAATGAACAAGCATATGGCTATGTTTAAGGCTATGTACAGCTAAGGTGGTATATATGACAATGAAACACAGTAAATGCTGCTATAGAATATAAGGAAAAAAAAAAGAGAGTCTTAGCTTCAACAATAGCTATTGGGGAAGAGCCCGGTAACTGCGACAAAGTGCTCTCTACCTACCGGGTCCTAACGCACTAGTGCTTCATGCGGTATGTAGTTGCTAGTTTGAGATTTTTATGTCTGTGAGTTGCAATTAAAACCTGCTGGTATAGTGTGTCTGTGGACTGGGGCTACAGCAAGATGGAGTCAGGTCACAGCCACTGGGCTGGGGGAGGGGAAAGGGAGCTCGTCAAAAAAATTATACTATATATATCAATAAATGACGGCATCACCTGGACATGAAAAGGTGCTGGCAAAAAAATATACATGAATAAAGAGATTAATTGCCGCGACACTGATCATGGTGTAAATGAACAAGCATATGGCTATGTTTAAGGCTATGTACAGCTAAGGTGGTATATATGACAATGAAACACAGTAAATGCTGCTATATGCTTGT
>JARQOC010000003.1:698823411-698901232 GCA_033576535.1 Allobates femoralis | reverse complement strand
GGAAAAAACACATTGAGAGCACATCAACATTGCAAGATAAAACTACACAAATAGCCGATAAGGTTGCAATGTCCAAAAATATGTGCAAACACACACTACATAAAAATAAGGGTTTGGACCAAACATTTGTGTAATGTTATGTGTGGCATCCCAACTTCCCACACCCTCTGAACAGGAATGGCAAGGTGTATTGCCATTGTCAAACACACCATGATGGAGGGATAAAGCACATCAGCTGCCGTTGTCAAATATACCAGAGTTTAAAATGTCTGTGTTGTTAAGATGGGCAGGGACCACAAGGCATGTTCTTTAGCAAAATATTGTGCCAAATAGCAAGCACATCTGTACAGTGCAGGTGACACACATCAATATACGGGTCAAAAATGCTGGAAAACCAGACTTTGCGGAAATATATATGCATGTGACAGGCGACACTAAACATCCCTAACTGGCAGATTGATGGTGCTGTGCCTTTACTTTGGTTTCCTATACTTGAGTTGATTTGCCCATTGCCCAAGCAGCATTGCTGCATGTCATACCGGGAGTCATGCGGCAAGCACACACCTGCACCTGCCAGCAATATCTGGAACCTGGTCCACTAGGTCAACTGCGTTTCATTAGCCAGTGACCAAGATGATGACACCCAATGTACACCTTGGTTTCCAGCATCATCTGCTTTCAGACTAGGGTTCAACACACACTGTACCTTGTGCACCAGTCTGGGAGCAGCAAAAGCACATAAACAAGGGACACATAGTGTGTAGCCAGTGCACACTCCATACACACATGCGTTCAAACTTGGAGACCTGCATACTCCAGCTTACCGCAGTCTGACAGGGCTCGTACTACATTGTGCAAACTGTATGATAGCTGTGGCTAGGCTCCTGATCAGGGGTTAGTGTGGCTGTGTGTCTAGCCACCAGAAAACATCCTTTAATGTAGTTAGGCAGCTGCCTTGGTGTGAGATGGTTCACAACATTGATGTGTGTAACGGATACTTTGTGTGTACACACCAGGCCAAAATGTAACAAATTTTGTGTGCAAAGTTACCTAATAAGATTTAGCATTGTGATGGCTGACATGCTGGCCTACACCATTAAGGTCCAAAAATAGGGACCAACAAAAATAAACCCAGCTGCCACATGTGTCCGTACCCACAAACATGGTTGTTTATGTATTTTGGTGTGTTGTATAAAAACAAACTCTGTAGATGAAAATAAAGCCAAACACACAATCAACATTTTTAAAAACAAAAACCCAGCAAGGAGACCACTGTTAGAAGGTTGACACATAGCCAAACAAAGGTATACATGGCCCACAAGGCTGCTTCCAAACATGTATCACTCAGCAAGGTTGCAGAGCCAAAAACAGACACAATCTTTGTGTTGTGTGACAAACTTGTGACATGCAAAAACCTTAAAACATTATGTAGCTCATAATTCCATCACACAAGCACCATGGTACTTTGGAGCTTCGACCTATCATATGTGGAGCCCACTGGAACGGGGTACTCGTTACCGGACCGGGGTACTGCTGTGGATGTCACGGAGGTCCTGGTCCGGACCATGTCCCGGGTTCTCACAAGTAAAAGGGGATATGTACAGGGGAAAAAGTTTGTCGTGACGCCACCCACAGATTGTGGTCAATGATGGGACCACTGCTGCAGCAATGCTCTGTCAGGAGGATGGATGGGCTGCAACCATATGGATGATACCGCCGCGGGTCGGGCTGCTCCTGACAAGATAAAAGGTATGCAAAGTTCAATATACCTGGAATCAAATACGGACACACAGGAAGGCAGGGGCGTAACTACAATAGGTGCAGGGGTTGCGATTGCACCCGGGCCCTGCAGCCTAGGGGGCCCCAAAAGTCTCTCTGGCCCATAGAAAAAGGCTAATACTATTAAAGATTTGCAATAATTGGGGGCCCAGTTGGAGCTTTCGCATCGGGGCCCCTGGGCCTGAAGTTACGCCACTGCAGGCAGGGTTCACCGGGTTTACTCGTCAGTTCTTCACAGTTAACACAGCTCACGGTACAGTTCAGTTCTTAACAGTTCACAGTGCAGTTAACCCCGGGAACACTTGAACCCTCTGCAGCCAGGCTGTCCCTCTGAGACCCCTCACTCCTTCTAAATCCTTCCAGGCTGTAGTCTCTTTCTCTTGTCTCCCTGGGTAGTATAGCAGCAGCTTGGACCCTTGTGGGTCCTCGTGGTTGCTGCTGTGCTTCCTACCCTTTTGTTAGGAAATCCAACCTGGAGTTAAAGCTCCCCGTCGGTTAATCTGGGAAGCCGGGTGAATCATCAGTTCCCTTCAGAGCCGACAATCTGCTGTGTGCCTAGTCTGCAGTAACCCTTTCCTGCAAGCCGTTACCAGACTCCTTCTAGCCCATGTGACTCCAGCTCAAATCAGGGAAAACCTCTCCACCAGTTAGTCAGTGCTGCCATGTTCCTCGGACCCAGTACTGCTGGTCCGGTCTCTTTCCTCACACTCCCCTGGGATGCTGGCTATGGACGAGCTTTCTCTCCATGATTTCTGTGACTCTGTGGATTCTGCATCTCCATGTAGCCCAATCACACCAGGACGTGTGTCACTCTCTGTTTGGTGTCTTTTCAGCTCGGCTCACTGTGTCCTTTCCTCTCAGCCTACTCCGGCCTACTACTCCTTCCTCCTCTTTCTCCTCTATTTGTGCTCTCTGTCACCTGATCTACATTCTTTCCCACCCACTTTCCTCTAAACCCACCACCCCTTGCCTGCCTAGAGTCCCAGGCTCCGGGTTGGGTGCTGCCTCTAGTGGTGTGTGATGTTCTGTGAGGGTGTTTGTTGTGCCTGGCTGTAGTTCCCTATGTGGCCACCCTGGTCGCAGGGGCGCCACACATACAACACACCTTAGTAGCATGACAATCAGGAGAAGTGGGTGACATGGCTGACCCCGGCTAAACAATGCCATATCACACAAAAGGGTGGCCAGCACCATACATGAGTGCTGGGCAGCCCACATCAACAGAGTATGTGTTGTTGCAAATCAGCCATGCACCTTGTCATTTTGATTTTGACAACACTCAGGCTCACCCAACCCAGACTGGGCACATATGATTTTGGTACAAAAAGGGATCAGGATAGGGAACAAAAATGAAACCTTGTGTTAGAGAGACACCTGCTCCTTCGCCTGTATTCCATTACCCCCCTCTGCTACTCTCCCATCTTTCGAAGCCCACTGTGTCCGCATCTTCTCTCCCTGTAACCTCCAGCTAGCCATCATCTACCGCCCCCTGGATCCATCCCCACCTTCCTCGACCACTTCACCACCTGGCTACTTCATTTACTCTCTACTGACATCCCCACCATCATTATGGGCGATTTCAATATCCCCATTGACACTGCCCACCCAACCACCTCTCAACTTCTTTCCCTGATCTCCTCCTTCGAGCTCTCTCAATGGTCCTCCTCTACCACCCACAAAAATGGCCACATGCTGGATCTCATCTTTACCAGTCTTTGCTCCCTTACTAACCTCACAAACTCAGCCCTCCCCCTGTCTGACCACAATCTGCTGACCTTCTCCGCCCTCACCTCCCCTACTACACCACCTCCTCTCCGCAAACTTGATCATCCCCGCAGAAACCTAAAACACATTGATCTACACACACTCTCAGAATCCCTCCTCACTCTCGCCAACATAACATCTATACGTGACACAGACACTGCCACCACCCTCTAGAACACCACATTAACCAAGGCCCTTGACCTAGCCGCCCCTGTCACATACCCCGATCCACTCACTAACAGGCAACCCTGGCACACCACCCTCACTAAAGACCTGAGACGAGCATCCAGGGTTGCCGAGAGGCGATGGAAAAAATCACGTTACACTGAGCACTTTGTGCTGTTCAAACAGTCCCTCATCGCCTTCAAGACTGCACTTGCTACCGCCAAGCAAACCTTCTTCTCATGCCTAATAACCTCCCTGTCCCACAATCCCAAACAAATTTTCAAAATCTTCAATTCCTTACTCCGCCCGCCTACTCCCCCTCCCTCTCCACTTATCTCTGCAGAAGACTTTACCTCCTTCTTCAAAGAAAAGAATGACAGAATCAGAGACAGCTTTGATCCACTGTCCCCACAGCCTTCCCTTTCACCTATACTGCCCTCTCCTTCCATCAACTGCTTTCCCCTATAACTGAAGACCAACTCTCCTCCCTCCTGTCAAAATCACACCTCACCACTAGGGATGGGCGAATCTACTCGCTAGGACTCGTTACTCGGCGAGTAGTAAGGGACTCGCAGGACTCGGTACTCTGCGAGTCTCCCAGTGATTACTCGCACGAGTCCAATGCAAATCAATATCAATCCTAGTTTTGTCAGAAACGCTGACAAAACTAGGATTGCCATTGTTTGCATTAGACTGGTGCGAGTAATCACTGGCTACTGTGCCAGTGATAGCAGGGAAACTCGCAGATAACTGCTGTTTCTTTGCGATCCGAGTCCAGCTGTCTTCTCTGTGCAGCTCCAGGGTCCTAGAGCCCGCCTGCTCACAGACATTATGTAGCAGTGCTGAGATTGTTCTCAGTCTGCTCATTCCCTGTGTACAGACATGAATGTCTGTGCACAGAGATGATGTAGCAGTGCTGAGATTGTTCTCAGTCTGCTCATTCCCTGTGTACAGACATGAATGTCTGTGCACAGAGATGATGTAGCAGAGCTGAGATTGTTCTCAGTCTGCTCATTCCCTGTGTACAGACATGAATGTCTGTGCACAGAGATGATGTAGCAGAGCTGAGATTGTTCTCAGTCTGCTTATTCCCTGTGCATAGACATCTATATTTATGCACAGGGGATGTAGCAGAGAGGACATCGCATTTTGGACTGCGTCGGACGGAAGAGGATTTTTTTAATTAAAGATGGAGTCCCTAATGGCTTTTTTTTTTATTTCTAATAAAACATTTTCCTTGTGTTGTGTTTTTTTTAAAACAATTTAATAGAAATTCATGGCGGTCATGTCTAATATTGGCGTGACCGCCATAAATTTCGGGCTTAGGGCCAGCTGATAATACAAAGCTGGCCCTAACCTCTTTATTACCCAGCGTGCCACCGCTACCAGGGCCGCTGGAAGAGCGGGGTTCAGCGCCAGAGGATGGCGCTTCAATGAACGCGCCATCTTCTGGGGAGGCTGCGGGCTGCAATTTGCAGCGGGGGGTGCCCAGAAAGCTTGGGCATCCCTGCGCTGCGGATTCCAGCCCCCAGCTGCTTAGCTGTACCTGGCTAGACATAGAAATTGCGCGGAGCCCCACGCATTTTTTTTTTATTATTTCATGAATTTCAGAGTCAGAGTCTCAGAGTCAGAGTCTCAGAGTCAGAATCTCAGAATTTCATGAAATAATTAAAAAAAAATGCGTGGGGCTCCGAGCAATTTCTATGTCTAGCCAGGTACAGCTAAGCAGCTGGGGGCTGGAATCCGCAGCGCAGGGATGCCCAAGCTTTCTGGGCACCCCCCGCTGCAAATTGCAGCCCGCAGCCGCCCCAGAAGATGGCGCGTTCATTGAAGCGCCATCCTCTGGCGCTGAACCCCGCTCTTCCAGCGGCCCTGGTAGCGATGGCACGCTGGGTAATAAAGAGGTTAGGGCCAGCTTTGTATTATCAGCTGGCCCTAAGCCCAAAATTTATGGCGGTCACGCCAATATTAGACATGACCGCCATGAATTTCTATTAAATTGTTTAAAAAAAAACACAACACAAGGAAAAATTTTTATTAGAAATAAAAAAAAAAGCCATTAGGGACTCCATCTTTAATTAAAAAAATCCTCTTCCGTCCGACGCAGTCCAAAACGCGATGTCCTCTCTGCTACATCCCCTGTGCATAAATATAGATGTCTATGCACAGGGAATAAGCAGACTGAGAACAATCTCAGCTCTGCTACATCATCTCTGTGCACAGACATTCATGTCTGTACACAGGGAATGAGCAGACTGAGAACAATCTCAGCTCTGCTACATCATCTCTGTGCACAGACATTCATGTCTGTACACAGGGAATGAGCAGACTGAGAACAATCTCAGCTCTGCTACATCATCTCTGTGCACAGACATTCATGTCTGTACACAGGGAATGAGCAGACTGAGAACAATCTCAGCACTGCTACATCAGGCAGCAGGCAGGCTCTAGGACCCTGGAGCTGGGGCAGCCAGAACACAGAGAAGACAGGATCTTATCTGTGCGAGTCAGCGATTACTTACAAAGTAAACGAGCAATGCAAATAAATGACAAAACTAGGATTGCTTCAGGCTGAAGCTTCCGAGACACATCTGCGATTTGTAAATCTCACACTACTCGCTATTACTCGCTTCCCCATTCATTAACATTGGACTCGCTAGACTCGCAACGAGTAGCGGGTCCTGTGCTCGGACTCGCTAGAGTCAAGCGATTCCGAGTAATTTAGGATTCGCCCATCACTACTCACCACCATTGCCCACGACCCGCTCCCATCCCACCTCATTCCCAAACTCACCTCCGTTATCATCCCAGCCCTAACTCATCTTTTCAACCTATCACATACCACTGGCACCTTCCCCTCAGCCTTCAAACATGCCTTGATCACACCCATCCTCAAAAAACCCTCCCTCGACCCCACAACTGTCTCCAACTACCGCCCTATATCTCTCCTCCCTTTCGCCTCTAAACTACTTGAACAGCATGTCCACTCTGAGCTGTCCTCTCACCTCTCCTCCTGCTCCCTCTTTGACCGCCTGCAATCTGGCTTCCGACCCCTCCACTCCACAGAAACAGCCCTGACCAAAGTCACCAACGACCTACTGACTGCCAAAAGCAAGCGCCACTACTCTGTTCTCCTCCTCCTCGACCTGTCCGCCGCCTTCGACACTGTTGACCACTCACTTCTACTTCAGATCCTGGAATCTCTTGGCATCATGGTTCTTGCCCTCTCTTGGATCTCCTCATACTTAACGGACTGGACCTTCAGCGTCACCCACTCCAACATATCCTCCTCGCCCTACCCCCTATCTGTCGGGGTCCCCCAGGGCTCGGTTCTTGGACTGTTACTGTTCTCAATCTACACTCTTGGCCTAAGGCAACTCATTGAGTCCCATGGACTCTAGTACCACCTCTACACCGACGACACCCAAATCTACCTGTCTGGTCCTGACATCGCCTCCCTTCTATCCAAAATTCCACACTGCCCGTCCGCCATCTCATCCTTCTTCTCTGCTCACTTCCATAAGCTGAACATGGACAAAACCGAGTTCACAGTCTTCCCCCTAAGACGCTCCCCCCCACTACCTGACCTATCCATTCTCATCAACGACTGCTCTCTCTCCCCAGTCCCCCACGCCAAGTGCCTCGGGGTTATCCTTGACTCTTTCCTCTCCTTCAAGCCCCACATCCAGGCCCTCGCCACCTCCTGCCGACTCCAGCTCAAAAACATCTATAGGATCCGCACTTTTGCTTTTGGACATGACAGATTATAGCAGGATAAGCCCACCTGAGTGGGTGTAATGTCTCTAATAAAGAGTTTTACTATACAGAGAACAGTTTGCTCATCCCTGCAATAGCAGGGATGAGCAAACTATCTGGTAACCGGATTGCTCAGGATTACACATCCTGAGAAATCCGGTTACCGGATTGCGGCTTCAGCAATCCGGTTCCCGGATTGCTGAAGGTATGAAGACAATTGCATTCACTGCATCCGGATCTGTATATAGGAATTGAAAAATTTTGAAACATGGGGAACGGTTTTGTGAGGCACACCTTACACACACCTGGTCTGCCTTCACACATTAGCCATTCATACTTTCGAGCCATAAGTTGGTTGGGGAGAGTGAGCCATGATATATTGTGTTATGGTAGCCATGGATTTTGGTTGTAAGTGTAAAGTAAATGTAAAAGTTATCACCTTATACAATGGCAATTAAGCTTCACAACAATTGATGACATTGTGCCACTCCTTTGACACGTGTGAGTCCACATCTGTACATGAGGAAAAGGGACTTGTCCCAGCCTGGCAAACATAAGCAGACCAGATTAATAGTAATGTTAGTAAAGTAGACACAATACTGTGATGTGTGAGTGTCAAAACCGTGTTGTGTGATTGGGCCAACGCATTTGTTGATGTGGGGGTCATTAACATACATTGTCCAAACTACTGTGAGATGTGAATGTAGGCTTTGGCAAAGGGTTTGAATATTTGGGGCAACATATGTCGTTGGCAAATAAATGTGCAAAGCAAATATCCAGTATCCGATACTCCTTTTAAACATGTATATTAGCAAAACCAAAACAAACGTAGACAAACATTATTTCACCACCATCAGCTGCACACAGAGAGGACTCATGGCATCTATTGAACAGAACATGTGTGAAGGCTGGTCTCAGCATTGTGCATTGCCAACAGACAAAGGCTGGGGTCACAGTAGCATTTTTCACATGCGTTTTGGGAGACCTGCGTTTTCAAAAACGCATGTAAAAAACGCACCCATAGGCCCCCATGTTAAAAAACGCATGCCCTAATAGCCAAAAAGCATGTGTGACAGTCCCATGCGTTTTTGGAAAAGCACCAAAAACGCATGCGTTTTTTAATATGGGGCCTTATGGGAAATGCATGCAAAAACGCATGTACAATTAGTGCCATTCAAAAACGCATGCGTTTCCCATAGGAGCCCATGTTAGAAAACGCATGCGTTTTTTTAACATGGGCTCCTATGGGAAACGCATGCGTTTTTGAATGGCACTAAAAGGTACTAATTGTACATGCGTTTTTGCATGCGTTTTCCATAGGGGCCCATGTTATAAAAACGCATGCGTTTACTTCCAAAACGCACCAAAAAAATAGTACATGGGCATTGTTCACACACAATTTGCGTTTTTTTTAGCACTCTGAAAACCACATGCATTTTTTAGGAGTGCTAAAAAATGTCTCTTGTGTGTCTGAAAGGAAATACAGCCTTTTTGGACTTTGTAATTTTTTCCTCAAAAACGCAGGCAAAAACGCAAGCGTTAACGCAGGGTGCATAAATGTGCCTTTTAAAACGCATGCGTTTCCCATAGGGCCCCATGTTATAGAAACGCATGCGTTTTTTAGAAAACGCATGCGTTTTTTAACATGGGGCCCTATGGGAAACGCATGCGTTAACGCAGGGCACCTATAGGCACCTGCGTTAACGCATGCGTTTCCCATAGGGGCCCATGTTAAAAAAACGCATGCGTTTTTGGGAAACCACCCCTGCGTTTTTTTCCAGCACCCAAAAAAGGCTGCATGCAGCGTTTTTTGGACTGGGGGAAAAAAACGCAAGAGGAGGTAAAAAACGCATGTACACTCAAGTGTACCATGCGTTAACGCACCTGCGTTTTTTTTTACAGCACAAAAAATGCAGAGAAATAAGCTCATGTGTGTGAACATGGCCATGCACTATTTTTGGGTGCAGATTCCAAAACGCAGCCAAAAACGCAGGGAGCCATCAGACACCTTAAAAAACTCATGATGACATGAAAAACGCATGTAAAAAAGCATGCGTTTTTAAAAGGCACTAAAAAAAACGCATGTCAACTGTGACCACAGCCAAAGTCAGCATCAGCATGGTGCATGTTGTTCCACAGTCATGGGTAACAATGGCCAGGGTCACATTTCCGTTTTTGAAACAAAATCCTGATCCGGTTTTGAGCTTCCAAAAAGCTCAAAACCGGACCAGGAAACGCTCCCCATAGGATCCAATGCAAAACACCGGATGGCTTCACAAGCCATCCGGTGGCCGGATCCAGCACTGCTGCCTGCGTTTAAAATCATGCAGGCAGCAGTTTTCGCAGCGTTTCTGGGACCGCACTGCGGTCACCGGATGGCTCAGGATGTGTAATCCTGAGCCATCCGGTAACTGCATAGGTTGCGGTTCCCGGCTATTGACGGGACCCGCAACCGTAATAAAGAGTTAAATTGCTGACCTAAATGACTGTTAGAGGTCTGTAGGGGGGCTTAGACCCCCCTACAGACCGGCCGGCCACTTCTATAGTGTTCTTCTCCAATTTTCCCTATGGCACGGGCTGATCTGAGCTCCGTGCATGTTATCAAAATATCCCCCCTCCCCCTATCACTATACAGGGATGCATACACCCCTCTAGTACAGTACTGCTTTATTTATGTTATGAACACCAAGACTTGTCCCAATCGCAACATAAGTATATATTTACATGTTCCGTAGGCAGAGTCCACTGATGTCCATGGGCGGGGCTGTGTGCAGAAGCCTCCGCCCGCTCCTTCTTGATGCCGCCCCCTCTGGCCGTAATCCAGTGTTGTGGGGGTGGCCGAGTCGTTAAAGGGGCGTGGCTAACCGCGGCACATGGTTAGCCACGCCCCTTTAATGACTCGGCCACCCCCACAACACTGGATTACGGCCAGAGGGGGCGGGCATCAAGAAGGAGCGGGCGGAGGCTTCTGCACACAGCCCCGCCCATGGACATCAGTGGACTCTGCCTACGGAACATGTAAATATATACTTATGTTGCGATTGGGACAAGTCTTGGTGTTCATAACATAAATAAAGCAGTACTGTACTAGAGGGGTGTATGCACCCCTGTATAGTGATAGGGGGAGGGGGGATATTTTGATAACATGCACGGAGCTCAGATCAGCCCGTGCCATAGGGAAAATTGGAGAAGAACACTATAGAAGTGGCCGCCCGGTCTGTAGGGGGGTCTAAGCCCCCCTACAGACCTCTAACAGTCAGTTCTGTACTCAAATTAAATCTTTATTAACTTTGCCGATCGGGAACCGCAACCTATGCAGTTACCGGATGGCTCAGGATTACACATCCTGAGCCATCCGGTGACCGCAGTGCGGTCCCAGAAACGCTGCGAAAACTGCTGCCTGCATGATTTTAAATGCAGGCAGCAGTGCCGGATCCGGCCACCGGATGGCTTGTGAAGCCATCCGGTGTTTTGCATTGGATCCTATGGGGAGCGTTTCCTGGTCCGGTTTTGAGCTTTTTGGAAGCTCAAAACCGGATCAGGATTTTGTTCCAAAAACGGAAATGTGACCCTGGCCTTTGTCTGTGAAGTGAATGAGGTGTCAAACAACCATTTTCCTCGTGTCCTTGTGGCTATGGCTGTGGTCACACATAGAAATCCGTTTTTGGAAGTGATTTTCATCACCAATCCGTTTTTTTCTGGGTGCTTTTTGAGCCTCCTGCACTCCTGAACGTTTTTGGAATTTTCATTAAAAAAACGCATGCGCGAACGCATGCGCAAACGCAAGTGCGCATTTGCATGCGTTCGCGCATGCGTTTCCCATAGGGCCCCATGTTAAAAAAAAACGCATGCGTTTTTTAACTGATGCCAAAAACGTTGCATGCAACGTTTTTGACTCAAAAACGGACAGGGCAATGTTTGGAGCTCCATAGAAAAACGGACAGGGTGTTTATTACACCCAATCCGTTTTTCTGTCAGTTTTTGGACTTAGAAAAAAAAATGAGAAAACTGAAGCCAAAAACGGACTGAGGGCTTATGTGGAACCCCAGCTTATCTGACACAGCATCATTGCCAAATTGAAATACTGACACACAGCAGAAACCAATGTCCCATTTGGCTTATCTTTCCAAAACCAAAAAGTGAGTGTGACTTCACATGCAACAACACCTGTTTTGGCTACAACATGTACCATGTTTCCCCGAATATAAGACAGTGTCTTATATTAATTTTACCCCCAAAAGTCCCACCCTGTCTTATATTGGGGGTATGACTTATATTAAAAAAAAAATGACAATTAACCGCACCTTGCCGCAAGTGTCCCATACAGTACCGTACATTGTATGGGGACCTGCCGCAAGTGTGCGCAAGTCGGCTGTGCGGCGGAACTGCGGTTTTAATGGGCAAGTCGGCAAGGAAACATCCTTACTTTTTAGGGTAATGGCGGCCTCGGGCTATGGATTCCTCCGCGGTGCAGGGCGTTGTTCAGATGCTTCTCCATGCAGGAGCTTCTGGCCAATCAGCACTCGAGCCGCTGAGCCAATCAGCGCTCGAGATGCTGGGGAGCCGCTGGCCAATCAGAAGCTCCTGCCGGCAGCAGTGCGTCAGGCCGGGGCGACAGGCGAACAAGATTAACCCTATGCCCTCGGGGTTACCTGCGGCACCTGAGGGCAGAGGGGAGCCCACGGGGGACAGCGGTCCTGCGGCTGCACCTGAGGGCAGAGGGGAGCCCACGGAGGACAGCGGGGCCAGCGGGACAGCGGGGACACAGGTAAAACATGCAATGGGCAAAAATGGCCCTTTAGCGGTACCCTGTCTTATATTCCCCGAAAATGAGTCACCCTGTCTTATAATCGGGGTATGACTTATATTGGAAAATTCTGCGCCAGCCCTGCCCTGACTTATATTCGGGGGTGACTTATTTTCGGGGAAACAGGGTAGCAACATTACACATAAAGGATAGAGGACATAGCCTGATGTGTGCAGCTGTGGTTGTGCACAATGTGAGCATCACACCAGGGCAGTTTGTGGAACTGGTTACAACAGCTTGTGTTCCTAATTAGCCACAATACTTGCTAGGGGAAGTGTTGACGAGTGTAAGGTGTGAATCACGTTTAACATTTTATTAAAAGTTATGGCAAATGTGTCGTGCAATGCATCATGGATATGCGGTGTGACACATGTGTTGTAGGTTATTATATTCTGGACTTTGTCACGTGGCTCTGACATCATGATCTGGTGCATTGGGATGCTATTATGTGTTGTGTGGTGCACACAATGTGACACCAGCTTATACACTGGGGCGTATGTGTAAATGATGTTTGGCCCAAACACAAACAAATGGACCAGGTGAATGTTGAAACACACACGCTAATGCACATAAAAGGCCTGGCCTACAAAGAGCAGTGTGTGAGTTGAAAATGGCAAAGTAACCACAGTTTGGCCAACAACACACACAGCGGTGCACTTTGTGGCCCAGCGCACACACACAAATGCACAACAACAAAGAATACATGATCATTTTGACCTTACCCAGATTGTTCTGCCCATCACGCCCACTGCGATCAAAAGCCAGGAAAATTTGACGTGCTACGTCCCGCCATGCTGTCCTGCGCTGTGTGCCATCACCATGGCCATGGTGTGTGGACTGGGGCCGAACCTCAACAAGTGAAATGAGTTGCTGAGAATTAATGTTGGTGCCCATCGTCACAGTGTGTGTGCTGCTGCAGCATCTGTATCGTACAGTTCCTGTTTCCTGGTTCCTGAAGTGAGTGAGGCAGCAGAACCACTGCTGTGTGCTGGAGACGGCAATACAAGCAAGAATCGCATCACTGTGGGATGCTAGACAGCAATCCAATTATGGCTGGAGTCACACATAGAAATCCATTTTTGGAAGTGATTTCCATGACCAATCCGGTTTTTTTTGGGGTGCTTTTTGAGCCTCCTACACCCCTGAACGTTTTTGGACTTAGTCATTTTTTGACCAAAATTCCCAAAAAAACGGATCCGTTTTTCCATAGGGCCCATGTTAAAAAAAAAAAATACATTTTTTTTTTTTTGAAAAACGAACCCTAAAAACGTTTCTAGCAACGTTTTTGGCTCAAAAACGGACATAGCAATGTTTTTAAGTGCAGAAAAAAATGGACAGGGTGTTTATTACATCCAATCCGTTTTTCTATCAGTTTTTGGACTTAGAAAAAAAAAATGCCAAAAATGAAGCCAAAAACGGACCAAGGGCTTATGTGTGACCCTAGCCTATCTCTAATTATTTGATGTTTGTGACTCTAAAATAACTGTTTTAATCTCCACAGAGTGCACTTATTAAAATATAACTTTTAATAATTTAATTTAAAATTAAATATCAATCGTGTGTATCCCTCACACCTAGTGTCCATATATCACACCAACCATACAGGGGAGGGGGGCTGTTTCCCTGCGTTCACCCTGTCTTTTATCCTGCCTGTCAACGGAGTTTTATACACGTGCTTTTTATGGTGTCCCCGTTCCTCGGCGACTCTCCCTAATGTCCCTATCTCTACAGTCAGGGTTAA
Organism: Allobates femoralis; assembly: GCA_033576535.1. Taxonomy (NCBI): domain Eukaryota; kingdom Metazoa; phylum Chordata; class Amphibia; order Anura; family Aromobatidae; genus Allobates; species Allobates femoralis. The sequence goes on along the minus strand of JARQOC010000003.1, from coordinate 698,887,220 downwards.
TCTCATACGTACACTAACTCTAACCTCAGTACATTACTGTTGGATACTGGTCAAATCCTAGTGCCTAGTATATGGACACTAGGTGTGAGGGATACACACGATTGATATTTAATTTTAAATTAAATTATCGACAGCAATCCGAGCACTATCCGAGAGTCATCCGACACACATGCGATTTGTGCCTCTGAAACGACTGCAAAACCGTTTCTGACAGTGTGAGGTGATTTACAGAGGCAAGATAATGCAGCAAGGGCCACATCATGGATCTTGCTTCAGCAGCTTCACAATCTGTTAGCAGCCATGTTTGGGGTGTTGTATTTTAACATGCACCTATGTACATTGAAGGTCTGGCCCTTCAATGGCAAGGCAATAACCTTGGTGTAGTGTGCAGACCAACACATGACATGGCTCGGTCACATTTCCCACATCTGAGGCTGGATTCACACGACGGCGTGGTCCAGTCCGGGCTTGTCAGGTGCAACGTGACAGCCCCGGACCGGAACCCACCGTGGTGTGAAGCCAGCCTGACACATGTGACAATTAGGGTATGCCTTTGCACATCAGGAGTGGGGACACTTGGCTGCGCTTTGGGAGACCATGATGTAGTATGTTCAAACAGAGGCAAGTGCATTCATCAACATTCCTGACACACAAGTGACAGATGTGTAACATGATTGGGCAAGACACCATTCATCCTCAACATACAACAGTCCTGTGTGTGGGGTAATGATCTAATGGGGCCTACCATGACATATCAGCCAGAAAACAGGCTGTCTACAGGCATGGCCACAAGGGCTTCTTCGTAATGGCTTGCAACTATTATCACATGGTTCAACCAAACAGGCAAGATTAAAGCAGCCACGATAAAAGATAAGTCAGGGAAAGCAGCAGACATTTTAGGGTTTTATAGCCAAAGAAGATGTCAGAAGGCATCACTTATCTTTAGATATAGGCATAAAAAGCATATGATTGATTGTGGTTTACAGCTGATGCACTGAAGAACATAGAATAGGGGAGTGGTGGTCTCAGTTTCTGAATAAACATATGGTAGATTCAAGTGATAAAGGGAGCTGCTGAGTCTGTGTGATTGTGAATTGATTCATTTATGATAAACTGCAGTACAGCACCTTAAAGAGGCTATCCGGGATTTAGAAAAAAATAAATGTTCCTGCCTGTTGTGTCTGGCACCCGGCAGTCCTAGACCACTCTTGTCAGCGATTTTGCAGCTTCTACTGATGGCACATCGAAAGAAAGGCGGCTTCTCCACTCTATTAACAGGCATCGTAGCTAACATCATGAGTATTGACAGCTGGCTCTCCCAAATAGGTAGCGGGGTGCCAGCTGTCAATCAGTATGAGGTCGACTATCTTACTCCTTCACAGAGCAGAGCGGAGAAAAATCGGCCACTCTGTCTACACAGCCATGTTATCTCAGGCAGCAGCGGGCTGGTATCGTTCTGTGGCGGGGTGAATTGTGCCAAGCAACTACCTGCCTGTTAGTGCTTAGGCACAGTTTTGATAAAAATCCTGGATATATCCATTAATTTCACCAATTATTTCTTATCATTTTGCAAGCAGCATAAACCAAAATGGCAGTTTATGTCCCTTCAGTATTATTTTTCCTACTGAAGAAAAATACAGAAACCAAAACTAGTCTGTTTCCTAGCTTGTAAAGCGGCCGTCACACATGTCGACATCGCTAGCGATATTGTAAGCGATCACGTGCACGCGGCGATCGCTTACAATATCGCTCACATCGCTGGTGAGATGTCACACAGACAGACTCACCAGCGATGTGGGCCAGCGAGATCGCTGGTAACTATGGTACACATCGGGTTACTAGGCGCCGCGCGTCGCTTAGTAACCCGACGTTTACCATAGATACCATCTCCCAGCATAGGCTCTGCTGCTGGGAGATCGTTCATCGTGGTGTTATACACCACGATGAAGCAGATTGCTACATTGTTTATCGCTTGATATGAGCTCCGGAGCTCAGATCTGCGATGTCACGATCAAGCGATTTTACATAGTAAAATCGCTTGATTACATGCAACGATGCCAAAACGATATTGCTTAAGCGATCAAAACGCAGATCGCTTAAATGATATCTAGCCATTTATCGTAGCGTGTGACGGCCGCTTAAGACTGATATCAAGCCATAAGCAATATCTACCTGTACTACTTATTATAATGTTTTCTTCTTCTTTTAACAAAATAAAATTTCCAGCATTACTGATATATTCAATGTTACTGTATACCTCATAAAGTGAACATGTAACGATAAATGTACCATCTATTTTTTTTGCACAGGTTTTCAATTTTAGACCCATGGGTACCAATAACATTATGCCTCTTGCAGATGCTGACTTTTAAGATATCTACCTACCTAGCATTTCATGTCACACCCTTTTAGTGAAAGGAGTGTTTTTTTTTGTCTCCAAAACAAATTACTAACAAAAAGTACTCATTTTACTTCTTGCACTACAGCTATACCAGTCCAATTTACTCTCCACAACAATATTGCCTATGGCTGCCATATGTTCCTTTCTGGAACTAGTTAGCAACTAGCTTTTATTTTTAGAAAAAAAAGACTTACTTTTTTTCACACCTGTCATACACTACGTTCATCCAATTTAAGAATCATTTGCACCTCAGCAATTCTGCAGGCTGTTTCCACAGTTTCCTTTCTGTGAGTAAACTTACTAACCAACCATTCTTGGTTACAGCTTTTCACAGTGTTTAACACATGCAAACAAAAGAAAACAGTAGAGTACACATTGTTTTTTGAATATCTGTTACTAGCTTGTTTTAACAACTGTACATCTTACAAAAATACTGGGCTACCTTATAAGACTTGGAGGACTACAGAGGCTGCATTATATCGAGGAATATGGGGGTGCATTATAATACATGGATGGCTATAGAGACTGCATTATAAGTCATGAAAGACTATGGAGGACTATGGGGTGCATTATAATACATGGAGGACTATAGTGCCTAGATTATAGATTATAACACTTGGAGAACTATGGAGGTGCATTGTAATAAATGGAGGACTATGGAGGCTGCATTATAATATATAGGAATGCATTATAATAAATGTAGGACTACTGAGGCTACCTTAATAAATGGAGGGCTATAGGGGTATATTATAATATATGGAGGACTATGGGGAATTCATCTATTTATATATAATTTCCTTGTGGTGTCAGTCATCCACTTCCATCCGGATGTCTTCCTATCACGCGCATAAGTAAGTGTGCATGCAAAGGGCCGGAGTCAGGGACAGCTGGATTACGCTATCAGCTGACATGGCTAATTTGCATGTGCATGCAAATTAACTATGTGGTGGTGCCAAGCAGGGTCATTGTCAGCACCCTAAGCACTCTGTCTGACCCCCCGACACACCTGTCAGGGGGCCTCTGTGTACTCTGTATGACCCCCCACCCCTGTCAGGGGGCCTCTGTACTCTCTGTATGACCCCCACACCCCTGTCAGGGGACCTCTGTGCTCTCTGTATGACCCCCACACCCCTGCCAGGGGGCCCCTGTGCACTCTGTATGACCCCTAGACACTCCTGTCAGGGGGCCCCTCTGCACTCTGTCTGTACCTTGTAAGGGAGGGTGAAAGACAGAGCACGCAGTGGCCCTGTGTCAGAGAGGGACAGACAGAGCGCATAGTGGCCTCCTGTTAGGGGGGACAGACAGAATAGGGGCCACCTGGTATGAGGGGGTCATACAGACCATGGAGGAGCCCACTGTCAGGGGCAGAGAGAAAGCACACTAGGGCACCCTCTTGGGAGGGTAGACAGATGGGTGCACAGGAGCCCCCTGTCGGAGGGGACAGAGAGTACACAGAAGCCATCTAGTAGTGGTGGAGAGACACAGCACATAGGGGAGTAGAGGCACAGCGCTCAGGGAGGAGATTTCACAGTGTGGGAGACACACACAGGGGGGAAGGACAGCACATAGGGGAAAGTGCACAGGGTTGGATAGACAGCACATGGGGGAGAGAGAGTGCACAGGGGGAGAGAGTGCACGGAGGAGAGAGACAGAACATGAGGGGAGATATACAGCACACTGTGGGAGAGACACAGCGCACAGGAGGAAGAGACAGCACACAGGGGGATAAAGTGCAAAAGGAGGAGAGAAACAGCTCACAGCCTATATATAGTATATATAACAAGACTGCCTGCTTACAGATCACACACTCCCGCCCGCACCATGGACGCGAGATGTCGCGTCCGTGGTGCGGGCGGGAGTGTGTGATCTGTAAGCAGGCATCCGCCTGCGGACGGTTCACATATAGGAATGAATGAGTGCTTTCAGACCGCGGTGCGCCCCATTATAAACATAGGGGCCGCGGTCTGCATGCTGACACTTGCAGATGCATCTGCAAAACGCTGCAGATGCATCTGCAAGTGTGAAGGCAGCCAAAGAAAGGATTTGCACTTTTTTATGAAGCAATATCCATGCTATAGTGCTTTATGAGTGTGAACAGACCTATAAGACAATGTATGTTAAGCATGTAATACACATATGCTATTTTTTATCTTAATTGCTAGCAGATAAGTTTAGAAGAGATGGCCCAACAAGCTACTGACCTTCTATAATAATAGAGGTTTTCTCTCAATAAACAAATAAATTAAAATAGATCTTTAAAGGAGATACTAAGGTTGCAGGAGTTCTGAGCTCCTGACACATCTGACACTGTTCCAAAGGTTCACAGCTTGCAGGTGTTGACACACCTTGAGACTCGAGGAGGCTTAAAATCTTTCTTTTAAAGCTCCATTAATTTCACCAGGTTGCAAGAAACTGGTAGACCCAATGGCCTAACGGAAAGGTCAGCAGAGTTCTCAACCACCAAGTTTTGGCTCCAAACCTTCAAGACAAATTTTAGGGCAGTTTTTAAAGTTTTGAACATTTTTGTGAACAAAGCTGATTTTGCCGACTTTTCAGCAAGATATGCATGTCCATGACCACGAATCATATGTTCCAGATGTGTGCTGAATTTGAAATTGGCTATCCTTGTTCAGAAAAGTTTGCTCATCTCTAGTGGTGGTTATGGCGAGCTCTACAGTATATGAAGGTACCTTGGGTATGGGAATTGTTTTGAACTTTGCCAGATGATTAATCTATTGCAGTGTGTAGACTCTCCTGATAAAAAATATGTTGAATACATCTTGACACGCATGACATTAATAGACAAGGAACTACATCTCCCCATCAGCACATGTAATGACATTGCCTGCTCAAATGTGGAAGCAAACTGACCAGCAAGATATTCAAGGCCCAATGTGACAACCTGCTTATTGCCATTTTTCTTGTAGAAAGATGAAATCCACAATTTGTGACTGGTTGGTGTCATCATCATCATCACATCTAATGCACTTTGTACTCTTAATTCTTTATCTCCATTGCACTGTCAGTTAGGCTGACAAGTGTGAAGCGATGCTGAGGCTTGCTGGGGCGGTGGTAGCCATAAACAAATGTTGTGATTGGGTCCCCCCAGCAGGCTACATTAAACAATGAGTCCCTGGTGTATGTGGGTGCTGATGATCTTACTTGTAGTGCCTTCAGACCGGTCTGGTCATGCTCTTCACCCAGTCCCCAAGTGTGTCAGGGAGGGACGACAGAGACATTGGTAAAAGCAAGGCAAACTTTACTGTACATAACTTGAATGGACATTATACAGCAGGCACTACTCTTCTTATCTTCTATGTAACACAGAGGCACAATTTTAATGGTTACTGGTGACGGCATACACTTGTGAACTTTTCTTTTGTAGTCAAGTGAATTAGGCTCACTTCACATACATAGACAACTATAGACAGTGATTCATAGCAGGAGGACGCTTAACATGGCCCTTTCCTCCCTTTGTGCATCAGCCAGGAAGCTCTCTACATTCTGACCACTTAGCTGGACTCAATTCCCTTCCTCTCAATTTGACTCACAAAACATTCTCCAGCTTTCTAGCTTCTGAGGCATACATTGCTTACTTGAGAACTTGCTGCTTTCTGATCACTCCGCTTCCCACACAGCACCAGTACTGGACTCCTTTAGCCAAAGGCTGACCTCTCGCTCTTGTGCAGCTGTCTCTTGACTTACACTCCAGACTCCCATCTTTATAAGCCTACAGACTGCACCTCCCTCTCTGAAACTCATCCAGACTTTAACCCTTCTGGCCACAGCAATAGTCTATGCAGGATATAGCCTACATACTAGCCTGCACAAATTTTCAGCTTTCACCTACATTATTACATGCAGCTTACATTATACTATCTGTACATATGCAGCTCTGAATATTTATGACCTAAACTATTACTTAACATCTACTATTCCTATCACTATCTTACAGCTTGCCTAATACACTCATATGTAATTAAATCACACACAATACAGTTAAATCATCAATGTCTTCAGGGGGCACAGGACTGCAGGTCCAACCTCTTACATGTGCCCAATAAAAGCATCCATTTTTGAAGAAATTGAACTCCCACCTGTGTAAGTATGATTGTGTGGGCACTTCACACACTACGAGCAATATCAGGCTTAGGGTAGAAGCAAATATTTCTGTTGTTCTTTGTCTTTCGGTGGCCCATAGTGCCTCCAATAGCTTCTACTGTATAGGCCTAGCCCTGCTATTTAGCATCTTTTTAATAAAGAGCATGCAGATTTTATCAATCTGTATGTTTCCCGCTTTTAAAACTTACCTTCATACCATTCCAGTGGTGTCGGCACTTTCTCTTCTGGTGATTGCTTAAGTGTGACGTCAATCAAACTCTGAGACACTTAACTTTTCCAACCTCCGGATGTATCACATATATCCGGAGAAAGCAAGAGAGCAGCGACATCCAGTGTAAGCGATTGTCCGAAGGTGAGGAGAGTAAAGTAAAGCAGCAACTGATTGACCTCAGTGTTTGCGTAACATCATAATGTTATGCAATTGCCAGGAGAAACAGTGATAATACAGCTGGAATGGAATCGGCACCAGAGGCAAGTATAAGTATTGTTTTAAAAGAGAGAAACATACAGATTAAGAAGGGATTTTCTGAGTAGTGGACAACCCCTTTAATGTCATTTATACCAGATTCCTTTGAACTTTTTTTTAGGTGTGGTGGTCGAGACAATTCAACATGTAATTGCTGTGCTGCCAAAAAAATGTATTTTTGCAACTTCTTAATGTGAACATTTTACCAGTTTTTTTTTATTTATAAGCTGCGGCCACCACCAATAAGACCTTATATAAAAAATAGTTTTTATTTTACTTATCTGTGAGGTCCACAATGGGCATCACTGGTCTTTATCTGACACCTCCTCTCTTCTTGTGATTTCGGTCCTCCTTGTGGATGGATGACACATCCTACGTCATCCACTCACTGGCCTTCATTGTGCTCCTGCACACGTGCACTTCTCTCTGCCCTGCTGAGGTCAGAGTAAAGTACTGTAATGTGCAGTCGCAGGGAAAGGTGAAAGAAAACCCACATAATGTGCATGCGCAGGCATTATTTGATTTTTCTTCAGGCCTGCACATTACAGCACTTTGCTCTGCAGTCAGCAGGTCAGAGAAGTGTGCAGAAGTGCAATGAAGGCTAGTGAGTGGATTACATAGGACGTGTCATCCTCAAGAAGCAGGGAAGGAGGATAGCAACCACAAGAAGAGAGGAGGTGCTGAATCAAGACCAGCAAAGCCCATTGGACTGCAATGCTCTTCAGGTTAGTATAATAATAGCTTTTTTTATGTTATACAGATTGAGCTGAGGACTAATATCCAGTATTTCAGAATGCTGTATATAAAGCCTTAATGGCCACAGCTGGCCACTGGCCGCAGCTTATATATGAAAAAATTGGTGACAGGTACACTTTCAAAAGATAAGAATTGCTTTCATGACTAATAGCACCTGCAATTTTGGTCTATAAGAGGTCGCTATTTGCTTTTGATGGGTTGGAATTTTCACAGTTGGACCTGGTCAGTGTCAGCATCATTGTCATCATCTGCTTGTTTACTTACAGTACTCCTCATTTATTCAGATAAAAGATAATTTGCTTCAATGACTGCTGTTATCTACCTTCCATTATTTTCTTCCCCATTCTTGGGAGTTTCAACTGAATTGACACATAGGATAAGTCCCTGTACAGAATTGAGCCCCAGTGCAGATCTGGGCTTGAAGTATTACATTTTTTCAAAACCAAATTCTTCAGCTTCTTGAACCATATTTTTAATGTCGTTTGGCTTCTTCCTATTTTTTGGTGACTTTTTTTTTGTTGGTGGAGTCTTCACTGAGGTGAGTTATAAAGTAAATGCTTCTGGTGGGAAGCTGTTCAGAGTGGTGGTATATCATGAAGAGATGTAAAAATATAAGTTACATAATGGGATAGAGAGGGGTTTGTAATGGGCAGGTTATACAGTTTAAACTGTCAAGAGTAAGGCGAGGATCACACTTGCGTCATGACCCTAGCCTGATGCAAGCGCTAAATACATAGAAATTTCAGCCGCAGCGCATAATGTTAATGCTATGCGCTGCAAGGCAACAGAGCCCTATAGAAACCCGATGTTTACCTTGCCAACCAGCCACACATAAAGCTTCAGGAAGTGCGCTTTAGCTAAGCGCACAGGAAACACGGTCTGCAGCGTTTTCCTGTGCGCTCTGCTAAAGCACACTTTCTGGAGCTTTCTGTGTGGCCAGTGGGTAAGAAAAATATCAGGTTTCTACAGGGCTCCATTAAACGCTATGTGCTGCGGCTGAAATTTTAAAGTATTTAGGGCCTGCGTCAGGCTAGTGTCATGACTCAAGTGTGACCCTAGCCTAAGGCTAGGGTCACACTTAGGAGCTTGCATTAACGCATGGGTTTGTACACATTTACACATGTATAAAATGCATGATTTTAGCGCATCCATGACACAAATGTGACCCTAGCCTAAGGCTTTGGCTTTATTCTTTGGCTAGGGTCAAACTTAGGAGCTTGCATCCATTTGCAGGATGCAGTAAAGGCCCCGTTTTATTCTCTTGCCATTTTCAGGGCATGTATCCTACTTGTTGCCAAAATTGTGTGTATGTACCATGCGTTAATGTTTCTATTAAGGCATGCGTTAACACATGGTACATACATGTACCATGCGTTAACGCATGCATTGCCCATAGACTCCCATGTTAAAAAAAGCATGCATTTTTGCAAAAGCACTAAAAAATGTTGCAGACCACGTTTTTTAGTGCACTTGCAAAAACACATAGCGTCAAACAAAATGCACTTTTGCAATGCGTTTTTTGCATTTGAGTCTATGGTTGCGTTAACACATGCATTTTTACACATTTGCACATGTATAATACGCATGCTTTTAGCGCATCCATGACGCAAATGTGACCCTAGCCTTTGTCTTAAATTTTGAACTGCACATTATATGACTGACTTCTTGCATGGCCACTCCAAAGTGAGGTTATTTGGGAACCCATTAGCCAACAGTCTAGTGAGATGTCTTCATTCAGGTGTGTTTAAGGCATTTCTGTATTGTCACCACCAGCTTCACATTTCAAGCTATTTTCAGAAGACTGATATTGAAAATGTAAATTTTAGCACTGAATTTCCTGTACAGTTTAATTGTATTGTTTAGATAGATTTAGACACTAGTGTCAAACTATATTGTGTGACAGTAAGAGATGCCTGTTTAATTCTGTAGAAATAAAATATAGTAATAATATGAGTAGTGATATTGTGGTTTTTAAAATCCACAGTTCTAAGATTATATTAAACCAGACGGTGGCCCAATTCTAACGCATCGAGTATTCTAGAATATGTATGTAGTTGACATAAGGTGACTGACAGAACTTGTTCAGTCAACGTGAGTGAACTACACCGCTCCTCCTGTCACCGCTCCTTCGTCTCTCCTCCTGTCCCCATTCCTCCTGTTACCGCTCCTCTGTCTCTCCTCCTGTCACCGCTCCTCCTGTCCCCGTTCCTCCATCTCTCCTCCTGTTACCGCTCCTCTGTCTCTCCTCCTGTTACCGCTCCTCCTGGCCCGGCTCCTCGGTCTCACCTCCTGTCCCCGCTCCTCTGTCTCTCCTCCTGTCACCGCTCCTCTGTCTCTTCTCCTGTCACCGCTCCTCTGTCTCTCCTCCTGTCACCGCTCCTCCGTCTCTCCTCCTGTCACCGCTCCTCCATCTCTCCTCCTGTCACCGCATCCAATGTACAGCATCATAATATGGTCAGCTTACTGCAGAAGTATTTGAGATGGCTGGCTCTCATAAGTGCTCCATGGAACAGCTGAAGACTAAAGGTGTCATTATGAGGAGGGGGAAGAGGCTGTGTGGGGAGTGGCATTATGATAAAGGGCAGTGTGGGCAGACGGGAATATTGTGGAGAAACACGATCTGGAGGAGATACTATAGAGAGGCTCAATGCATGGAAGAATATTATGAAGATGGGTGCTCTTTAAGAGGATTATGATAAGGGGCACTGGGATGGAGGAGGGGAATATTTTGGTGAGGGGCAGTGTGGGGGGAATATTATGGAAAAGCGCTATTTCAGGTAGACATTACGGAGAGAGTTGTATTATGGAGACGGACACTGTAGAGGATATTTTTGTCAGGAAGCACAATTATTTTTTTCAGGGGTACAGCATGGGAGACAGTATAATGAGCAGTTTATTTTTACTGGCACCAGGAAGTGCTGCTAAAGATGGAAAAAAGGGATGTCTGCAGTGTGACTTCTGGGCGTGAAATCTTATCATGGTGTTCTTACTACATGGAGACAAGAGGGGCAGAAACTACTTCAATCAGGGGAGAAGTCCTATATAAAGTTCCAGGATGTAAATGCTTGTGTGATACTGTCTCATCAGTACTGTGGTTCCTGTATGATCTGCAGATCTTCAGTCTTTTAATGACTGGTAGCAACAACTCCCAGCATCTCCTCACCAATGTTAAGGAAATAATGATAATTGTATGTTCAAGCAATACAGGTATAAGACAGCATGACATTACATTTGATCGCTGCACTGTGCTATATTCAAGTACTAGTAGTTATGGTAGTGCACTCATATAGTGACAATAATTCTGGCTCTGCATTCATGTATTGATGGTGGTTTTGGTACTGCATTCTTGTACTGATAGTGGTTCTGGCCACAGCACTAATATACTGATGATGGTTCTAATGCAGCATTGATGTACTGCTGATGGTTCTGATGCAGTATTCATGTACTGATGGTGGTTATTGTGCTGCATTCTGGGTCAGAAGATGGTTCTGGCATTGTAGTAATGTACTTAGTGTGGTTCTGGTCCTGCATTTATGTACTTATATTTGTCCTGATGCTGCATTTGTGTACTGACAGTGGTTCTGATCTTCCACACATATAGCAATCAATAACATGTTTTATGACTATATTAAAACTTAAAATCTCTACGTTCTGAGTATCTAATGAGGAGGATTTCGTTAGATTATACTCCGAAAACTCAGTTTAAGCTAGTGTGTGTTCACACTGAAATTTTTTGCAGCAGAATCTCTCCAAACTTTTTTAAAAAACTTTAAACTTGGTTCTGATGGTGTATTCATGTACTAATGGTGGTTTAGATTATGTATTCATGTAAATGCCCCTTTAAACATTTTTTGTAACCCTTCAGATTGATTCACTATGGCAATTTTACCCTTGCACCAAAATCTGTTGTGTGCCCCTGGTGTATGAGAATCTCTATTCTATTGGTCCGGACACATATTTCATGAAACAAAGAATAGCAATATAATGAGGTGCAAAAATTATTTTGAAATTCCTAATAAAAAGGTCTTTCAAGAAGTTAAGAATGATTGTCAGTGCTTAGTGATTCTGAACTTCCATATTTTACAACAATATTGTTTTTAGGTCCATTATCCTTTGCAGATTTTTTAGACTATATTTGTGTAATGACCATAGCTTCCTTTTTGTATACAGAGAACCAAATACACCATATATATTCAAAATATATGAAGCAGTCAGGTGTAAAATCCAAGTCTAATTATGATCAATTTGTCAGTACTCTTATATTTAACAATTTATAATAACCTAAGAATCTATAATTGTAGCTTGCAAATGAAATATACATTTTTCACTAAACAAATTAAATGAAAGTTGATTCTGGTTGAGCACACATGATGAATGTACATGATTAATTGATTAAAATATAGTGTCTAATTTATAATGTCTTATAGTCAAATACTTGAGCTGCATGAAGTAAAATTACCTCTTTGAAAAAAATTGTTTGGACAAAAGACAAACTGAAGGTGCTGAAATTATGTAAATCTTATACAGTTATTGCTGAAAATGTTGGCACCTTTGAAATTGTTCCAGAAAATGAAGTATTTATCCCAGAAAATTATTGCAGTTACACATTGTTATACACATGTATATTTTCTTTGTGTGTATAGAAAAAACACAAAAAAAAATGAGAAAAAAGCAACTTAGATGTCATTTGAAACAAAATTGGGCTTCACAAAATTCTTGGCATCCTCAACTGAATATTTGGTTTCACACCCTTTGGAATAAATAACTGCAATTAATCGCTTCCTATAACCATCGACAAACGTCTTACACCACTTAACTGGAATTTTGGACCACTCTTCTTTTGCAAACTACTCCAAGTCTCTCATATTTGAAAGGTGCCTTCTCGCAACAGAAATTTTAAGATCTCTCTATACGTGTTCAATGGGATTTAGATCTAGACTCAATGCTGACAACTTAAGAATTTTTCAGCGCTTTGTTTCCATACATTTCTTGGTGCTTCTTGAAGCATGTTTAGTGTCATTGTCCCGCTCGAAGACCATGGCCTAAAACGCAAACCCATCTTTCTGAGATTTGGCACTACATTGTGACCAAAAATCCTTTGCTAATCTTCAGATTTCATGATGCCTTTGTGAACAGTCAAGGCACCCAGTGCCAAAGGCAGCAAAACAACCCCAAAAAATCTTTGAACCTCCACCGTATTTGACTGTAAATGCTGGGTTCTTTTCTTTCTAGGCCTCATTCCATTTTTGGTAGACAGTAGAATGATGTGCCAAAGAGCCGTATCTTGATCTCATCTGTAGACAAGATGCTTTCCCAGAAGGATTTTGGCTTATGTATAGTGGGTACAAAAAGTATTCAGACCTCTTTACATTTTTCACTCTTTGTTTCATTGCATCCATTTGGTAAATTAAAAAAAATATTTTTTTTTCTCATTAATGTAGACTCTGCACCCCTTTGTTACTGAAACCCCCCAGAAATGTAGAAATGGGGCTTTAGTGTCCCGAAAGCTTGCTATGTTTACCATCTTTTCAGTTAGCCATTAAAAGGTATCAACCACTGAGGACTCTCAGATTGCAATATATTTTTCTATCTACTGGCTAACACGGTATAAATATTCTTTACCTTATAGAAATGTTTACAAATTTATTAAAAAAGAAAAACTGAAATATCACATGGTCATAAGTGTTCAGACCCCTTGCTCAGTTTTGAGTAGAACCATAGAAGCACCCTTTTGAGCTAGAACAGCCATAAGTCTTCTTGGGAATGATGCAACAAGTTTTTCACACCTGGATTTGGGGATCCTCTGCCATTCTTCCTTGCAAATCCTCTCCAGTTTAATCAGGTTGGATGGTGAACGTTGGTGAACAGCCATTTTCAGGTCTCTTCATTGGGTTTAGGTCAGGGACCTGGCTGGGCCAGTCAAGAATGGTCATAGTCTTGTTCTGAAGCCACTCATTTGTTATTTTAGCTGTATTCTTTGGGTTATTGTCTTGTTAGAAGGTGAACTTTCGGCCAAGTGTGACGTCGAGAGAACTCTGGAAGAGGTTTTCATCCAGGATATCTCTGTACTTGGCTGCATTCATGTTCCTTCAATTGCAACTAGTTGTCCTGTTCTTGCAGCTGAAAAACACCCCCATAGCATGATACTGCCACCACCATGTTTCACTGTTGGGATTGTACTGGGCAGCTGATGATCAGTGCCTGGTTTTCTCGACATATACCACTTAGAATTATCACCAAAAAGTTCGATCTTCATCTCATCAGACCAGAGACTCTTATTTCTCATAGTTTAGGAGTCCTTCATGGGTCCTTATCAAGTGATCCAAAAATTAATATTTTTTTTCCCTGACGTCTTTAGATTTTTCTTTCTCTATACGAAGTACAACTTTAGTTAATTACAAATAAAAAGTTTTGAATTGCTTTCTTCATCAGTTAATTTTTTACAGATTTTTAAAGTTTTAAAAAAGAGCAAATTTTGGCCTGGCATGGCTTTACATTTTTTATCATATCTCGGGCTAGAAATAATGGGATTAAACACATGCAGTGTATTTTGAAACACTCAGAGTGAGTAAATCTCTGCTTGCACTACTTTTTGATTGCTGCAATAAATGCAGCAAATATCACTATTTATATATAAAAAAAAAAAAAATCTGCCATCGTTTTCACTAGGGAGTAAAAAAAAACTAATGCAGATATAGTGAAAACTCAGTAGAAAAAAGCTGCCAAAACCGCAGCGTTTATCCGCAGACAGAAAAGGTTGTGCGTGCACTAGCCTAATACTCACTTGTTATAGTAACACAGTTGTATCCCAAGTGTACTGTAAATCTTTATTTTTATTACCTTTCTTCCTTACTTAACATTAAATGTATTTTTCTCACAGAGCAATGGCTGCTGCTTCTCAAGGAACAGCATTTTATAATATATGCTGTTGCAATCCCTTTAAAAACTGGACACACACCAAGAAAAAATCTTAAGGTACTGTTAGGTTCACTTTAGGCGGCCGTCACACGCTTCAATATCGATAGCGATATTGTTAGCGATCACGTGCACGCGCGATCGCTAACAATATTGCTCACATCGCTGGTGAGCTGTCACACAGGCAGACTCACCAGCGATGTGGACCAGCGAGATCGCTGGTAACTATGGTACGCATCGGGTTACTAGGCGCCGCGCGGCGCTTAGTAACCCGACGTTTACCATAGATACCATCTCCCAGCATAGGCTCTGCCGCTGGGAGATCGTTCATCGTGGTGTCACACACCACGATGAGGCAGATTGATCAATCGTTTATCGCTTGATATGAGCTCCGGCTCACAAATCTGCGATCTAACGATCAAGCGATTTTACATTGTAAAATCGCTTGATTACACGCAGCGATGCATAAACGATATCGCTTAAGCGATCAAAAAGCAGATTGCTTAAGCAATATCGTGCATTAAATTGATGTGTGTGACGGCCGCCTTACACACACCAACTTATCTGTCCAACTTCTGACCAACTTACTGGTTGCAGTGAAATCATGGACACATTGCTCCATTTTGTGGCTGTGTACAAATGGAACAATGTGTCCATGATTTCACTGCAACCAGTAAGTTGGTCGGAAGTTGGACAGATAAGTTGGTGTGTGTAAAGTGGCCCTCAGAGCCACGTTACACACACAGATATCTGTGACCAACTTCTGAACAGATCTCTGGTTGCAGTGAAATCATGGACACATTGTTCCATTTGTACACAGCCACAAAATGGAACAATGTGTCCATGATTTCACTGCAACCAGTGAGTTGCAAGCAATGTTTGCACAGATATCTCTGTGTGTAACGGTACCTTTAGGCTGGTCCAAGATTGGATGTTTTTTATACATCCATCATTCAATGCAGCATGAACATTTGTGACAGCTGTGTAAAGCAACTTGCAAAAGAGAAAAATACTCTGCAGGCACAACATTTGAAGAACCTGTAACTTCCAACACAGAGGATTTTGTAAATCCTGATTTAACAATAGAGTATTTGAATAAATCACTTTCTAAGGGCTCGGACACACTCATCTGAGTTTGACTGACGAGACTCGGAACAGGCTGGAGAAGTGACCCTGAACGGCTTCTCCCTGTCTGGATAGGGAATGCGATGCTGCACAGAAACACAAGCAGCTGTCATTCCTCGTCTATAGAGAGAGAAGCCGTTAAGGGTCACTGCTCCAGCCTGTTCCGAGTCTTGTCTGAGAGACTCGCATGTAACTCGGAGAGTGTGCCCGAGCCGTAACATTGAAGATAATTAAGATAATGAGGTGGGAGAGGCATCATTTTTCTCCGAACGGTACGGGCTTTCATTTGATATGTTACAAGACTATGTTTCTTAATATTTTGTTAATAATTGTTATATTTTGTTAATAATATGTATACTGTACTTTTCAGCACAAAGTTGTCAGAGCTGTGGAGCATTAGTAATGGTTGTATAGATCCCTATTATTTTGTCAGATTGTGTATGTGATAGACATTCAGTGAGTCATAGACCAGCTCATTATGTTGATGAGCCTTTATGAATATGCAGATTATTAACAAAATATAACAAATCATTAAAAAAAATATTAAGAAACATAGTCTTGTGACATATCAAATGAAAGCCCGTACTGTCCTGAGTAAAATGATGCCTCTCCCACCTCATTATCTTAATTCTAGCCCAAGATATGATAAAAAATGTAAAGCCATACCAGGCCAAAATTCACGCTTTTTCAAAACTTTAAAAATCTATAAAAAATTAACTGGTGAAGAAAAAAATTAAAAACTTTAATTTGTAATTAACTAAAGTTGTACTTCATATAGAGAAAATTTTTTTTTTAAATCTAAAGATTAAAAAAAAATAATATTTTGATCACTTGATATGGAATGATCCATTAACGCTATAATATTTAAATATTTTAAAATATGATCTCATTGCGAACCCAACTTGAATTTTGGTACAGATGTGGTTAAGAGCATAGCAGACACATGGGCATTTTTGCGAATTTTTAAATTAAACGTTTTTTTCGGAAATGAGTTTTAAAATGTTGCATTTGCGTTTGCATGGGTAAAATATTAACAAAGATACTATTGTGACATATTTGGTGAAAGCCTGTACAGTTCTGAGTAGAATTGTGTTTATTTTGTTTCTCTATATTATTTCTAGCCTGAGTTATGAGGAGAAATATGAAGGCATGCAACACTGAAATGCGCACTTTTTGCAAGTTTTGAAAATCAATTAAAAATAAAAAAAATTTTATAATTTTTTTCTCTTCACATTTTGCATTGTCTGACATGCTATTATCAAATAACAAAATCTCAAAAGAATTAAAAATATAGAGGTAAAAATCATTGGTTCATTTGACATGGAATGACCCTCAAGTGTTTTTTTTGCAAACTCTACGTGGGCTTTTATATGCCTTGGACTGAGGAGAAGCTTCCATCATGTTACTCTGCCATAAAGGCCCAACTTGTAACTTGTGGAGGGCAGAAAGGATAGTTGACTTTGTGGAACTTTCTCCCATCTCCCTACTGCATCTCTGGACCTCAGCCACAGTGATCTTGGGGTTCTTCTTTACCTCACCAAGGCTCTTCTTCCACAATTGCTCAGCTTGGCTGGAAATCCATGTCTAGGAAGACTTCTGGTGGTTGAAAATTTATGAGATTTAAGGATTATGGAGGCCACTGTGCTTCTAGAAACCTTGAGTACCCCAGAAATTATTTTGTAACCATGGCCAGATCTGTGCCCTGCTGTCTCTGAGCTCCCTGAGCAGTTCCTTTGACTTCATAATTCTCATTTGGTCTGAAATGCACTGTGAGCTGTGAGGTCTTATATAGACATGTGTGTTCCTTTCCAAATCAAATCCTACCAGTTTAATTAAAGACAGCTTTACTACAATAAAGGAGTAGAACCATGTCAATGAGGATCACAAGGAAATAAACAGCATGTGACTTAAATATGAGAGTAAAGGGTCTGAATATGTGATACTTCAGTTGATCTTTTTTTAATTGTTTTGCAAAAATGAGAAATGAGAAAAAATGAACTTTTTTGAATTTACCAAATGGCTGCAATAAAACAAAGAGTGAAAAATGTAAAGGGGTCTGAATACTTTCCGCACCCACCATACATTTTGTCAAACTACAATCTAGCTTTTTTATGTTTGTGTCAGAAATGTGCTCTCCTGGATCTCCTGCCATAGTGTTTAATTTAACGTAAATGCTGGCTAATAGATAATGATACACTGATGCACCCTGAGCCTGCAGGAAAGCGTGAATTTTTTAAAAACTTGATTGGAGCTACTTATCCAAAATCCAGACTATCCTGCTTTTCAACCTCTCTTCAATTTTTCTGTGCCATCTATGTTCATGGAGATTATCTACAGGTCCATTTGTTGTAAACTGCAGAAATCATCATCATTTCTTCTAAATTCCCTATCAGTTTGACTTTGGGAGGTAATTGAAAAACCTGGAGGAAACCCACACAAACACAGGGAGAACATACAAAGTCATTGCAGATCTTGTCCTCAGTGAGATACGAACTCAGGACCCCAGCACTGCAAAGCTGCAGTACTAACCACTGATCCACTAAGGTTAATTTACTATGATGATTTAACTCATAATTATTCATGTCCTGGACATTTATGATATATCCACCTCATAGGGTTCAACTGTGTTTATCTCTTTGTAAGCCTCATTCCGTTTTCGGTACACAGTAGAATGATGTGCTTTACAAAAAAACTCCATCATAAGGCCCTTCTCACACTTTAATGGTCGAACAACCCGATTAACGATCCAACTTGACCTAGATCGCTAGAATGACGTTCAATGATCGCTAGTGAAATGTCACACGTATGGATATTGTTAACGACACAGCAATGATTCCGTAACAAGCAAATGATACTTGCAGTCATTAGCTCGCCTACGTCCTTCACTTCTCAATAGGCGAGGTTGTTCACAACATCGTTATCAAGGTGTCACACACACCCAAGCTGCAGGTGGAACGAATGCTCATCATTTGGTTTAAGGTCCGGTTCACAAACCTCCTATCAACGATCTGTCTGATTATAATCTGAGATATGTCCCTAAAAATAAGGAGGGTGATCAGAGGTACGTTTTACTAGTACCTATAACCGAGAATGGGGGACAATGCTTGACATCTTGTCTAAACATTGGTCTATTTTGAAGACCGATCCAATCCTCGGTGATATATTTCCTGATAACCCTCGGATGACGGCAAGGTATGCACGCAACATGAAGGACCTGTTGGTCATAAGCCATTACGTGGTGCGCGTCTCAAATCCTTTTGGGACTAGGGGTCCAATCCCTGGCTGCTATCCATGCGGCCACTGTGTCGCTTGCCCGGATGTCTTGGGGTGCAGCACCTTTACCTCATCCGATAGCTCACGGATGCATGATATTTGACATCAGATCTCGTGTGGATCCACGCATATTATATATTATGCAGTGTGTGAATGCCCATTGAGCTATGTGGGCTTAACATCTAGTGAGTTTCGGGTGTGGGTTAGGGAGCACATGTTTGGTATTGAAGGGGCAAGGCAGGTGACCGATAGCACTTTGTTGAAAACAATTCTACACCATTTCAAAGAAAAGCATGATTGTCATCCTAGTGGTTTGAGATTCCGTGGGATGGTCAGGGGCCGGATTAGAGGAGGCAATCTAAGGAGAATTCTTGCGCAATGCGAGGCTCCTTGGTTAGCCACTGTCAATACCGTGACACCATGTGGACTTAATGAGTCCTTGTCATTTGCCCCCTTTTTGTAAATAGATTTTGCATCATTGTTGTTATGTGTCTTTTTCTTACCTTTCCTCTCTTTCTTTATTCTTTTTTTTGGTTCTTGTTTTAATTATTGTGTTTTTCCCTTTAGTGTATTTTTTATAGGGTTTTTTCATGTATCGGGGACTTTTTGAACCCTTATAATTGCCCATAGTGGACTCTCATATGGATTATGGACCTTTTATATTATCCTTCATGGGACTGACAGGAACATGTCAATGGAAGAATTTATGATGTGTACACTAATTCTCTGCACTATTATGTTCATTTGTGGCATGATGTCTTCCTGTTTGTTATTACATGTTACTATGTGTTATGGGTCCTCCCGTAGTACCTGGCCGCAGTGCGCTCAGATCCGGGTGGCTGCGTCCTCCCTGGTGGGCTGCGGTGTCTCTGCGGTCGTCTGCGCATGTGCGGGAGCCATGGTGATGCATCCCCGCGCATGCGCACTTACTCCCTGATGCTGTATCCGGCAGAGAGGGACGCGGCTTCTGGGGCTGCGCGCCGCGATAGATGGCAGGTGCACACGATATTGTGATCACTTTCTGGGCAGTTAGGTGCATAAAAAGCCCCCTTTTGAGTGGTATGGCACGCCGGAACTTCACTTCCCCTGAAGAAACCTGCACTAGGCAGGTGAAACGTACATTGGGCTCCGTGGTCATTTTCTCATATCCTTATTTGGGCATGGTGAACCCTTGATGTACAGGGTTTTGGCTGTTTAGATACAAGGTACTGTTTCCATTATGTTATAAATGTCTCATTAATTATTGATTATTTAAATTCATGCTGCTAACTATGCCCTAAGCACTTTGAGACTACAGACTGGTAACTGTTACCTTGATTTATTTGTATGCACTGGTCACTTTATTATGGAATTAAGCTGTATAGCTCCATTTACTTGTTGATGTAAAGTTTGTACAGGTAGTGCAATTTTGTACAGGGTCGGCCATTTTCGATTACTGTATCATAACATTACTTAGGCTGGGGTCACACATAAGCCCTTGGTCCGTTTTTGGCTTCATTTTTGGCATTTTTTTTTTCTAAGTCCAAAAACTGATAGAAAAACGAATTGGATGTAATAAAACCCTGTCCGTTTTTTTCTGGACCTCAAAACATTTTGGCACCAGTTAAAAAACGCATGCGTTTTTTTAACATGGGGCCCTATGGGAAACGCATGCTTTAACGCATGGCACATATAGGCACCTGCGTTAACGCATGCGTTAACGCATATGCGTTTTTAATGAAAAAATGACTAAGTCCAAAAAGGTTCAGGGGTGCAGGAGGCTCAAAAAGCACCCTATAAAAAACGGATTGGTGATGAAAATCACTTCCAAAAACGGATTTCTATGTGTGACCCCAGCCTTACTGTGGTTTCTTTAAACCATCTGTTGGATAGATATGTTCTATTCTTTGAAACACCCTCTCCTTTTTACTGAAAGCTTATATAATAAAAAAGCTTTAATTTACTGCATGGTACTCACCTTTTTCATGTTCATTAATATGAGTATGGAGGTATAGGCATACTGGATGTGTAGAATAAAATGAAAAAGAACAGAAAACATTGAATCTGTAATTTTGAAAGAGAATGAAAAGCTCCTTAGAGGATACAGGGAATCCTGCAGAGCAGTGAAGCAGATACATCTTTGATAATGACTACTGGAGGATGAAGAGTAAGTAGAGTAACTTTGAATACATCCTCCTAATGGTTCTTATCAGTGCAAAGATGGTGCTTAAAGCTGATTCAGATTGTAAAGTTACTGTACAGTAAGGAAATGAAGGGATATGTTGTCACATTAAAAAAGAAAAACTGAAAGGCAGTAAGAACCTGCTGACGTAACCTGAATATAGGAAACATATGAAATGAACCGTGAGAATATTCTCTTTATGGCTTGCAGAAAGGTCAGGTTGTTAACTAAATCCAATAGTTGCTAATTCAAGATTCTGTATCTAATGGTGTACTAAAATCCAATAAAACCCAATGCTATATATTTAGTTTTAATTAAATCCAGAGTTAATCACTTTTTCATGTATGTTAAACAGGCTTGAGTGCTTTTCCTATTCTGATCCTTGACTTGGAATGTTTTTTTTCTTCAATATCATTAGGTTTATACAATTACATGCCTGTAAACATGACACGGACCAATGGGGAAGCCACTGGTTAATGGAGATACGCGTAGAGACACTTTCGGTTCTGCCACTTTCATTTAGGGTCTCCTCTTATGTATGCTAGTTTCTTTGATACTTGCTAATTCTTGCTTTCCATGCATGGATGTTGTAGCACATTTGCACTGATATATTTGCACTAGAGCTAGAGTGGTACTTTACTAACTTTTACCTATGGGGATGGGATTTCAAATCAGTCTATCAAGGGTTCTATTTATATTATTCTTAGGGTGGGTACATTATAATAGTAATTGGTGACTTTATATTTATTTTCAGTGGAATAGTAACAGTGTGATTGTTTCCTCATTATCACACTAAAAGTATTGTTTGGATATGCATGTAGGTATTTTTATTTAATTTTAAGTTCTTTGCATGTGTGCCTTTTTGATTATTTATTAAAATATCTTTGATTTTTGTAATTCTCACACTATGCATACTTATTTCTTTCAGACTCATGTATAAGGCCGGGGTTTCACTTGCGAGAGCGATGTGAGAGACTCACACTTTTCTCGCATTGCATCACTCGGCACAGCCGCCCGCTCTCAGGACATGAGCGTGGAGCTGCATAGAAACACATGCAGCTGTACGCTTCTGTCCGGAGAGCCGGCAGCCGTGCTAGGTGATGCGATGGAAGAAACGTGTGAGTCTCTCACATCGCTTTTACAAATGGAACCCCGGTCTAAGGCTGGGGTCACACATAGAAATCCGTTTTTGGAAGTGATTTCCATGACCAATCCGTTTTTTATAGGGTGCTTTTCGAGCCTCCTACACCCCTGAACGTTTTTGGACTTAGTCATTTTTTGACCAAAATTCTCAAAAAAACATCCGTTTTTCCATAGGGCCCATGTTAAAAATTTTTTTTTTGGTAAAATGGACCCCAAAAACGTTGCTAGCAACGTTTTTGGCTCAAAAACGTACATAGCAATGTTTTTAAGTGCAGAAAAAAACGGACAGGGTGTTTATTACATCCAATCCGTTTTTCTATCAGTTTTTGGACTTAGAAAAAAAAATGCCAAAAATGAAGCCAAAAACGGACCAAGGGCTTATGTGTGACCCTAGCCTTAGACAGATTTTTTCACTATTATAAAATCTGATATGTTTGAGTGTTTTTCCCCTTTTTCACATATGACTTAATGACACATCCTATATTGGATGTCAGTGTATTTAGCGGCTTCAGGAGTTGAGCCTACACCATGAGAGGCAGATACTGACTGTTACACAGCTCGCATCTGCCTTTAACTACAGTGACCAGCTGCATTTAAATTAAATCAGTGTTTTTGCGTGCACTCACTGGCTTCTAAGAGCCCCCTTCAACATCATCGCAGGAAATCATTGTGTTGCAGGGGTAGGAAACTCCAGGCCTCAAGTGCTCTACACAGTGCAGATTCTCATGATTTCCTTAGTATTTGACAGTTGGAATCATCACCAGTGTAAAGACCCCGTAACACGTGGCAACATCTCTGGCAACATCGCCAGCAACTCCCAGGAGCGCGCACGTTTTTGGCCGCTCTCCAACATCGCTGATGAGCTGTCAGACAAGGAGACATCACCAGCAACTCATCAGCGATGTTGCAACTATCGCTGCCAGGGTTAAACTCAACCCTGGCAGCAATCTTTAACATGGCAGTCTATGGGGGCAGTTGGCGTCAACATAGCAGTTGCCGCGTCAGACCAGGCGATGCAGGCACATTGCCTGAGCAACATCGCCTGGTTTCCCAACATTGTTGAAACCAGGCGATGTTGCTGAAGCAACTATCGGTGTTGAAATCACCTTATTATACAGGGCAACTATCAGGCGATGTTGCCACAACTTGGCCACGCCCCTCAGTTGCCGGTGATGTTGCCAGAGATGTTGCCCCGTGTAACATGGCCTTAAGAGATTAAATTAACAACTGTGAAGTACTAAGAAAATCCTGAGAACCTGCACTGTGTGCGGCTCTCGAGGCCTGGAGTTTCCTACCCCTGGGTGTAAACATGCAATGTGAGATATTCACATGAGTCTCGCATGACTCACCCGAAACTGCCTACCCCTCTCTGAGCAGGAGTTAGTGAGTTCCATGGAAACACAAGCAGCTATCCACAGAGCAGACATTCCAGGTGAGTCATGTGAAACTCGTGTGAGTATCTCGCATGTTGTTGTGTTTTTCCACCCTTAGTATGTCATTCAGAGACTTGATGAAGGCCCTCATGATTGCAATCTTGGTCTTCATGTGAAGCACAGTCCAAAGGAGAGCTGTATTTTTACTGAATAGGTCAATACTGTGGTATTGCAGTATATAGTAAAAACAATAAAATGATAACAGATTCAAGACTAGTAAAAAATATACTTAAAAAAAAATAAAAGAAAGCTTTAAGACGCACTGCTCCTCTGGAAAATTGCATATGCAGATTGTCACTTATGTAGACAAACTCTAATGCCACCAATAAAGGTAGCAATGCTAAAAGTCATAATTAAGACAAATGCAATACATAACACAGGTGACGTGAAGCATATAGTTGTAAGTTGGGAGGGGGAAGATTTGAGTGTGTCAAAGGTCGTTATCAATTTGTATTCTCAAATTCTTCTCTCTCTCTGGGATTTGAAGGTACTTTATAAAACGAGTAGCCTCATATCTGTTTCACTATGGTCAGAGCTACACAAATGCTTTTATCACAACCATTTCACCCCTGTCTCATTCCTGTTTTTGGACCAACCGTAAATCAAAGAACAACAAAGAGACAATTAAACCTTAGTGTCTCGAAAGCTTGCTTTACTTTCTTCTTACCATTCTTTCAGTTGGCCATTAAAAGGTATAAACCACTCTCAGTGTGAGGACTCTCAGATTTCAACATTTTTCTAGGTCTGGGAACTTGCTCTCAACCTTATGGAGAGAGCGAAGTAGGTGAGGAGATTGTAAGCCACTTCCCTCCTCTCAGATATATGCATATATGCCAATTTGCACTTCACTAAGGAAGTTGAGAAACTCCCGTGCCACATTTAAGCAGCTTCCTCAAAGTCATAATCACTTTCCTACAAGCTTTTAATATAACTAAGGGATTTGTGCCAGATCAGAACCCCAAACTACAGACGCTGCGTTTCGGGGTACCTGCCCCTCATCAGTGTAGTGTGTGGGATATTCTGATCTGGCAGAGTGAGTGGGCTAAGACAAGGTCTGGGAACTTGCTCTCAACCTTATGGAGAGAGCGAAGTAGGTGAGGAGATTGTAAGCCACTTCCCTCCTCTCAGATATATGCATATATGCAAATTTGCACTTCACTAAGGAAGTTGAGAAACTCCCGTTTTCTATAAAGAGGGAAAAAAATTGAAAACCCAGAATTAGGCTATGTGAGCACAATGAGTATTTGGTGCAGAAATTTTCTGCACCAGATCTGCATCTTCTGGCAGAAAAATGCACCAAAAACATGGTGTAATTTTGGTGCATTTTTGCTTTGTACTTTTCATAATGAAGTTAATGGGTGGAAGGGCTGAAAAACGCAAACAAAAACTAATCAAGAATTGACATGCTGATGATTATTTTCAGGACTAAGACTACTTTCACACATTTGCGTATTTTGTTGCGTTTTTTTGCGTGCGCTTTTTGCCACGTTTTTCGACCACGCAAAAAAGCGCAACAAAATCCGCTGGGGCTTTTACACACTGTGCTTTCTTTACCCCATAAAGCGCAGGTGATGTCACAGAGGGGAGAAAGAATCCTGCTTCCTCCTCCCCTCTGTGACCGCCCTATTAGATTTCGCAGTGTATTAATACACACTGCGAAATCTAAATTAAACAAAGCCAAATGTATGTAAAATAAAAAAGAATGCTTACCTCTCCAACGCCTTTTCCCGGTGTCCGATGCCGAGGCCAGGCGATGTCTAGTTCTGCCAAGACCTGCCGTGATGTCAGAGGGGCATTCCCGATGCTGATTGGCCGCTCGCGGACATGTGATATGTATCAAAAAATGACCCAGAGCACTTTGTACCAATCAGCGATATCACAGCAGGGCCTGATCATTGCTAAGTGTCACATGTAGCGAGATCGTTAGCGGGATCGCTGTTACATCACAAAACCTGTGACGTTGCCATGATCTCGTTATGTGTGACGGGGGCTTTACATGTATATCTGTGGGAGTTGTGTGTCTGTGTATGTGAGTGTGTGAGCTATGTGTGTGTGAGCTGTCTGTGACCTGTGTGTGAGCTGTGTATGAGTTGCGTGTCTGTGTGTGAGTTGTCTGTGTGTGTGAGTTTGTAAGCTGCGTTTGTGTGTGTCAACTGTGTGAGTTGTGTGTTTGTGTGAGTTACGTGTCTGTGTGAGTTACGTGTCGTTGTGAGCTGTGTGTCTGTGTGTGAGCGGCATGTCTGTGTGTGAGTTACGTGTCTGTGTGAGTTGTGAGTCTGTGTGTGAGTTGCGTGTCTGTGTGTGAGCTGCGTGTCTATGTGTGATCTGCGTGTCTGTGTGTTACATGTCTGTGTGAGTTACATGTCTGTGTGTAAGTTACGTGTCTGTGTTTGAGCTGAATGTCTGTGTGTGAGCTGCATGTCTGTGTGTTACATGTCTGTGTGAGCTGCATGTCTGTGTGTGAGTTGCGTGTCTGTGTCTGAGCTGCGTGTCTATGTGTGATCTGTGTGTCTGTGTGTTACATGTCTGTGTGAGTTACATGTCTGTGTGTAAGTTACGTGTCTGTGTTTGAGCTGAATGTCTGTGTGTGAGCTGCATGTCTGTGTGTTACATGTCCGTGTGAGCTGCATGTCTGTGTGTGAGCTGCGTGTCTGTGCGTGAGCTGCATGACTGTGTGTGAGCTGCGTGTCTATGTGTGAGCTGTGTGTCTGGGCGTGAGCTGAGTGTCTATGTGTGAGCTGTGAGTCTGTGTGTGAGTTACCTGTCTGTGTGTGAGTTATGTGTCTGTGTGTGAGCTGCGTGTCTGTGTGTGAGCTACGTTACTGTGTGTGAGCTGCATGTCTGTGTGTGGACTGCATGTCTGTGTGAGCTGTGAGTCTGTACGTGAGTTATGTGTCTGTGTGTGAGCTGCGTGTTCGTGCGTGAGCTGACTGTCTGTGTGTGAGTTGTGTGTCTGTGTGTGATCTGCGTGTCTGTTTGTGAGCTGCGTATTTGTGTGTGAGCTGCGTGTCTGTGTGTGAGCTGCATGTCTGTGTGTAAGCTGCATGTCTATGTGTGAGCTGCGTGTCTGTGTGTGAGTTGCGTGTCTGTGTGTGAGCTGCATGTCTGTGTGTGAGCTGCATGTCTGTGTGTGAGCTGCGTGACTGTGTGTGAGCTGTATGTCTGTGCGTGAGTTACGTGTATATGTGTGAGATGCGTGTCTGTGTGTGAGCTGCGTGTCTGTGTGTGAGCTGCGTGTCTGTGTGTGAGTTGCGTGTCTGTGTGTGAGCTGCGTGTCTGTGTGTGAGGTGTGAGTCTGTGTGCGAGTTGCGTGTCTGTGTGAGCTGCGTGTCTGTTATATGTCTGTGCGTGAGCTATGTGTCTGTGTGTGAGCTGCCTGTCTGTGTGTGTTACATGTCTGTGTGTGAGCTGCGTGTCTGTGTGTGAGCTGTGTGTCTATACATGAGCTGTGTGTCTGTGTGTGAGCTGCGTGTCTGTGTGTGTTACGTATCTGTGGGTGAGCTGCGTGTCTGTCTGTGAGCTGTGTGTGCATGAGTTACGTGTCTGTGTGTGATCTGCATGTCTGTGTGTGAGCTGCGTGTCTGTGTGTGAGCTGAGTGTCTGTGTGAGCTGCATGTCTGTGTGCGAGCTGCGTGTCTGTATGTGAGTTACGTGTCTGTGTTTAAGCTGCGTGTCTGTGTGTGAGCTGCGTATTTGTGTGTGAGCTGCGTGTTTGTGTGTGAGCTGCATGTCTGTGTGTAAGCTGCATGTCTATGTGCGAGTTGCGTGTCTGTGTGTGAGTTGCGTGTCTGTGTGAGTTACATGTCTGTGTGTGAGTTACGTGTCTGTGTGAGCTGCATGTCTGTGTGTGAGCTGCATGTCTGTGTGTGAGCTGCGTGACTGTGTGTGAGCTGTATGTCTGTGCGTGAGTTACGTGTATATGTGTGAGATGCATGTCTGTGTGTGAGCTGCGTGTCTGTGTGTGAGCTGCGTGTCTGTGCGTGAGCTATGTGTCTGTGTGTGAGCTGCCTGTCTGTGTGTGTTACATGTCTGTGTGTGAGCTGCGTGTCTGTGTGTGAGCTGTGTGTCTATACATGAGCTGCGTGTCTGTGTGTGAGCTGCGTGTCTGTGTGTGTTACGTATCTGTGTGTGAGCTGCGTGTCTGTCTGTGATCTGTGTGTGCATGAGTTACGTGTCTGTGTGTGATCTGCATGTCTGTGTGTGAGCTGCGTGTCTGTGTGTGAGCTGCGTGTCTGTGTGAGCTGCATGTCTGTGTGCGAGCTGCGTGTCTGTGTGTGAGTTGCGTGTCTGTGTTTAAGCTGCATGTCTGTGTGTGAGTTGCGTGTCTGTTTGTGAGCTGCGTGTCTGTGTGTGTTACATGTCTGTGTGTGAGCTGCATGTCTGTGCATGAGCTGTGTGTTTGTGGGTGAGCTGTGAGTCTGTGTGTGAGTTACCTGTCTTTGTGTGAGCTGTGTGTGTTACGTGTCTGTGTGTGAACTGCGTGTCTGTGTGTGACCTGCATGACTGTGTGTGAGCTGCGTGTCTATGTGTGAGCTGTGTGTCTGGGCGTGAGCTGCATGTCTGTTTGTGAGCTGCATGTCTGTGCATGAGCTGCGTGTCTGTGTGTGAGCTGTGAGTCTGTGTGTGAGTTACCTGTCTGTGTGTGAGCTGTGTATCTGTGTGTGTTACGTGTCTGTGTGTGAGCTGCATGACTGTGTGTGAGCTGCGTGTCTGTGTGATCTGCGTGTCTGTGCATGAGCTGCATGTCTGTGTTTGAGCTGCGAGTATGTGCTTGAGTTACGTGTTTGTGTGTGAGCTGCATGTCTGTGTTTGATCTGCGTGTCTGTGCATGAGCTGCATATGGGTCATTCCATGTCAAGTGATCCAAAAATGAATATTTTTTTTCCCTGATGTCCTCAGATTTTTTAAAAATTTTTTCTATATGAAGAACAACTTTAGTTAATTACAAAAAAAAAGTTTTGAATTTTTTTCTTTATCAGTTAATTTTTTACAGATTTTTAAAGTTTTAAAAAAGTGTGAATTTTGGCCTGGTATGGCTTTACATTTTCTATCATATCTCGGGCTAGAAATAAGATAGAGAAACAAAGTAAACACCAATCTACTCAGAACTGTGCAGGCTTTCACCAGATATGTCACAAGAGGATCTTTGTTAATATTTTACCCATGTGATCGCAAGCGCAAAGATTTAAAATGCATTTCCGAAAAATCGGCGCGCTTTAAATATTTCAAAAACTGCCCATGTGTCTGCTATGCTCTTAGCCACATCTGTACCAAATTTCAAGTTGGGATCGCGATGGGATCATATTTTAAAATATTTTAATATTAATAGCGTCAATGGGTCATTCTATATCAAGTGATCTAAATATGAATATTTTTTATTACCTGACGTCTTTAGATTTTTTTTATTCTTTTTCTTTATGAAGTACAACTTTAGTTAATTACAAATTAAAAGTTTAGAATTTTTTTCTTCATCAGTTAATTTTTTACAGATTTTTAAAGTTTAAAAAAAGGGTGAATTTTGGCCTGGTATGACTTTACATTTTTTTATCTCAGGCTAGAAATAAGATAATGAAGTGGGAGAGGCATCATTTTACTCAGAATGGTAACAGCTTTAATTTGATATGTTACAAGACTATGTTTCTTTATATCAAATTCAAACTATTGACGGGCAATTGTGAAAAAATGACTGATTGTGTTCTTGGTTATATTTGTGCAGAGATTCAACTTGGGACCTGTCAAATTTATATATTTTTTATTTTATGGTTGTATGAGTTATCACAACTTATTGAATAAAACATTTATATGCAACAAAAAAGAAACACAAAAAACAAATCCCATAAGTGCCAGGATAAATACATCTTAATTATCAGAACACAACGCTCAGCATTTTTAACTTGAATGTATTGAACAAACCTAAAGAAGAAAGGTGATCATATCCTCAAGTTTGATTAAACAAGATTAAAAGAACCAAAAATGTTAACCCCTATTTATACATATAAATTTGTTTTCTATTCTATCACTAAACATGTGATTTATGAAGTGTTTAATAAGAATAGTACAGTAGTTAAATCATCGTTCTATAAATTATGAACTAATCAAACAATTAATAGTACGTTTTTAAAGTGGCATTTTATCAATTCGTCCCTTCTAGTGGGTAAAATGTAATCTTGTCCATAAACGCTTACTAGCAATCGCCATTTCCTTGTGTGTCAAAGAGTATGTCCGGCCTGTCATGGTGTTAGGCTCCGCCTGAGTTAATATCTGATTTTTGTGCACTTTTAAAATGTCTGGCTTTCTTGGATACACAAAGGATGGCCCTGGACCAGAAGGATGCAATAAAGTCAATTCTACTTCTTCATTTTCACAATCTTTGGAGAGTACAGTAGCCAGCCACCAGCGCCAATCATATTCATATTTTTTCAAAAGGATTGCAACAGTGTCTATGATAAAATGCTGTTTCTTGAGAAGTAGCAGCCATTGCTGTGTGGGAAAAATACAGTTAATATTAAGTAAGGAAGATAGGTAATAAAAATAAAGATTTACAGTACACTTGAGATAGAACTGTATTACTATAAAGTGAGTTTTAGGGCTAGCGCGCACAGTTTTTTCTGTCTGCAGATACACGCTGCAGTTTTGGCAGCTTGTTTTTCTACCAAGTTTTTACCACATATGCGTTAGTTTTTTTAATCGATAGTGAAAAAAATGGCAGCTTTTTTTATATAAATGATAAATGCTGCGTTTATTGCAGCGATTAAAACGTAGTTCAAGCAGTGATTTACTCACTCTTAAGTGTTTCCAAAAACACTGCATGTGGTGAACCCCATAAAAATCAATGGGGCTGTTTTTCTGAATGATGATCCCTAAGAATAGCACTGTGTGTATTGGCCCTTAGTAATAAAAGCATTAAACTATTAATATATTTACTCACCCATATTTTAGTACACAGCCTTGATGGCTTTGTACAGACTATTGTTTGTTCAGGAGTGAAGATGTCCAGACATGTCAGGACATGAAAGGTCTGAACGAGCTGTTTTACTTCCTGAATGCAGTGGGTAGACACTTAACATGATTGACAGAGCTGCTGGCCTATCATCTGCTCTGCATTCACTGTCTATCCCTGTGCTTTCTCAGGTTGAGCCCTAACAAAGCTTTTTCCTATATGTCCTCTCCTGCTTCTAAGCTGTAACATATCAAAATAATACAGTAATGTCTAAAAATAATGGATTTGATAAATATAGACCCCACGCTTTTAGACCACAGGTTGAACAGATCTGAATTCAAGATTTTTGAATTGACACTATAATAGTTAAATATTTTAAAATATGATCCCATCACGATCCCAACTTGAAATTTGGTACAGATGTGGCTAAGAGCATAAAAGACACATGGGCAGTTTTGGAAAATTTTTATTAAAACGTTTTTTCGGAAATGCATTTCAAAATGTTGCGTTTGCGTTCGCATGGGTGAAAAATTAAAATTAACAAATATACTCTTGTGACATATCTGGTGAAAACCTGGACAGTTCTGAGTAGAATGGTGTTTATTTTGTTTCTCTATCTTATTTCTAGCCCAAGATAAAAAAATGTAAAGTCATACCAGGCCAAATTTGACACTTTTTTTAAACTTTAAAAATCTGTAAAAAATTAACTGATGAAGAAAAAAATTCTAAACTTTTAATTTGTAATTAACTAAAGTAGTACTTTATAAAGGAAAAAAAATAAAAAAAATCTAAAGACGTCAGGTAAAAAAAAATATTCATATTTAGATCACTTGATATGGAATGACCCATTGACGCTATTAATAGTAAAATATTTTAAAATATGATCCCATCGCGATCCCAACCTGAAATTTGGTACAGATGTGGCTAAGAGCAAAGCAGACACATGAGCAGTTTTTGAAATATTTAAAGCGCGCCAATTTTTCGGAAATGCGTTTTAAAATTTTGCGCTTGCAATCACATGGGTAAAATATTAACAAAGATCCTCTTGTGACATATCTGGTGAAAGCCTGTATAGTTCTGAGTAGAATGGTGTTTATTTTGCCTCTCTATCTTATTCCTAGCCTTAGTTATGAGAAGAAACGTAAAGGCAGGCAACAGCGAAATTCGCACTTTTTCCGAACTTTGAAAATCATTTTTAAAAAAAATAAATTTTTTAAAAAATTTTTCTCTTCACATTTTGCATTGTCTGACATGCTATTATCAAATAACAAAATCTCAAAAGAATTAAAAATATAGAGGTAATAATCATTGGTTCACTTGACATGGAATGACCCATGACTGTGTGTGAGCTGCGTGTCTGTGTGTGAGTGGCATGACTGTGTGTGATCTGTGTGTCTGTGTGTGATCTGTGTGTTTGTGTGTGATCTGTGTGCCTGTGTGAGCTGCGTGACAGTGTGTGAGCTGCGTGTCTGTGTGTGAGCTGCGTGTCTGTGTGTGAGCTGTATATCTGTGTGTGAGCTGCGTGACTGTGTCTGAGTTGTGTGTCTGTGCTTCATGTCTGTGTGTGTTACGTGTCTGTGTATGAGCTGTGTGTCTGTGTGAGAGCTTTGTGTGTCTGTATGTGAGCTTTGTGTGTCTGTGTGTGTGTTTAGATATCTTTTGAGTATAGTGAAGTGTGCATATACACTTGTCCAGCATGTATGTGCTGTGAATATGATGTGTACCTGCTGAGCATCTATTATGTAACCTATATGTACTAAGACATGTATGATGTGTGTGTCTGTGTGAGTGTATGATGTTTATGTAATGAGCATGTGTTGTCCAGTATATGTGTGCTGTATACATGTGCATATATAGTGAAAATTAAGCCCTTCACTACCTTTTGAAGTATATACATCAAAGCTTGTATTCCCGGCTTTGATACCAGCTCATATGCTCAGCACGCATCAGGTTGCAGGACTGTGTCTGCCTTCAGGACCACCAGTCTGTCAGACATCACTGTGTGTCTGTATGGTTGAGCCAATCCTACCATTTCCATTAATGACCCTTGTTCTGGATTCTTCTGTGTGGTTTTGTGTATGCGTTTGATGGCGCTGTCATATAGATGTGTTTGAACGTCTTTTTTTTGTGTTTCTCTAAATTCAAATATCCACTATTGTCCTCATTTCATTTTACAGCGTAGATACAAATCTGTACAAACTAGATTTATTTCTACCGATTGAAAAAACGTACTGGGGGGTGGGGCGCCATTTTGCAGTTCGCCCCAGGCAGCACAGAGGCTAGGTTCACCCCTGCGTGTAAGGGTACCTTAAGGCAGATATACTCTGTAAAACGCTTTAAAAATGGCTAATTAAACACTAAAAGAATGAACATCTGCACTTACTGTGGACAGGTTCAATCTTTTGAGCGTTTTTTTAACACCATAAGCTTTTCAAAGTCATCAAGCGATTAAAATATGTGACCTAACCATTACTTCAGTGAGGAGAGGCCTAGTGATATAGAGACATGCTGTCTGCTCATTTAACACAGGTCCCAGGCATCCGAACGAGCCTGCAGCCACATTGTGTGCACCTGCACTGACACTTGGAGTCCGCTGCTGTACACACCCAGTGTCCCTGGTTTAACACTTGCATCTTTTTTTTTCAAATCAGACAAAATCAGGTTTTTGATATAGAGACATGCTGTCTGCTCATTTAACACTCCTCCTCTTTACTGAAGTTGTTCAAAGGGAAGCCAAGAGCAGACATGTCCGAAGCATCAGCGCGAGCCTGCAGCCACATTGTGTGCACCCAAACTGACACTTGGAGCGTGTTGCTGCATTCCAGTGGATGAGGGTGCCAATACGTTTGTCTGGCCCATTTTTGGAGTTTTGTGTGAAATGATCAATGTTTTGCTTTTTACTTCATTCTCTTTTGTGTTTTTTCATTGAAGACAAATTAAATGAAGATAATAATACCAAAGAATTTGTGATTGCAATCATTTTCAGGAAGAAACTGAATATTATCTGACAGAATTGCAGGGGTGTCAATACTTTTGGCCAACACTGTAGCAGCAGCCTTCCCCCATCCCATCTTCAGCTCTATGAGCTTTCACTTCTCCTGTGTTCTCCTCCTTTGTCATCTTCCCCCTCCACTGCTGTGACGTCTGCAGTGGGAGATAATCTCACTCCCACCATAGGCAAAGACGCCGCAGCCCCTCGGTGTAGGGACCTCTCTGACCCCGGTAACGCAGGCAGTACTTCCAGGGTCAGTCAGCTCCCTGTATCTGAGGTAAGTGGAGGTACCCCCACACCCTCCTGACCCTGACCCCTCCCCTCTGAAAGACATCAGATTTCCTTTATTGTCTAATGGAGGGGAGGTTAAGCCTTGTACCAACCTCCCCCCCCCACATGCACACACACAGAGCCCAGTGTCCTATGCAGGTGCCCTCCATTGCCTAGTGGCAGATATGGCCCTGAATGTACTGGAAAACAATAGAAAAAAATCAATCTAGTCCTGAAAAAAAAGAAGGCCTCCTATGGCTATATTGGTAGGTAATATAAACATTATGGCTCTAGGAATAAGCAGGGAAAAAAGAAAAGCAAAAAATATTGCTAAAGGGTTAAGTGATCAGGTAAAGGGTTAAAGACACTTTATAGAATCATAGATTTTATAGACTGAGTTTTTTATATTTATAGATTCTTAGAATCTACACTTGACATATAGGTAACCACTAATTGGATATCACTTTCCACTTCGCACATATCATTATCACTCTTTTTTGTTACCATGGTAATGTTTTTAATTTCATTGCAAATATCATAAACCAGATTACAAATCCAAACATACATTTCTTCATTCCTTTCACATTTTTTACATATGGAAGAGATCAGCAGTCATTAACCCTTAGGCTCTGAGCACACGCTGCACTTTTGATCCATTTTGTGCTGCGTTTCTGGTGAAATCTGCAACAGAAACGGATTAATGTATATTGAGATACAAGCAAAGTCTATGAGAGTTTAGCAATGCTCTGCGAAAGTCTACATTTTTTACTGGTCTGTTTTTTGGTGCAAAAAATGCATCCAGAAAAGATTGAGCATGTCAATTATTGCTCCATTTTTCTCCATTGAACCCATTATAATAAAATAAAAAAGCAACAAAAATGGATTGATATTCACATAGTCCAGGCTTAGTATAAGGGAAGGGAAAGGGTGGTGCCAGAGTTCCTTCAATAATTTATTCACATAGTCCATTTTTGATGCTTTTTTTAGTTCTTTTTTGCCACGTTTTTCACTCCAAAAATGTAATAGTATTCCAGGATCTTCATTCACAGTCATTGTACTGTAATGTACAATGCTTGCAAAATTGCAGCATATAAAATGCACCAAAAACGCATCTAAAACACAATGTGTTTTAGGAGCTTTTCTATTTTCAAAAACGGATGTAATTATGCTGCAGAATTTTTGCATCACAAATAGAGCACTTTTACTGCATGGGCACAGGGCTTTAGGGCCGACCACACCAAACATGTCCATATGTTCATGCATCTTCATGCTGTGTCAAAATAAGTTTTGGTGTGACCCTTGCCTTAGTTTTTTAAGGTTGAAGGTAGACTTTTAGGGTACCTTTACACGTTGCAACATTGTATGCAATTTCACTTGCAACTTACTGGTTGCAGTGAAATCATGGAGACAAGGTTCTATCTTGTTGCCGTGTACAAATGGAACAATGTGTCCATGATTTCACTGCAACCAGTAAGTTGCAAGTGAAATTGCATGCAATGTTGTGACATGTAATGGTACCCTAAGGGTACCATCACACGTGGCGATCTCCCGAGCGATGCGATAGGCGACGCACGTGCGCGCGCACGTATTTGCGTGTCGCCTGAGGTTGCCGTCGCCCAATTACATTAGGCGACGCATTGGCGATGTCGCTGGCTACAGGCCACGCCCGAGCGTCGCCTATCGCATTGCCCGGGAGATTGCCACGTGTGACGGTACCTTAAGTCCATCTTGTTCAACCTATAGCCTAACATGTCAATGTATACAGTAAATACCATTTCTACTATTACACTAAATTTTACGTACAAATAACATCAAATTCCCATTAGTGCAGGGAGCATTTACAATACATTTTAGAAATAAACTGTGTCATCACTTATTTGTTTCCTAGTCCCGCAGGCTGACAAATAAGATCTAGACATAAAATTCCTTCCCTTCTTCTGTCCATCCATCAGTTGAGGTGACAGGCTTCTCTATCTCTCATTAAATTCACATGAGTCTAGTAGCTGCCCAGGTGTTTCTTCCTCCATTCTCTCTTGGAGATGCCAACAGACTGTTAGTACAATAACTTAGCATTTTCAGCACCTTCTAAATGAGTTATAGCTTGGGTTGGCATTTATTGTTTACGACTTGGCTGCACTGACATTTCTATGGGATGATACCATTTATTATAACATGATACTTATTGTGGTATTAATACAGGATAACTGTCATGATTAGTTATGCAACATTTTGTGAGCGATAATATAACATATGGTATGAATACTTTTTCTCATTGTTGCAAAGTACTTCAAGAATGTTACTATTCACCATCAATAATGCTCTTAATATCATTTGATGTAATGTACCAATGCAGAAAAATCACAAGGAGTGCTGTGGTCCCTTTTCTCGATAATATATGAATATATACATATATATATATAACTAGAAAAAGTTCTCTGCAGCAATCAGGTACTACCAATGACGTACAAATGCTAACAAGCTATATGTATATGAGAAAAAAGTTTAAAAACTTAAGTTTTTTCAAAATAAACTAAAAAATCTTATCTTTTTATTTCTGTAGTTCTTCGTACATACATTGGCCAATGTCTGTTTGCTCATCGACTGCGACAAAGTGACTTCAGGTCCGATGAGTCCTACGCTGATATCCCTATCCTCCTTGTCCACCCCCCACTTTTCAGTGGGCAGACTCCATCTCGACCCTAGATCACCTGTGGTCAATGAGGGTGCAATTGCAGCATGGAGCCAGCATCTCCATATGATACAAAAAAGAGAAAAAAACTGCACAGCACTCACAGACTAAATGTGAACTGGTGCTAGCAGGGACGCTGGGTCAAATAACTAGAAAAAGTTCTCTGCAGCACTCAGCTACAACCAATGACGTACAAATGCAAACAGACATTGGCCAATGTATGTACCAAGAACTTCAGAAATAAAAAGATAAGATTTTCGAGTTTTTTTTGGAAAAAACGTACGTTTTTAAACTTTTTTCTCATATAAATATACCGTATATACTCGTGTATAAGCCGACCCGTGTATAAGCCGACCCCCCTACTTTTGCCCCCAAAACCTGGGAAAACCTATTGACCCGTGTATAAGCTGAGGGTGGACCCCAGTACAGGTATACAGCCCCCAGCAGTGTGGTATACAGGCCTCCCCAGTGGTATATACAGGCCCCAGCAGTGT
Organism: Allobates femoralis; assembly: GCA_033576535.1. Taxonomy (NCBI): domain Eukaryota; kingdom Metazoa; phylum Chordata; class Amphibia; order Anura; family Aromobatidae; genus Allobates; species Allobates femoralis. The sequence continues at coordinate 698,850,040 of JARQOC010000003.1, read as the reverse complement.
TACAGCAGCAGCCCCAGTGGTATATACAGCAGCAGCCCCAATGGTATATACAGCAGCAGCCTCAGAGGTATATATAGCAGCAGCCCCAGAGGTATATATAGCAGCAGCCCCAGAGGTATATATAGCAGCAGCCTCAGAGGTATATATAGCAGCAGCCTCAGAGATATATATAGCAGCAGCCTCAGAAGTATATATAGCAGCAGCCTCAGAGGTATATACAGCAGCAGCCCCAGAGGTATATACAGCAGCAGCCCCAGAGGTATATACAGCAGTAGCCCCAGAGGTATATACAGCAGTAGCCCCAGAGGTATATATAGCAGCAGCCCCAGAGGTATACAGGCCGCCCGCCCGCCCGCCCACCACCATCAGTATACAGGCGCCCCCCCCATCAGTAACCAGGGCCCCCCCTTGCAGCCCAAACCTGTAAAGTAAGATCATTATACTTACACCTGTGGCCGTCCCCGCTGCCGACATCGCGCTCCTCCGGCTTCATCCGACTTTTTTCCGGCTTCCTCCTCTGGCGCAGACAATGACATCATTGCATGCGCCCATAGGAGGAAGCCGGAAGAAGACGGATGAAGCCGGAGGAGCGCGATGTCGGCAGCGGGGACGGCCACAGGTGTAAGTATAATGATCTTACTTTACAGGTTTGGGCTGCAAGGGGGGGCCCTGAATACTGATGGGGGGGCGCCTGTATACTGATGGTGGCGGGCGGACGGGCGGCCTGTGTACCGTATAAACTCGTGTATAAGCCGACCCGTGTATAAGCCGATCCCCCTACTTTTGCCCCCAAATCCTGGGAAAACCTATTGACTCGTGTATAAGCCGAGGGTGGACCCCAGCACAGGTATACAGCCCCCAGCAGTGTGGTATACAGCAGCCCCAGAGGTATATACAGCAGCCCCAGTGGTAGTATACAGCAGCAGCCCCAGTGGTATATACAGCAGCAGCCCCAGTGGTTAGTATACAGCAGCCCCAGAGGTGTATACAGCAGCCCCAGTGGTAGTATACAGCAGCCCCAGAGGTATATACAGCCCCAGTGGTACTATACAGCAGCCCCATTGGTAGTATACAGCAGCCCCAGTGGTAGTATACATCAGCCCCAGAGGTAGTATACAGCAGCCCCAGAGGTATATACAGCCCCAGTGGTCTATACAGCAGCCCCAGTGGTAGTATACAGCAGCCCCAGAGGTATATACCGCCCCAGTGGTAGTATACAGCAGCCCCAGTCTTAGTATACAGCAGCCCCAGAGGTATATACAGCCCCAGTGGTACTATACAGCAGCCCCAGTGGTAGTATACAGCAGCCCCAGTGGTAGTATACAGCAGCCCCAGAGGTAGTATACAGCAGCCCCAGAGGTATATACAGCCCCAGTGGTAGTATACAGCAGCCCCAGTGGTAGTATACAGCAGCCCCAGAGGTATATACAGCCCCAGTGGTACTATACAGCAGCCCCAGTGGTAGTATACAGCAGCCCCAGTGGTAGTATACAGCAGCCCCAGTGGTAGTATACAGCAGCCCCAGAGGTAGTATACAGCAGCCCCAGAGGTATATACAGCCCCAGAGGTATATACAGCAGCCCTAGTGGTGTATACAGCAGCCCCAGAGGTATATACAGCAGCCCTTAGGTAGTATACAGCAGCCCCAGTGGTGTATACAGCAGCAGCCCCAGGGCTGTATACAGCAGCAGCCCCAGGGCTGTATACAGCAGCAGCCCCGGAGGTATACAGGCCCCCCCCATCAAGATCCAGGGCCCCCCCCCCTTGCGCAGCAAAACCTGTAAAGTAAAATCATACTTATCAATGTCCTGTCGCGCTGTCCCGCTGCTGCCAACATCACAATCCCGGGCTTCATTCCGCGTCTTCCGGCTTCCTGTGGTCGCGGGCAATGACGTCATTGCCCGCGACCACAGGAAGGCGGAAGACGCGGAATGAAGCCCGGGATCGTGATGTCGGCAGCGGCGGGACAGCGCGACAGGACATTGATAAGTATGATTTTACTTTACAGGTTTGCCGCGCAAGGGGGGGGTCCCTGGATCTTGATGGGGGGGCCTGTATACCTCCGGGGGAAGCCTGAAGTTCTGTATACTCGCGTATAAGCCGAGGGGGGACTTTTCAGCCCAAATTTTGGGCTGAAAAACTCGGCTTATACGCGAGAAGTGAAAGCTCATAGAGCTGAAGATGGGATGGGGGAAGGCTGCTGCTACAGTGTTGGCCAAAAGTATTGATACCCCTGCAATTCTGTCAGATAATACTCAGTTTCTTCCTGAAAATGATTGCAATCACAAATTCTTTGGTATTATTATCTTCATTTAATTTGTCTTCAATGAAAAAACACAAAATAGAATGAAGCAAAAAGCAAAACATTGATCATTTTACACAAAACTCCAAAAATGGGCCAGACAAAAGTATTGGCACACTCAGCCTAATACTTGGTTGCACAACCTTTTGCCAAAATAACTGCGATCAACCGCTTCCGGTAACCATCAATGAGTTTCTTACAATGCTCTGCTGGAATTCTAGACCATTCTTCATTGGCAAACTGCTCCAGGTCCTTGATATTTGAAGGGTGCCTTCTGCAAACTGCCATTTTTAGATCTCTCCACAGGTGTTCTATGGGATTCAGGTCTGGACTCATTGCTGGACACCTTAGAAGTCTCCAGTGCTTTCTTTCAAACCATTTCCTAGTGCTTTTTGAAGTGTGTTTTGGGTCATTGTCCTGCTGGAAGACCCATGACCTCTGAGGGAGACCCAGCTTTCTCACACTGGGCCCTACATTATGCTGCAAAATTTGTTGGTAGTCTTCAGACTTCATAATGCCATGCACACGGTCAAGAAGTCCAGTGCCAAAGGCAGCAACGCAACCCCAAAACATCAGGGCATCTTCACCATGTTTGACTATAGGGACCGTGTTCTTTTCTTTGAATGACTATTTTTTTCTCCTGTAAACTCTATGTTGATGCCTTTGCCCAAAAAGCTCTACTTTTGTCTCATCTGACCAGAGAACATTCTTCCTAAATGTTTTAGCCTTTCTCAGGTAAGTTTTGGCAAACTCCAGCCTGGCTTTTTTATGTTTCGGGGTAAGAAGTGGGGTCTTCCTGGGTATCCTACCATACAGTCCCTTTTCATTCAGACGCCGATGGATAGTACAGGTTGACACTGTTGTACCCTCGGACTGCAGGCCAGCTTGAATTTGTTTGGATGTTAGTCGAGGTTCTTTATTCACCATCGGCACAATCTTGCGTTGAAATCTCTCGTCAATTTCTCTTTTCCGTCCACATCTAGGGAGGTTAGCCACAGTGCCATGGGCTTTAAACTTCTTGATGACACTGCGCACGGTAGACACAGGAACATTCAGGTCTTTGGAGATGGACTTGTAGCCTTGAGATTGCTCATGCTTCCTCACAGTTTGGTTTCTCAAGTCCTTACACAGTTCTTTGGTCTTCTTTCTTTTCTCCATGCTCAATGTGGTACACACAAGGACACAGGACAAAGGTTGAGTCAACTTTAATCCATGTCAACTGGCTGCAAGTGTGATTTAGTTATTGCCAACACCTGTTAGGTGCCACAGGTAAGTTACAGGTGCTGTTAAGTACACAAATTAGAGAAGCATCACATGATTTTTCTAGCAGTGCCAATACTTTTGTCCACCCCCTTTTTTATGTTTGGTGGAATTAGATCCAATTTGGCTTTAGGACAATTCTTTTTGTGTTTTTTCATTGAAGACAAATTAAATGAAGATAATAATACCAAAGAATTTGTAATTGCAATCATTTTCATGAAGAAACTGAGTATTATCTGACAGAATTGCAGGGGTGTCAATACTTTTGGCCACAACTGTATATATATATATACACACACAGTATATATGTTCCTGGTACATGACCCCCCCATCCTAGTATATATGTCTTCTATCCAGGTATATATGGCCCCCATGCTGGTATATATGTTCCCAATCCTGATATGTGTCCCCCATCCTGGTATGTTTTTCCTTCCCTCATCCTGGTACATGGTCCCTCATCCTGGATATAACCCCCTTGTGCTGGCACGTAAAGCCCCCCTGTGATGGCACATATAGGCCCCCGTGTGCTGGCACATATAGTCCCCCCGTGCTGCTACATATAACTCCCCTGTGCTGGTACATATAGCCCCCCTGTGCTGGCACACATCCCCCTGTGCTGGCACATATTCCCCTGTGATGGCACATAGCCCCCTGTGATGGCACATAACCCCGTGTGCTAGCACACAGCCCACTGTGATGGCACATATCCCCCTGTGCTGGCACATATTTCCCTGTGATGGCACATATCCCCCTGTGCTGGCACATATAGCCCCCCTGTGATGGCACATATTCCCATGTGCTGGCACAAAACGCCCTATGCAGGATATGCAACCACATCACTCCTTATGCCCCCCTGCTGGCACACACACAGTAAAATAATAAACACTGTTAGTTACCTTCTGTCGCTCGCTCCGTGCTTCCAGCTGAGCGGTGACTTACTGTGTCGGTCCCGGGCATCGGATGATGTGACTGGGGTGCTGATCATGTGACCAGATGCGACACAGGAAGTCACCGCCCAGCTGAGAGCACGGAGCGAGCAATGGAACGTGAGTATCAGTGTTTATTATTTTACTATGTGCACACCAGCAGGGGAGCATAAAGAGTGAGGGGGGCATAACCAGCATAGGGGTTGGTGAGTGCAGGCATATGAAATATGCGCTGCTCCCCTGTCCACATCTCGGTGGCAGCTTCAGCACCGAGGTGATTGACAGCGGGTGCAAAGAATATTACATGAGGCTAATGAGCGGGAGGATGTGACCTTCTGCTGACTCCTGCAGCTTGATCCAGCCTGCTCCAGCCCCGGACACCACTACAAAGTGCCCCCCCTTCCATACAGTACAAAATACTAGATTCAGATAATAAAATACACCCTTCACTTTCCTCCAAAATTTGGTGGAACAAAAGTGCGTTTTACAATCCAAAAAATATGGTAAATTCAGGTTCTGATGATCGGATTATGAAACCAAATTCACTTACTGGACACATTTTAGTAATAAAATTGTGTGTCCTCTGGTGTGATAATCAATTCAAGAAGGGTGATAACTTCCCTCTCTCCCCCCCTCTTCCCCCCAAAAAAAATAATATAAATGTAAAGCCTTTTGAGAACCGGTTATTAAAATCTCAGTGCAGTGTACCAATATGGTACTAAGGACTCAAGCTCCATGAATACTCTTATGTTAAAAGGTGTTTTTCCTCGAGCAAAGTTGATTTTAATCAACAGATCTCGGAATAAGGCTATGTTCACACTGTGTTTTTGATCCTTTTTTGGATCCATTTTTTGCAGTGAAAATACAGTGAACTGATTACTCAAATGGAATCCCATCAAAGTCAGTGTGTTTTCATGTTTTGCTGCTCTGGCAGGGAATTTAAGATCTGATGTGTTTTTTCTCTTAAAAGGTGATCCTGAAAAAAAAAGGTGCATGTTAGTTTCTGTGGATTTTTTTTTTTAACCGCTTTTCCCATTGAAACGGTGCAAAAGAAAAAAATGCTGTAGTGGTGCTTTACGGTATACAGTGCAAGCTTATATTCACAAGTTCACTCTTTCTGCACTGTAAACTATTGTATTTCTCTCGCACAGAAAGATCCTATCAATAGAAAATGGTAACAGTTTACGGAGAAAGGTTATCATCCTACAGCCATCTATACTAGTTTTGCAAGATGGCAATACTCATTTATTTTGAATGAGTGTAGGGATGAGCAAGTACCTCACTATTCGGACTCGCTATACTCGCAACGAGTAGGTCCCGGTACTCGATACTCGTTGCGAGTATAACAAGTCTGAATACTTTCGCAGTGTATCTATAGATACACTGCGAAAGTACCCTAAAAGTGAATACAAGTTGTTAAAAACAATGAAATTACATACTCACCTGTCCGACGCCTGAACCGGGACTGTCCCAGAAGACCTGCGATCACCGGACAAGGACCTGTGACTTCCAGCCAATCAGATGGCCGGTAGCGATCTGGCCAATCAGATGGAGATACGTCACAACCACGTGATCGCTAGCGGCCACCTGATTGGCCAGATTGCAAGGTCCTGGCAGTACTGCAACCAGCGACCAGTGAGGAGCTGGTCGCTGGGAACAATCCAGGACCAGGGAACACTGACCCAGCTGTGCTGCACCCTAGGGAGAGGCTCGGAGACCAGTGGAGGAGTAGGAGAATTAAAGAAGGGAACATACCAGGTTTCCCTTTAGTACACCCGGACACCGGAGTCTGTCACTGAAAGGCATCCAGTGCAGCAGTAAAAGCCTGGAAGGACCAGGAGGACCAAAACCCCCTGAGGTAAATAGAAAGAGACACTCAAACTGACCAAACACAGGACCAGGGGCCAAAGGAGGAATAGGGACCCCGCAGAAGGACCTCATTGTCAGTGAAAGAGTAAAGCCCTGAGAGGGAGAAGGAGCGGCGAGTTCAGTTATATCCAGGACTCCAACTCACACTACACGGTGACAGAGGAGGCCTTACAACTCTCCAAGGTGAAAGTCCCAAATTGCATCAGGGACCTGGTTACTTCTCTGGACTGTACCTGTTACCCTGTCACCAGTAAAAGGTACCGAAACAAAGACTATTGTAACCGCCGCCATCCACAGCGCTATCCGCAGAGACGCTACTACGACTCCCCTCATCCATCCTCGCTGCCTTGAGGTAAAGCTCCACCTGTGGGGAGCTGTACTACACAGAGCTGCACCTCCATCCCCTCAGCGGCCGGCCACAGCACTGGTATACACTTCACCACCATCATCCCCCACCATTCCCCGCCATTGAGGGTCCAGGGCATGGGATCGGGGACCGACCAGCCATGATCCCCGATCCAAGTCGCCATCAGCCCCGGTACCCAAGTAACCCCTACCCTGTCGACCACCTCAGTTAGACTTCGTAATATTGTTCCGATATCGCATACAATTTCACTTGAGTGCGCACGTTTTTGCCACTTGTCCAAAATCGCATAGGAGATTTACACGTAGCAATCACACCTCCTACATCCGACGATCCGGCGTCCCGAGAGTTGGCTGGCAAATCGGGCAGCCGATTTTTCAGATCGTAGTTGCGCCGTCACACAGCACAACCACATCAGCAATGTGGGCGTACTTGTGACCCAGCTTAGGACATAGGCGTACCTGAGCTGACTTTTAACGGCGCCCAGAACACTCCGATTGGACAGCGAAAGGCTGGGGTCACACTTGCGTTTTTTTCATGCTTTTTTGGAGACCTGCGTTTTTAAAAAAGCATGTAAAAACGCACCCATAGGCTCCCATGTTAAAAAACGCATGCCCTAATAGCAAAAACGCATGTGTTAATAGCAAAAACGCATGTGTGACAGTACCATGCGTTTTTGTGTGTGTCTTTGCTCTTATGTGATTAGCTGACATCAAAAACGCATGCAAAAACGCCTGGTACATTAGTACCATCCAAAATTTCTTAAAAATGCATGCGTTTTCCATAGGGGTCCATGTTAAAAAAACTCATGTGCTTTCTAAAAAACGTATGTGTTTTTAAAACAGCACCAAAAAATAGTGCATGCACTATTTTTTGGTGCTGTTTTAAGAACGCATGCAAAAACGCAGGGTGCCATCAGACACCTTAAAAAACGCATGCTGAAATGAAAAAACGCATGCAAAAACGCATGAGTTTTTTTAAGTCACTAAAAAAACTCATGCCAAGTGTGACCCCAGCCAAAGAGCGTTACCATAGATCAGCCATCTCAGACAACATGATGGCGACATGGATACTATTGCCCATTATATCATCTTGAAACTGATGTGTAGCAGCTCATGCAACACACTGCGGCGTCGCTAAACTGGCAGACAGGAACGCCAGTGTAGTGCAGTGTGTCTGGGCCAAATGTATGGACAATCAGTCCATCTACTGTAGAAGTTGGTAAGCTACACACAGGAAGTATGGACATGTCTATGCACATTACATAGCATTTCCAAACTATGTGGGTGCCAAACTGTATGCATGTGTTCCGAGATATGTACATATGTCTGAATCGGATAATATAGAAGTGACCATGCGTGTGTAGACATACCCATGTCTACATGCACCAATCTGGACAGGGAAACACACAAACACCATACAGTGAGTTGGCTCCCGCCACAAATGTGTAGTGTACCTGTGCACACAATGGTGCAGTGACCCTCAAATAACATTGTAGTGTCACACCTCTGAGCACACCATAATGCTATGTGATACGGTGGTCAGCTGCAAATAAAAGAAACACACACGTTTGTCTGATCAGAAACAATATATTGGGAGTGTGGCCACACAAATAAAAACAACAACAAGCACACAACAACCAAACAAGTGTTATCATCACACAAGTAACATATTAGATAAATCAAATACTGGTTAATTCTGCCTTAAATTAGAAAACAATGTACAGTGTTGGCCAAAAGTATTGACACCCCTGCAATTCTGTCAGATAATACTCAGTTTCTTCCTGAAAATGATTGCAATCACAAATTCTTTGGTATTATTATCTTAATTTAATTCGTCTTTAATGAAAAAACACAAAATAGAATGAAGCAAAAAGCAAAACATTGATAATTTCACACAAAACTCCAAAAATGGGCCAGACAAAAGTATTGGCACCCTCAGCCTAATACTTGGTTGCACAACCTTTAGCCAAAATAACTGCGATCAACCTCTTCCGGTAACCATCAATGAGTTTCTTACAATGCTCTGCTGGAATTTTAGACCATTCATCTTTTGCAAACTGCTCCAGGTCCCTGATATTTGAAGGGTGCCTTCTCCAAACTGCCATTTTAAGATCTCTCCACAGGTGTTCTATGGGATTCAGGTCTGGACTCATTGCTGGCCACCTTTGAAGTCTCCAGTGCTTTCTCTCAAACCAATTTCTAGTGCTTTTTGAAGTGTGTTTTGGGTCATTGTCCTGCTGGAAGACCCATGACCTCTGAGGGAGACCCAGCTTTCTCACACTGGGCCCTACATTATGCTGCAAAATTTGTTGGTAGTCTTCAGACTTCATAATGCCATGCACACGGTCAAGCAGTCCAGTGCCAGAGGCAGCAAAGCAACCCTAAAACATCAGGGAACCTCCGCTATGTTTGACTGTAGGGACCGTGTTCTTTTCTTTGAATGTCTCTCTTTTTCTCCTGTAAACTCTATGTTGATGCCTTTGCCCAAAAAGAGAGAACATTCTTCCAAAACGTTTTAGGCTTTCTCATGTAAGTTTTGGCAAACTCTAGCCTGGCTTTTTTATGTCTCGGGGTAAGAAGTGGGGTCTTCCTGGGTATCCTACCATGCAGTCCCTTTTCATTCAGACACTGAGGAAACATCAATGACAATAATAATGTGAGGCAAAATATATCCTCCCAACATAAAGAAAGAGACATTGGACAGTGTGGACCCATGACACACCCCTTACATCTGGTGGTCCTGCCAGGCCACCACCCCAGGGCCATTGAAATACGAGCAGTAGCTGTCTCTGCTGCTCCTGGCATCTTGCTGAAATGAATTTTATGAAATAATTTAAAAAAAATGCGTGGGGCTCTGCGCAATTTCTATGTCTAGCCAGGTACAGCTAAGCAGCTGGGGGCTGGAATCGGCAGCGCAGGGAGGCTTTCTGGGCACCCCCGCTGCAAATTGCAGCCCGCAGCCGCCCCAGAAGATGGTGCGTTCATTGAAGCGCCATCCTCTGGCGCTGAACCCCACTCTTCCAGCGGCCCTGGTGGCGGTGGCACGCTGGGTAATAAAGGGGTTAATACCAGCTTTGTTATACAAGCTGGTATTAAGCCCGAGATTCTTAATGTCAGGCCAGGTTTGACCCGGCCACTAAGAATCTCCAATAAAGGGTTAAAAAAAACACCACACAGAGAAAAATTATTTATTAAAAATAAAGACACAGACACCATTAGGGACTCCAACTTTATTGCCACCACATATCCCTCCAAAGACCCAGGTCTTCTCTCTTCTGTCTTCTCTCTTCTGTCTTCCTTCTTCTTCTTGTTGCAGCGCCGGTAAGCAGAGAGTTAACTGTGCTGTGACAGCGGGAGCCTATTAAACATGATTTAGCTATTGTAGCAGATAGAGCCTGAAGCTTCCGAGACACATCTGCGATTTGTAAATCGCACATTACTCGCTATTACTCGCTTCCCCATTCATTAACATTGGACTCGCTAGACTCGCAACGAGTAGCGAGTCCCGGGCTCGGACTCGCTAGAGTCAAGCGATTCCGAGTAATTTAGGACTCGCCCATCACTACCCGAGACCACACACGCCGTCGTCTATGCCTCCGGAGTCTCTCAGTCCTCTCATCCGTCATCAAGGCATCCTCCACCATGGACACAGCCACTACTGCCATTGCGGAACGATGCATGACGTCCAATCTCTGTTAGCAAGGCTCTGGGAATGTGAAAGGAAAAAAAATTGTATAAGCACATGGAGGCATAACAAGACCAAACTTCATCAACTAGCCCATGTACATAGTTCTTTATCCAAACAGGTCTGGCTCAGACCCTCAGTTGGTGCCCAGGGAAGACTAATAACAGTAATATATAATAACCTGGCACACAATTATATGGGAAATTATGATAAGGAAACGTCAGCTCAGACCATCAAAGTTTTTATTCAGATATAAATGTAGCTCAATCCTTGCCGGTTCGACCACACTGGTCTTCGCAGAGGATACAGGAGCTGTGACAGTGTATACAGAAACAAAAACAAAACAACAGTCAGTCCTTGACAAAGAAAAACAGAAACAAAACAACAATCCTTATAAAAATTGGTTAAGGAAACTACAACTTAAACGATAGGAAATATACAGCTGCAGTTGTAAATGATATGTATATTCAAAAATAGGGTGATACTACCCTAACAGTGACACTCGTTACTATAATATATATATCGAAAGTGAGTGCCGTACAGTGGTATAGTATCTACCTCAAGTGTAGAATGACAGTAATTTTTGTCATTCAATTAACTATGTTAAGTAGTGTCCAAGTGAGGTGATACAACCCCTAGTGCCAGTTCTAAGTGCCATTCTAGGTGAAATTGAGGTATGGGGTTACTACCTGTGTTCAAGGAGAGGTGAACTTAAGTGCAATCTCCTTTCTAAAAAGGAGTTCACAGCACCTAAGGGTTTTAAACCAGGGTTAAAAACATGAACCATCAATCCAATGTAAAGAATATGGTGAAGGATAAAAAGAGATACCTATGTCAGTGATGTGGTAAAAGAATCCAATTCTGGCCACTCACTTCTGGCCAATCATGGCCAATGCTGAATGCTGATAATAAGAGTCATAGGGAAAACTTATCAATATTGATGGTACAAGGAAAAAGGTGCCCATAAAGACAGACAGTGCCCTTAAATACCTCAGTGGCTGTGGGATATATGGCTAAGGATGCCTCCTAAAAGCATAATATACACAGTTACTGGCACAATAGACAATCTATAACAGGATTAATCGTCCTGAGTGAAGCGGTACTATACCTCTGTGCTGTGCGGCGGCTGGTGTGTGAGTGGCAGCGAGCCCTGTGGAATCGCGTCCTTATGACGCGGAAAGGCGGGACTAAGTGCGCCTGCTTCCGGTTGTTGGAACGCAGGTGGAACGCACGCTAGTACGTGCCTGCAATAGCGAGTCGCGTCAGCGTGTCGCGGCGATCGCGCCGCGCATGCGCAGTGTGATAAGTGACGAAAACGCTGTATGACAGCGTGAGGGTGCATATTGCTAAAGGATACAGTGCCTGTATTGTGCACAGAGCTCGGTGCTGGGTGAAAGAAGTGCTTCATTGTGATATCAACCACAGTATGGAATCTTACGTGATCTGTGGAAAAGAAAGGGAAGAATTAATACATGTATATATGACTACTTGAGCCTGGAATAGGAGGCAATAGATTAGATCAGAGAACAGTATATCCATACATGAAGAATATAGCCATAATAAAATTATACTAGTTGTCTTACTATGTGAGGTTAACCTGCAGGAGGAGGTGGGTGGGACCCCCAGAATGTGGATGAATGGTAATACATCTAGTCTCTGAGTGAGAGAATGGTCTAAGGTACCATCTCATACTCACGATTTAGTCCATTGGGTTCAAGAGTCCTCAGTGTATGAATCCAATACATTTCTCTTTCTCTGAGGGTCCTCATTCTATCCCCCCCTCGTCTGTTGATTGGTACCTGATCAATTACCTGAAACCTTAATTGTGCTATGCTATGTTGCCTGGAAATGAAATGAGCTGGTACTGGAAGTAATGTATGTCCACATCTTATAGTGGATTTATGTTTGCTTATGCGGTCTCGGATATGCTGAATAGTCTGTCCAACATACCCGAGACCGCACGGGCATTTTAGCAAATAGATCACAAAAGTTGACTCACATGTGAAGAAACCTTTTATGTCAAATCTCTTTCCAGTCATGGGATGGGTGAAGAAGCTACCTCTGGTCATGTTGGAGCATTGCCTACACCCTAGGCATGGAAAATTGCCCATGCGTGGTGTGGCGAGGGTCCTTTGATGTATTGTTGACTTCAGGCTACCGATGTCTGCTCTAATGAATTTGTTCTTAAGGTTACTAGGTCTTTTTTGACAAACCAGTACGGGATTTTGAAACTCCGGAATTGTTGGATAGGCCTTACTCAGTAATGGCCAGTGTTCCCTTATCGTGTTATGTATAAGGGTTTGATACGGGTGATAGGTGTTAACAAAAGCAACCCTGCTCGTTTTATGGCGTCTGTGGTCAGTCGAACGTGAGGTTCGTGTGGCAATAGTGGAGGGGTATCCCCTCTCCATGAATTTGGCGCTCATCTCATCATGTCTCTGTCTTCTTAGTGTAGGGTCAGAAACTATACGGTCGATCCTCGTATGTTGGGATAAGGGAAGAGACTGCTTGACGTGTCCGGGATGACAGCTGGAATAATGCAAAAGGGAGTTACGGTCCGTCGGTTTAACGTATAGATCAGTGTTGATGCATCCTGAGTCCAACTGGACTAAAGTGTCTAAAAAATTGATCTGACTAATGTCGTGATTAATCGTGAACTTAATGTTAGGTGAGCAACAATTAAGGTCAGAGTGGAATTGGAGTAAAGATCCTACGTCGCCCTTCCAGACCATGAAGATGTCGTCTATGTATCGTCGCCAGGACAAGATATATGCCTGGGCCAATGGATGTGTATAGACGAATCGCTCCTCAAATAAAGCCATATAAATGTTAGCGTAGGGGGGTGCCACGTTGGAACCCATGGCAGTCCCCTACGCTGAACATAGAATTGGTCTCCGAACAGAAAGAAATTCTCTTTCAATATGATAGTCAACATGTCAATGCAGAAATCCTTTTGGGGGTCAGAAAGCGTACTGTATTTGTCGAGGAACCATCGTACAGCTTCAATACCGTGTTCATGTTCAATGCTGGTGTACAAACTCTCCACGTCAAGAGTAACCAAGTGGCTGCCCGAAGGTATGTCACTCAGGTTCCGGACGTGGTCGAGGAAGTCACCAGTATCCTTCACGTAAGATGTGATTAGAGGTATCAGTGGGGTCAAAATGCGTTCGACCGTTTTGGCTAGTGGTGAGAGTAAAGAATCGGTTGAAGCAACTATTGGGCGTCCTGGGGGGTTATAAAGGTTTTTGTGCACTTTCGGTAATGTGTAGAAAACTGGTGTCACCGGATTAAGATGGACCATATAGTCTGCCAGTTTGGCATCGATAGTGCCTTGTTGTAAATAACGATCGACCTTCTCTTTAATCCGTTCCCGTATATGAAAGGTAGGATTATAGGGAAGTGGTGCGTATGTCCCTATGACTCCCAGTTGTGATTCAATCTCCTTGATGTACTTATCACGGTCCATTACGACAATAGCCCCTCCTTTGTCCGCTGGTTTTATAACCAGTTGTTTGTTATTTTTCAGCGAGTTAATCGCCTGTGTTTCTATCGGAGTCAAATTCATTTTGATTGGGAAATTACCCCTCCCAATGTCTCTGAGTAAGGTGTCAATATCTCTAGAGACCAAGTTAATATACGTCTCAATAGGGTGATAAACCTTGGGAGGTTGAAAGTTACTTGGAACTTTCAGACCAAGTTGTCTGAAGGAAAAGTGGGTGGAGTCTGTGTCAGCTGTGTCAACTGTCTTCGTCAGTCCTGTGTCATCAGTATTCATGTAGTGGACCTTGAGGCGAAGATTCCTATAGAATCTTCTGAGCTCCTGGTCGAGTGTGAATGAGCTAAATACTGGTGTCGGGCAGAATGAGAGTCCTTTTTGTAAAATCTGTGACTCAGCTGGGTTGAGGGTGTAGGATGAGATGTTGTATACGAGATTTGTGGTCCTACCTGGGATCGGAGTACCATCCTGTCCCCTGATTGTGGTTGCGGTGCAGGTTGGGGGGGTTGAAAATCCCTGGGACGTGTACCACCTCCTCCTCCTGCCCCTCCTCGTTTTCCGCGACGTGGATTTCGTTGTCCTAAAAAAGGACGCGGTCTTTGTGGACCAAATTCTCCCTCGCTGCCCGATGATGAATAGTAGCGAGGACCTGGTGGGATGAAGCCACATTTCCAACGATAAACTTGCTGTTTCTCGTAATCCTCCTGGTCTCTTCTGAATTTTGTTTTCTTTCTTTCCTGAAGGTTCTTCCTATAAGCCACAATGATGTCTCCCGTCTTTTTCTTTAGAGCCTCAAACTGTTCAGAGTCGGTAGTGTTCTCGAGTTGTCCTTCGATGTGAATAATTTTATCTTCTAGAGTCTCCAGTTCCTTTTGCAGATGTTCGATGGTCAACAGGATGATGTCCATTGAACATTTGTTCAGTATGCCTTCAAACTTATTACAGTACTCTGTATTTTCAGAGAAGAGAGTTGGTCAGATCAATTTTTTAGACACTTTAGTCCAGTTGGACTCAGGATGCATCAACACTGATCTATACGTTAAACCGACGGACCGTAACTCCCTTTTGCATTATTCCAGCTGTCATCCCGGACACGTCAAGCAGTCTCTTCCCTTATCCCAACATACGAGGATCGACCGTATAGTTTCTGACCCTACACTAAGAAGACAGAGACATGATGAGATGAGCGCCAAATTCATGGAGAGGGGATACCCCTCCACTATTGCCACACGAACCTCACGTTCGACTGACCACAGACGCCATAAAACGAGCAGGGTTGCTTTTGTTAACACCTATCACCCGTATCAAACCCTTATACATAACACGATAAGGGAACACTGGCCATTACTGAGTAAGGCCTATCCAACAATTCCGGAGTTTCAAAATCCCGTACTGGTTTGTCACAAAAGACCTAGTAACCTTAAGAACAAATTCATTAGAGCAGACATCGGTAGCCTGAAGTCAACAATACATCAAAGGACCCTCGCCACACCACGCATGGGCAATTTTCCATGCCTAGGGTGTAGGCAATGCTCCAACATGACCAGAGGTAGCTTCTTCACCCATCCCATGACTGGAAAGAGATTTGACATAAAAGGTTTCTTCACATGTGAGTCAACTTTTGTGATCTATTTGCTAAAATGCCCGTGCGGTCTCGGGTATGTTGGACAGACTATTCAGCATATCCGAGACCGCATAAGCAAACATAAATCCACTATAAGATGTGGACATACATTACTTCCAGTACCAGCTCATTTCATTTCCAGGCAACATAGCATAGCACAATTAAGGTTTCAGGTAATTGATCAGGTACCAATCAACAGACGAGGGGGGGATAGAATGAGGACCCTCAGAGAAAGAGAAATGTATTGGATTCATACACTGAGGACTCTTGAACCCAATGGACTAAATCGTGAGTATGAGATGGTACCTTAGACCATTCTCTCACTCAGAGACTAGATGTATTACCATCCATCCACTTTCTGGGGGTCCCACCCACCTCCTCCTGCAGGTTAACCTCACATAGTAAGACAACTAGTATAATTTTATTATGGCTATATTCTTCATGTATGGATATACTGTTCTCTGATCTAATCTATTGCCTCCTATTCCAGGCTCAAGTAGTCATATATACATGTATTAATTCTTCCCTTTCTTTTCCACAGATCACGTAAGATTCCATACTGTGGTTGATATCACAATGAAGCACTTCTTTCACCCAGCACCGAGCTCTGTGCACAATACAGGCACTGTATCCTTTAGCAATATGCACCCTCACGCTGTCATACAGCGTTTTCGTCACTTATCACACTGCGCATGCGCGGCGCGATCGCCGCGACACGCTGACGCGACTCGCTATTGCAGGCACGTACTAGCGTGCGTTCCACCTGCGTTCCAACAACCGGAAGCAGGCGCACTTAGTCCCGCCTTTCCGCGTCATAAGGACGCGATTCCACAGGGCTCGCTGCCACTCACACACCAGCCGCCGCACAGCACAGAGGTATAGTACCGCTTCACTCAGGACGATTAATCCTGTTATAGATTGTCTATTGTGCCAGTAACTGTGTATATTATGCTTTTAGGAGGCATCCTTAGCCATATATCCCACAGCCACTGAGGTATTTAAGGGCACTGTCTGTCTTTATGGGCACCTTTTTCCTTGTACCATCAATATTGATAAGTTTTCCCTATGACTCTTATTATCAGCATTCAGCATTGGCCATGATTGGCCAGAAGTGAGTGGCCAGAATTGGATTCTTTTACCACATCACTGACATAGGTATCTCTTTTTATCCTTCACCATATTCTTTACATTGGATTGATGGTTCATGTTTTTAACCCTGGTTTAAAACCCTTAGGTGCTGTGAACTCCTTTTTAGAAAGGAGATTGCACTTAAGTTCACCTCTCCTTGAACACAGGTAGTAACCCCATACCTCAATTTCACCTAGAATGGCACTTAGAACTGGCACTAGGGGTTGTATCACCTCACTTGGACACTACTTAACATAGTTAATTGAATGACAAAAATTACTGTCATTCTACACTTGAGGTAGATACTATACCACTGTACGGCACTCACTTTCGATATATATATTATAGTAACGAGTGTCACTGTTAGGGTAGTATCACCCTATTTTTGAATATACATATCATTTACAACTGCAGCTGTATATTTCCTATCGTTTAAGTTGTAGTTTCCTTAACCAATTTTTATAAGGATTGTTGTTTTGTTTCTGTTTTTCTTTGTCAAGGACTGACTGTTGTTTTGTTTTTGTTTCTGTATACACTGTCACAGCTCCTGTATCCTCTGCGAAGACCAGTGTGGTCGAACCGGCAAGGATTGAGCTACATTTATATCTGAATAAAAACTTTGATGGTCTGAGCTGACGTTTCCTTATCATAATTTCCCATATAATTGTGTGCCAGGTTATTATATATTACATGTACATAGTTCTGTCATACCCCTCCAATACACACTTACATGGTTGGCCTGTTACGTTACACACCATCTAATTCTTGTCAACCTTGCTTATTGAACCCACTACAGGATGTCTTACTTTTATCATCCCCTTGTGGCCCCCAATAAAGTAACCTCATCATCCCCCAATATGGTATCAGGGACACACACCGGGGCACACATGCCGACACAAAAACACAGGGGCACACACGGGCACACACAGTCGCACACACACAGGGGCACACACACACAGGCACACACACACACACAGGGGCACACACAGGGACACACAAACACAGGGGCACGCACACAGGAGCACACACACAGACTGGGACAATTCTCACCGGTCCCTGCTGTATTCCGGCGCCGCTCTCAGCTGCCCGCCGCTGTCCCGATGCTCGCCACTGCAAGGAGGTCTTCACCACTCTTGTCTCCTTGCCGCAAGTGCCGTAGGTGTATGGTGCCACAGGCCAGGAGCCAACTGGGCAGCCAATCACAGGCCAGAAGACAACGTCATGCAGCGAATGGCCTGTCATTGGCCGCTGGGAAGTTCCTGCCTTGTGATTGGCCAGGACAGTGGCGGGGGCTTGAAAAATAGAGCGGTGCCGGTCTACTTGCATCTGCTTCACCGCTCACAGTGACGGGCACCGAGACACAAGCGGGGGGCGGGCTGGAAGCAGGGGCGGGCTGGAGGAGTCACAGCTGCATGCTGTGGTAAAATATTGTAAAATAGAGACATGCCTTATTATCGGGGGGTGCCATATATTTACAGGCACATTAAACCCCCTGGCATGCCATACTTTTGGGGGGCGCCCTATTTTCGGGGAAACAGGGTATGTTGTGGGACACAGTATTGATGCATGTATGTATAAAGGGCAGGTGATTGCAAAGTATCTCAAACCAAATCATGGTTCAATTTGTGGTAAATTACACATCATACATGCAACATGTGTGCGCCAGTAATTGTTTGTGGGACACAAGAGAACTTACTACCTACATCCGAGCCACCATTCTCCAGGGAGGGGGAGTGGCTTAGGGACCACCCCAGGGCTCGAGCTGTTGTGCCTACACATACAGAATAGGACAACATAGATGTGATGTATGTATTATTTGACACATTGGTGATCCAAAAACAAACATACCAAGCAATTTTGCTTTGGCTCTGACACTTACCAGACACATCCAAGCCACCATGCTCAATGGGAGACTCTGTGGGTGATGGGGTGTGTGGAACCATCACAGAGTGGAAGCCAGAGGATGAGACCGGTCTTGAGGCAGCTTGTGATGCAGCAGGGGAGGCTGGTGGTGAGGCTGGTGTTGAGGCAGCTGCTGATGCTGCAGGGGAGGCCTGTGGGGAGGCCGATGCTGATGCAGCTGCTGATGCTGCAGGGGAGGCCGGTGGGGAGACTGATGCTGATGCAGCTGCTGATGCTGCAGGGGAAGCCGGTGGGGAGGCCGATAGTGAGGCAGCTTGTGATGCTGCAGGGGAGGTTGGTGGGGAGGCCGATGCTGATGCAGCTGCTGATGATGCAGGGGAAGCTGTTGGGGAGGCCTTGGCAGGCTTGTCAGCATCTGTTGGTTCAAACATGACAATTATTGTGGGATGTATGAAATGACATACACATAAACAAATGTCTGGCTAATGGCCTTTGTTTGTGTAGCTATGGCATCATGTGGCTGACATTTTAAGCTGGGGTACAAGGAGACTGCAAGATCATCTGCACAATGGTAGCAACGTCATATATGTATATGTGGCAATAATAAAGGTGTCCTTGACACGCAGCACACACAGGTTTTAAATGGTGGCCAACTATGTTGTTGTGACACACATTTGGGTCATGAAGCTTTGTCCGCAGCACTTTTTTACATTCCCTTTACCATACACATGGGCCCACAAGAACAGCCCCACACTGACAGGATTTTTGGCAACATAGGAATCCATTTGTTAGAGGGCCAGAACATATGAAGAACATGACATAACAGTGAGTGTGTGTTTTGTTGGGCCAAACGCACACAACCGGGGAGTTATGGGGCATAGACTTATGTGTCCAATAACCAGAAGGGTATGTGCTGCGAGATGTAGGGGTTGTGGGACAATGGCATTGTACACACACCTGCGCTTCAGTATTTAGCGCTGCTTGCAGCGTTTCCCTGTGCGCTTGCAATAAGCGGTGACTATGCAGGCTGCTGTCTGAACTGGTTACCACGATACAGATCTATCAGGGACAGCGTCTGATAGAAGCGGCCACATCCACGCACCTGCGCTTCTCTGCCAGATTCTAAGTATTTAGAGCAAGAAGCGCTAAATACTGAAGCGCAGGTGTGTGGACAATGCCAATGTGACTTTTTGTGTGCTGTAGTCCATGACATCACTGACAATGTGCACATGCTGACTTCAAGGTTTTTACTCACACCTATGTGTGTTGTTTGTGAATTGACCACAACAATCTTGAGTGTATGGCATGTTACCCACATTACTGTGTGATGTGCCCTCAAGCATGTATTTGCAGGGCCACAACATGAACACCCATCCGGCATCAGCATCATGAGTTCTGGCACACTGACAGGGTGCACTTCCATATAGACAAATTCACGGATATTGTAGTGTGAGTAAACATGTGTGTATGTGTTATGACATCATACTCACCACGCAGTATCTGGATGTGGGCGCGGATTGCGGCAATGGGGTCCCTCGCCTTATACTTCATGTCCGCCACCACTTTGATGATCTGCTTAGGCGTCCACACCACTTGCAAACTCCTAAGCAGGGCCCTCTGTACTTTGCGCACAATGCGCATATTATGCAGCCGTGGGTGCTGATGCGGGAACTCGCACCAGTAGTTCAGCCTTTCAAGGTAGTCAAAAAGCAGTAGTAGCTCTGGCTCTCCCCATACTGCACAGCGCTGTGCGGCAGCCATCTTTAGGCAGGGGATTGTAAAGCACCTAGAAGGCAGGGCCCACCGCAAAACGACGTAATGATGTCATGGTGCAGAGTATTGATGCTGTGTAAACTTGTCCGTCCTCAAAGGAGTCGCCCGCACATAGTGGATGACCACATTGAACGCCACGGTGTCACGTAAAATTTAAAAACGCAACGGTCAGGCATCGCACATGGCCACACATATCTGGGCTATTATTGCAATAAGTGGATAGACTTGTGTTGACATTTTAATATATGTGTAACATGTGGGATGGGAGATTGTAACTAGCATCAATGAGGGTTTCACATACTGACATGGCACCTTTGGCCAGTACATTTTGTTTTTGGCGACGCTATGTTTGTAGCGTCGTCAATAGGCGCCTTAAACATCATCATTACTAGTAAAGGAGGTGTTTGACAATGACTCACCTTGTATACATGCATTTTCGCAACATTGAGGAGATGCAGAAGTCAATGAATGTAGTGGTGTACGCACAGATAATCCAATATGGCTCCTTTGCCAGGACCATCCAATCAGCATTCAATACTAGCCACCAATCAATGTAGATGGGGTGTGGAAGAAACAAACCCACAGGCATGCCTACCAGCTTGCTTGTGCAACCTGTGAAATCGCAAACAAGATCGCAGTTGCGCCGTCACACTGCACGATCATGCCAGATTGCATATACAATATTGTGCATGCCCTTCTTGCAATATTGTCTCTGTGATTTATTGCAGTCACATTGTCCTGTTACACCACACAACGCACGAACGATATCAACTGCAACTACCACACCACGTGACTTTTTGTCAATATTGCATTGCGATATTGTAAGGGTGAAGACGTTGTGATTGGACAGAAGCAACCAAAAACTCCAGTAACAAATTACCAGCCATCAGAAAGTTAACACCTGCAAGACCGATGGCTAGTGGACACAAAAACAGCCGACTCCCTAACACTGGCTGAGCAACAAAGAAGCACAAGGTTGCATATCAGATTCCATAGTGTGAAAAGTCAGAAGATGCCATGACACCAAGTGAGTATAGTGCGGAACAGTGCATGACAGCTTTTTGTATGCACATATAAGGTTACAGGGCACATCACAGCACATGACCTGATGTCATGACATATTGCACAGAACTCTCCAAGACCTCATCAGTCCCAGCCTAACATGAACAGTCCTCACATTTGTGCAAAAAATTAATTTCAAGGAAAAAACAGGAAGATTAAAATTTTGTCTGACCTGCTCATCTCTACTGTATATAAATATTAACAATGCATGCTTTTACATCAAATTTACAATTCATTTAGTCTTTCAAAAGATAAATCCATTATTATGTGACTGCCCAAAATGAATATATGTTAATCAAGCAACAGATGGATGTGCAGATGTTCATATTATTGTACCATTAGTTACACCTGATCACACAAGTCCACCACAACACTTTCCATCTTTAGGAAGTAAGCAGACATGGTCTACATTTACTTATATTTTGAGGATTTTCAATTAGTTCATCTGAAACCATGTAAATCTCAGCTTAATTTATTTTAATAATTATGCAGCATATTTTTGCATATTTATTTCTTAATCAACAAAACAAAAATTAATTTTAAAATCTTCTGTTCTATTCTTCTCATGGGGTTCGAAAACAAGATCCAAGCAAAATTAGAAGACCCCCCCCAACACTGATCTTCTGTTTACTAATTGACAGAATGAAATAATGTCACTAAGGGAAAAAAGTACATATTTCTGTTTATTGAGGAGGGATAGGCAACTTTATCTCTTCAAAGTGACTTACTGCTGGTAAGGATAATTAAAAAATATATACCCTGTATTGTTATTTTTAATTGTAAATATTTTCATTTGTCACTTCATTAGGAGCTCCTTTAATTGAATCCCCATTATAAAACAGGGTGTACATAGCATCAATGGGCCGTAAGGGCCGCTTCACACTGTGGTGTGATCCAGTCCGGGTCTGATAAAGAGAATCATTCCATCTGTCAATCACAGTGAATGATTCATAAAGTACTCTGCTGTCCACTCCCCATACGATGAATATGCATGTCACAGATTCACATCATATTCCAGCACAGGAGATCAGTGGGGTGGGGTTGTATCCTCCTCTCTACTCACTTTGAAGCAAAACCAAGAGATCAGATAAACACAAGATCTCTCACAGCACAGAAGTGATTCTATTTTAAAGAAACAAATAGAGTCTAGATCAGATAAGGCAGACCTGTAGCTTTCACCCTCCATGTCCTGAACAGAATAGTAGCTCCAGAAAGTGAAACCACACAGCACTGAAAGCAGAGGAAGGAGAGAGCTGCTGAGAGGGAGTGCATAATTACATGACAGTTTATACAGCAGCAGAACTAATCATCTCTGCTTATAATGGAGAGGACTAATCCAGGAGCTCACTGCAGGGTCTGACAATGCTGATGACATGGAAACTAAATACGGTACAATAATGATTTTACATGTTTTTAAAAGGTCTGCCCAGGCACTATTCAAGGGTAAAATTAGCATCATACTGAAAAATTACCTGACAGTGTCCCTTTAACTAAAGTTATTTCTGCAAGCAACTATCTAATGACAAGAATGCAGGTATGATTCAGTTCACCATCCTAGTACATTTATGGTGCTTCTTTTCGTTTCCAACTTAACAAAATGATGGTTGGTTCCCTTTAACACAATTAAAAAACTTTATTAAGAAAAATGCTTTGATGATGTAACACAAAGTAAAAAATGCATTGTTTGTTCTGCAAAGATAATCTGATCGTATCTTAACACATTTGCGTTGATGTATTAATGTTGGGGTGTCACTGCTATGAGGGGTTAAAAGGGCATTATTACTTTAAGAGACAGTCTCCCTTGCATACTGTGTTCTGGATTAGTTTGCTCCGCCCTTCCAAAACTGTGCAGATGGGCTGACCTAGACTTCAAAAGTGAAAGAAAAGGCTGTACAGGGAAAACTGTGTGCTGAAGCTGCAGCTTGGGTCTTTTGTATGTGAAAGGTCACACTGCCTGAAAGAATACACGGACTAAAGCTTTTGTCTGGGCACGGTGCTGGCTGCAAGGTACTGCGAGCCGGACCGTGAGAGAGCCTATGTGACTGCTTCGTATTGGACTGAGGAGTCCCAAAATTTGGTGGTTCTGCCTAGGACCAAAGACAGTATTTTAAGGACCCAAGGGAATCCAGAGGACCGTGAAGCAAGAAGAGGAGTATTTCCCACCTGCCCGTAAAGGAGAAGCGCACACCACTGAGCTACACTGCACTGGTTCCTGGGACTGAACCTGTGTGTCCAACATCATCGTGAGTTATTCCCAGTGTGTGCACATGTCAAGGCATAGCATAGGCTTCAGTTGCCAGAGCACGGCAGTCATGTGGCCTAATTAGCAAGAGCCAGTGAGGGTGTAAGCTTAACATAGTATTGGAATTTTCTGGTTGCTTAAAGTTGCTTGTTTGATATCCGTCTTGTAATAGTTGGGTCACTTGTTACTGAGCGGCCCAGCTAGACATACTGCAATAACTGTAATTGAACTTGACTTACTCTTACCGTTCCCCGCCTGGTAATAAATTCACCCTTTGTTATTTGCTACCTCATCTTGTGTACCGTAATTGTTCTCCGCACGGCAGTGGTCCTTCGGCCATCACTTTATTAATACACTACCTATATCGTAACGATGTTATCTTTGTTAAAGGGGAAATAAAAAATATTTAAAAAGAAAAAAGCAGTGAAATATAATGTAGCCAAGGGAATTCAACATACTGCATCTCCTGCATCCCTGCTGTCAGTTACATGGTTCAGATAGGATTATATTTTGCACATTATCTTGAATTAGATGATTCCCTGATATATTCTGCATAGAGTGCTAAAATACCCAGTAACAGATTTTAGGAATACCTTAAAAATAAGAAACTCTAAGTGTAAAGTTTGTTATTAGGAATATTAACTATTAATTTAAAACAAATCTATCACCAAATTTCATAATAGAAACTTTGTATCTTATTATCTAGATCATTTAGACCTAATGAGGTCACTGTACTTAGTTTGATTTCAGAAGGATAGTATAATCCTGATATTAAGATTATCATTTTAAGAATGCAGTTTAAAACTGAGAAAGCTCATGGGATTGGTGTTTTCAGTCACCAAACACCAAGCCTCCCTGACAGTTGCAGCTTGTACCGATTGTGAGATCTCAGCAGCAGGAGAGGGGCATCAAGCAACTGTGAATGATGTTAGGTAGACAGAGATTGAGTCAAACTTTCACTAAGGTTTGCTTTCTTATGAATTCTCAAAATAAGTACAGTGTCCTGTACCTTTATGTAAAACCTAAATTACCAAAAAGGTGGAATGCTGTGCCAAATGTAAAGAAACCAAGAATGCAAAAAAATTATCAATCTCTTATAATCAAATTTTATTCACAACAGAACATAAAGCACATCTCAGAAATTGAAAGTTTGACATTTTTTCATTTAATTTAAAAAAACATAATAATTTAGAAATTGATGTCAGCAACACATCTCAAAAAAGTTTGGAAAGAGTTCACTAATCCTGTGAAAGTACAGGCGAAAGGTAAATTTTTATCTTAATCACATGACTATGTATAAGAAGAGCATGATAGAGAGGTAAGGTCTCTCAGAAGTCAATCTGTGAACAACTGCATCTAACAATTATGGCACAATTGCAGAAAAATGCTCCTCAGCAATAAATTGTAAATAATTTTAATATAACTCCATCTAGAGTACATGCCATATTCTTCGAACTATAAAATGCACTTTTTCACCTGCAAAAGTGTGAGTGGAAGGGGGTGCGTCTTATAGGCCAAATGTAGTTTGCTGGGGGACATGGCGGCAGTGGATCAGAGTCATAGGAGGCAGGGTGGCCACTGGTAGAAGCTGGCTGCGGCATGAGTGGAGCAATGCTGCAGCCCCTGGCCTGGGAGGAGGGAGTACAACGGCTGTGCAAGGCACGCACCATTGATTTCCCAGTAATGGACATGATAGACTTCAGGAAAATTGTGCCGAGATGGCGCATGCACAGGTTGAGAACTTGGAGAGCCGAGATCTCAATCTGTGCATGCGACATATTCCTGAGGTCAATCACGTCAAAGGCAGCACATGTGCAGAATGAGATCTTGGCTCCAGAGGAATATTGTATCTAATATATGCCATATATTTTAGAAAAAAATATCAAGCTGTAGTATTTGCATACGAATGGGGTAAAAAGAACATATGTAAGAATCTGAATACAAGGTAAGGTTGATAAGGTTGATAACCCAGCGCAACAACAAATAGACTGATATGCATAGGATAATCAATAAGCGCTGGGGAGTTCTTCTAATAGATCCAACTGTACAAACTGTACTTTCTACAAAACAACTCATCACAGCAAGAAGATCAACAACCTGACTGCGAGTGGGACTTCCTGGTTAGAGGTATCTGTCTTTTATGCATGCGCCATAATGTGGTTAGTATCTCCTGTGACACACACCGGCACCAGACAATTTAGAAATCACATGACACACACACCCCCATGTCTGGGATTCTCTACTGGTTAATATACATATATAGTGCTGTCCTTTCTCTCTCAACACAATCTTCCTGAGGAAGAGATTTGAAACGTGTGTTGAGGCAAAGAGGACACGATTACACAGTGGCATGACATATGTAAATGTTTTTTTATTCAATCTGCCTCTTTGCACTTTGCAAATTATGGATAGTTTCAGAAATTATAACCATATTGGGTGCATTGTATGAATATTTACTATCCAGGTTAGTATGGATTAGAAACTTCTGTTAATACGTCCCAGAATTGTGTTTGCCTTTTTTGCTGCTGCATCACACTGTTGACTCATGTTCTGTCTGTTGTCTATTACTATACACAAGTCTTTTCACACATGTTGTTGCTTAGCCCTATTTCTCCCATTGTCGATATGCTTTTTTCATTTTTCTTGCACAGATGTAGGACTTTGCATTTCCTGCTGTTAAGTATATACTATGCAATTTACTTCTTTGCACTATGTAAATAACACCCAAAAGGGCCTTGAGTAGTAAGACTATAAAAAAATTAGCAAATACTATTCAAAATATTATGACTTCGGAGCCTAAGTATACAGTATACATGTACGTATATATGTATGTACTATTTAGTTAATATAGTCTTCATAACTATATGCACTTACTGTAATTCTCACCTAATTTCTATCAGCAACCTGATTTTTAACATGTATGTTTATATCAAATATTTTATTAACTGTGTTTAATAAAAGTAATTTTACTTGGTATAAGTCAATCCATTATGTTTTTTTTTATATGGAAATACCTGGTGACAGGTTCCTTTC
>JARQOC010000003.1:697585107-697611879 GCA_033576535.1 Allobates femoralis | reverse complement strand
CGTCACCTCATCACTGCCCCGGGGACCCCGCTCCGCCTGTGGGGAGCTGTACTACCCAAGCTGCCCGTCCATCATCCCCGGAGGTCTGCAGCAACGATGGTGCCTTCACCAGATTCCACAGGTGGTGTCACAAAACTTTAGACTTTTATTTATATTTTATTTTTCCCATTTACCCAGTGATCCCTAGGAATACGGGCCCCGGGCACCAGCCACCGAGACACCACCCCAGCGCTAACGCTCGGGTACCGAGTTCCCAAAGACCCCTGGGTGGGTCACATTAATTGTCTATATTATAATTTTTGATCTGGCCCAAAAGCATTCTATTAGACTGACACCCCACATTCTATAGAGATCACAGACAAGATTAGAATGGAAGGTGACACCTATATATTAATAACATAGATTCCACCATTAATGAAAGGTGATAGACGCAGCTCCCTCCTCCCCTACCTTCCTGGGCTTAGTCAGTCCTCCTTATCTTCCCTAAAATTGTGAACCAGAAGGCTCTCATTCCCTTATTCCAAGTAACACTACACAATGATGGTGTAGAAGACCATTCAGCCTGTCGACCAGCGAACCAAAACAACCAAAAACTTATAAATAGTGAAATATTAACTGTATATGACACATTAAGTAACATCTGGGTAGTTCCTCAATAGACTTCAGTTCAGAAAGGATTTTTCCCAATATTGAATTTCTGGAGTGCACCGCTCTGTTGCCTCCTATTTGATGGGAGTGGATCGGAGGGTAGCACATTCCAAATGGATTGACAGGTCAGATTAATTCCATGATTAAGACACTGGATTGAACTATACTTTTTGAGAAGCTGTGTCGCACCCGCTAGGGGACCGGAGTACTCGGGGCCAGACCGTGGTGTCTCAGGAGTTGCCACGGTGGTATGGCGCGGCTCCGTGGCCCCAGGTGCGGCAAACTTGAAAAAAGGGGGTTTTTGGAAAAAGTTAATAAGGTTGATAAGGTGTAATTCGTGACACCACCCGTGGGTCATGGCCAATATGGCCACCGCTGCCATGGAATCTGCCGGGGACAGTGATAATGGCAGCAGCCGGAATGGTAAGCCCTCAACGGGTATGGCTGAGTCCCCAGGCAACGGGAGCTGTCCTGCGCGCCCGGGATACTGCACTTCTCCTCTTCGTCGCAGCTCTTCCAACCAGCGCGCACAGGTAGCAAGTGTATGGCTCCGCAGGCGAGCCGCTGTCGTTACTGTCTCAATAAGTCACTCACACAGTTCTTGAGTTCACCGTGTACTTTACTTTTTCTTGTCACTTAGCACACAGTCCTTTGCAAATAAGCTGTGGACCGGTTCCACACAACAGTCACCGCTCGGGCTCTTACTCTAGCGGGGACGGTTCCTCTGCATCACTCCCTTCAGAGTTCCATTCGGGCCCTTTGGTTCTCTCTACTCTCACAGCTACAGGTCTGGTCTAGCCATCACTGGCTGTACAGTGAGTCATCCCACATGCTGGTTCATTGGGCTCACCTGACTACTTCTACCGTCCATGGTTCTCAGCTTTTTGGTTCCCGGCCGACCATTAGTGATGCAGGCCGCCGCGCCCCATCGTTCTCTGTGTCTGTCGCAGTCTGACCTTAGCTGTGGGTGTCTTGGCTTGGGGAGGCTTCCCCTCTCCTCCACCCTCCAGGGATTCACTTGATTCAACTTAGTGTTCCAGTGTTTTACTACTGTTTCTGCACCCACTTGTCCAGGTCCTGTCTTCTTCCCACCCACTTGTGCTACTCCCACCACCCCTCACCTGGCATGAAGCGACTTGGGCTCAAGGTCAGAATATGCGTGTGTGGGTATTTTTGTGAGCTGACCGTCTTACCTGTCCCAAGTGTTCACCCTGTGGCCTCCTGGTCAGAGGGGCGCCACACCTGCAATGGAGTGCTTGATATCCATTCAAGCACCTGCTCTTATTGTGCCTCATCTGCAATTGGTACTGATGGTCGTGTCCGCAAGAAAGGGATCATATCAGATTGTCCACGAAAAGAAGTTGACATCTTAGTTTGGCTGGAAGATAATCTTTCTTCTGCAGGTGTTACTGTTGCTTTACCACCTACCCCACGGCCACAAACTTTTTTCCCTTTCCAAGATGCCACCAGCAGCAGGCCTTTTGCCACTCATTTTGGAGGTTAACTAATTGGCAATTCTGTAGTTATTGGCACAAAAACTATGGATGGAAACCGAGTAGAGCTGAGTGGACAAACTGTGGTACTAGCCCAAAAGGATTGCCTGGGTTAGATGCAGTAAATAATTATTAGATACACAGGTGGTGTAGCTTGATTCACAGGTGGGCTACTCGCTGACTACCAGACACTGGTACTAGGCCCAAAGGATTTCCTGGCCTAGATGCAGTTAAAAATTGTAATTAGATCTACAGGCGGTGTAGCTTGCTTCACAGGTGGGCTACTCCGCTGACTACCAGACACTGCTATTAGCCCAAAAGGATTGCCTGGGTTAGCTGCAGTAAATAATTGTTATTAGATACACAGGCAGTGTAGCTTGCTTCACAGGTGGGATACTCCATTGACTACCAGACACTGCTACTAGTCCAAAAGGATTGCCTGGTTAGATGCAGTTAACAATTGTAATTAGATCTACAGGCGGTGCAGCTTGTGAAACGGCCAGAGCTAAGGGATGGGGAACTCGGACACCGGGGCTACTGTGTGGGGAGTCACGGATGGTCGGGACCCCGGTGCCGTGCCCTGGTGATCAATTAGAAAATATGTTGTTGTTAATGGTGGGGGTTAAAGGGGTTATTTACAGGGCATCGTGACGCCACCTGTAGTGTCCGGTAAGATGGTACCGGCGCTGCCAGCCGGCCGCTGAGGTGATGGTTGAGGCAGCTAAGTGTGGTACAGCTCCCCACAGGTGGAGCTTTACCTCAGGGCAGCTATTGTGGTGAGACGGTGAGGAGGACAGTGATGGCAATGGTGGTGCTGCAATTCTTACCCCTCAGCTGAGCTCTTGATGATGTTGAGCCCTCCGGGCTGCGGCGGGAAGAAACCAGTTCAAATTTAACTCTGCTTTACTCGGTACCGGCTGATGGCATAACAAGACACGGTACAGTTTGGTTTTCAGGGTGTTGTTGCCAGCTCAGAGTTTCTCTTATGGAGTCTCTAGATGTCCTCTCTTTGTCTTTCATTCTTTCCCACCCTTGTAGAGCTCACCCGCAAGTCCTACGGTCTGTGTCTAGAAGATAAGGTCTGTGCTTTACCGGTCCCGTCTAGGCCCAAGGACTAAAGCCCCGTCCAAGGAATTCAGCCTGTCCCTTTTAGTTTCTTCTAGTGTCCTGAACCGGTTTTCAGTCCTGAGGGATGAGGTACCTTTGTGGGGCTGTCAGCAACCCGGTTCTGTTGGGCCTGCAGCTCGTCGGTTTTGCAGTCAGGGCTAAACTCCTGGCTGCCTCGGCTGTCCGTGTTGCCGGTGTTCCCACAACGTGACCAGCCGGCTCCTACCAGTCCTGGCCCATTGCCTTCTGTCCTGGGTCCCCACTTAAAGATGGGGTACCCTTCACTCAGCTGGACTGCCAGGCCTGACCACTCTGTCTGCCTTCCCAGCACCGTCTGAGGTAAACTGTCAACTGTCACTCTTACTCTATCCTAAGCTCCGCCCCCACATATAGATAATAAGTGTAATACCACTCTGTGGCGCCTAGCCGCAGGGGCGCCAGACTTGCTTCACAGGTGGGCTACTCCGCTGACAACCAGACACTGCTACTAGCCCAAAAGGATTGCCTGGGTTAGAGTAAATAATTGTTATTAGATACACAGGCGGTGTAGCTTGCTTCACAGCTGGGTTACTCGCAGAATTCCAGACACTGCTACTAGGCCCAAAGGATTGCCTGGGCTAGATGCAGTTAAAAATTGTAATCAGATCTACAGGTGGTGTAGCTTGCTTCACAGGTGGGCTACTCGGCTGACTACCAGACACTGCTACTAGCCCAAAAGGATTGCCCGGGTTAGATGCAGTAAATAGTTGTTATTAGATACACAGGCGGTGTAGCTTGCTTCACAGCTGGGCTATTTGCTGACTACCAGACACTGCTACTAGGCCCAAAGGATTGCCTGGGCTAGATGCAGTTAAAAATTGTTATTAGATACACAGGCGGTGTAGCTTGCTTCACAGGTGGGTTACACTGCTGACTACCAGACACTGCTACTAGTCCAAAAGGATTGCCTGGGCTAGATGCAGTAAAAAATTGTTATTAGATAGACAGGCGGTGTAGCTTGTTTCACAGGTGGGCTACACCGCTGACTACCAGACACTGCTACTGGCCCAAAAGGATTGCCTGGGCTAGATGCAGTAAAAAAATTGGCTACTAAAGACAGGTGGTGTAGCTTTCTTCACAGCAGTGCTACACTAGTAGCCCAAAAGGATTGGATGAGCTAGATTGTGAAAAACACTTGCACAGCACTGGCACAGACCTGCCTGGCAAAAAGTGCTATGAACTGCTCTAACCTAGCCCTCAAAAGGGCTGATATTACAACTAGTCCCTACTTCTCTGAACTAGCCCTCAAAAGGGCTGATATTACAACTTGTCCCTACTTCTGTGAACTAGCCCTCAAAAGGGCTGATATTAAAACTAGTCCCTACTCCCTAAACCTATCTCTCTATCTAATTTGAAATTCACTTGCTATCTGGCTGACTAACTGACACTGTAATACTGTATAGGGCCCACGGCAGCAGCGGTGCCGCCTGACACAGAGCTGCAGCAATGATGAAATGGTGGGGACGGGGAAAATGGCTGGGTCTTTTCGGCAAGGACATGTGACATACACATGCCCTTGCTTGTGTGCAAAAAATGCACTTTGCTGTATGTGTGTGTGATAGTCTGACAGACTGCACCGCCCCACTGTAAATGCAGGAAAGAAAAGAAAATGGAGATCAGCCTTATTTCAGCACAGATCTATCCCCCGTTGGACCCCCCCCCCCGCCCACTATACACTGAAGCAGTATATTAACATTGAATAACAGTATTACTGTGAAAATCCAGTTACGCTTTTGGTGAACGAAGCGTTATCGAGCATAACCTCGAACTGCCGAATTTGAAGTAAATTGCTCACATTCGTTGAATGCAGGTCGAATTTGAAATTGGCGAACATTTCAAATCGAACACCGCTCATCTCTAGTCTTCGCTTTGTAAGGCTAGGTTCACACATACCGTGCTCAGCGCTTATCATTACGTTCGGTTTCCTGTCAGAATCTCAAAAAATAGGATTTTGACTGGAAACCCTGAATAAGCCATTCACTTGAATGAAGACTAGAATCCCTGTGGTCATTGTCTGGCCTCCGTTCTGGGAAAATTCATCTTTATCAGCCATGCCCAAAAGCATAGTTTGCTGGGGTTCCTTTTGTAACCTTGTTTATCTGGAAATCCAACAGAAACCCCTTATGAAATGCTCAGAGGAGACCACTGTATGTATGTGAAGTACATAGCCTAAACTGTAAGCAACTATAATATAGACTATATAATGAATATTTGTTTAACTATAAAACTAGATACACCCATCTGTGTTTAGGAAGGTGGCCAAAGCATAGATTAATTCTTGCCTGTGTTTACTTGGCAGAATACAATTGTGAGGTACTGACTGACACAGCAGAAATGCAATCTCATCCTGACATGTGAAACTTTTTGCTGGAACAAAGACAGACACAGAAAAAACTAGCATTTACATTTTATACAGAGATCTACCTATCTATCTACCTATCTACAAAACAGAAAAAACTGCACAGCACTCACAGACATAATGTGAACTGGTGCCAGCAGGGACACTGGGTCAAACAACTAGAAAATATTCTTTGCAGCACTCAGCTACTACCAATGTGCAAACATGCTAACAAGCGGTATATATTTGAGCAAAAAATTAAAAAACTTACGTTTTTTTCATAAAACTCAAAAATCTTATTATAAAAAAAAAAAAAAAAAAAAAAAAAAAAAAAAGTAAGATTTTTGAGTTTTATGAAAAAAACGTAAGTTTTTTAATTTTTTGCTCAAATATATACCGCTTGTTAGCATGTTTGCACATTGGTAGTAGCTGAGTGCTGCAGAGAATTTTTTTCTAGTTGTTTGACCCAGTGTCCCTGCTGGCACCAGTTCACATTATGTCTGTGAGTGCTGTGCAGTTTTTTTCTGTTTTGTGTATAACGAATGGAGAATCTGGCTCCATGACTGCAACTTGCACCCTCATCACCCACAGGTGGTCTTAGGTTGAGATGGTGTCCACCCACTTGAGAGTGGGATAGGGAGGAAAAGGAGGACAGGCCCATGGTTTTGTTTTACAGCCAAAGGATAATTGTATTTTTTTTTTTTTTCCTCTCCCCCGTTTTTGTTTTTCTTTTTTTTTGGTGCACACCTGAGTAGATCCTCGACTTGTAGTGTATCTACCTCCCCCCCCCCCCCCCGCAGATGTTCACAGGATTCGATTTTTACTGCACCTAATTTATACCATTCATATGTCTTGTGCGTTCCTTGTCCTTGTGGCTTGTGTTATTTGGTTCAATATAAACACTGGTTTGATTAACCCACATGTTATACATAGCAAAAATAATGTTAAGATGCTAAGTCTGAGATACTACCAATTTGTGTCTTTCTGTTGGCTGGAGGGTGAGGGGTTGGGGTTGTACTGTCCTCGACCCGTCACTACCCCTCTATGGTGCTGGATTGCATAATTGCTTTCCTAAGATTGCACGTTTATAGTGCTTATACTCAATACATAAGTCTGTTTATATTTGCACTAACTCTTTTTGTACCCTCTTTTTCTACCTTACCCCCTCCCTATCACCCTTTGACTTATCCCCGTCCCCGTCCAGGGGGGTCCAGGCACTATGCTATAAACCCTCTTACTACGCTCATTCCTTATGGCTGACTTACAATTATGTTCCCATAATGTTACTACTAGAAAGACCAGTACAACAAGTCTGGAACTGTAGTCAATTGCTACAACTGCTAATATCAAACAAACAAGAGAACCATAGTTGATTTAGCAAAATAGGGATTCTATTTATTAAGAACAATCCACATAGTTAGATAAATTATGATAGGTAAGGTTTCAAAGTATAATTAAAGTGCACAGTGATGAGACAAACGTTAACATGCATGGAGTTGCCTCCTCAGCATTATAGGACTCAGGTGACAGTTGGTTTTGTGGTTCTTAGGCTATGTGCACATCTGACGTTTGTGCATCTCTGCAGAACGTCCAAAAACCTGGGTTTTTTTAGCAGAAACTGAGTTTTCTGTGCTCAGCAGTGTCCCTCGTTTTTTGCTCGTTTTAACGCCGGGTTTTCCAGCGTTTTTCTCGGCTGTTTTCTCGGCTGTTTTGAAAACTGAGTTTTTAGTGCACTTGATCAGCTGGAAGCGCTGGAAAAACGGAGGAAAGAAGTCACTTGCTCTATTCTTTGAAAAACGTTGTAAAAACTCAGTTTTGACTGAAAAAACTCAGTTTTGACTGAAAACGACCAGAAGAAAAACGTTCTAATGAAGACAGCGTATTCTAAACTCCATTGAGTATCATGTTAACCCAGCCGGTGGCTAGGATTAACATAAATTAACATAAAACTCAGCAGAAAACGCCGACGTAAAACGTCCAAAAACAGCCCAGAAAACGACTGATGTGCACTTACCCTTACAGAGATATATACAGTTCACAGGGGTTTTACAGTTTAGTAACAATACATAAATGTATACATGATGCTTAGATAACAGGATCACTAGGTCAGACATGTGTGCACACAATATTTCAGGTTGGCAAGCAGAAAAAACCTTGTATTATAGTAATACCAACACAACCTAAGCTGGAGCACATCAACGCCCACAGCACCAAGTGTCTATATCTCACCAGGCAAATATAATAAACAAATGTGCGCGGCCATGACGGGGCTGGGAAGAGGATGCGAGCCGTAGCGGGGAAATGCGCATGCACCACATAGAGCTCCGGGATTGGTTGAAGGTTACCATGTGCACAGTCACATGGTATAAAGGGGGAAGGAATGATGCCGTAGCCACGCCCCCTGACGAAGCTTACCAGCGAAACGGCGTAGGGGCTGGCACATGCACGGAGGGACCCTCCAACAGCACAGGGTATGACTCTAGACCTTTGACATACGGCTTGTGGCTTTGGACAGCCGTTCTGAGAGTGATAGAATCTAGACAGCACATGAGGGGGATTGCTGACTAACATGGTAACATGTTGCCTGGTGAGGTATAGACACTTGGTGCTGTGGGCGTTGATGTGCTTCAGCTTAGGTTGTGTTGGTATTACTATATACAAGGTTTTTTCTGCTTGCCAACCTGAAATATTGTGTGCACACATGTCTGACCTAGTGATCCTGTTATCTATACATTTATGTATGTTACTAAACTGTAAAACCCCTGTGAACTGTATATATCTCTGTAAGAACCACAAAACCAACTGTCACCTGAGTCCTATAATGCTGAGGAGGCAACTCCATGCATGTTAACGTTTGTCTCATCACTGTGCACTTTAATTATACCTTGAAACCTTACCTATCATAATTTATCTAACTATGTGGATTGTTCTTAATAAATAGAATCCCTATTTTGCTAAATCAACTTTGGTTCTCTTGTTTGATTGATATTTAGCAGTTGTAGCAATTGACTACAGTTCCAGACTTGTTGTACTGGTCTTTCTAGTAGTAATGCAATTTTCTGTGTTTTTCACAGTTATCAGTCTACTTAATATGGATTTCAAGGTCAGAGAACGGGCTTGGCAGTCCCAAATTAACGAGGTGTTCAGTGGAGAGCCGAACGTATTTGTATCCGAGGCACCGAGCGAGTCAAAAAGTTACATCACCCAGCTTAAGGTTCTTCTACATAAACGCACTAGGATATGGTGGAACCGCGCTTTCCTTAATAAATATCTCCAGAAAGAACTTATCCCTAGAGGTCTAAGGATACAGGTGTTCCCTTCATTTGAGGTTTCAGACCATGGGTTCCGCAAGAAATGGGAGGAGCTAGCGGGAATTTGCTCAATGGGCTTTATTAAATTGTTAGAGCAACAGAACAGTGAGACTTTGAAAGATCTTGATGTGGAAATTGAAAGTATACAGTGTAGATTGCGTGATAGTTTGAATAAGGAGGCCCTGAGCAAATTAAATGCTGATCTGGAGGAATCATTTAAGAAATGGGAAAAAGAAATCAGGGATACAAAAGCAAAGGAGTACCAAAGAGACATAAATGATGTTACAACTGGGAATGTTTATCGTTGGAATAAGAAGCGGAGACCACGAAAACCTAGCACCACCCCCTCAGGGGTGTCGCAGACATCTACAGAGGGTAGTCAAACTGGGGAACTAAACTCAGGTAGTGGAAGGCTTCTGAGATCTGGCCAGAAACCAGCTAATCCTAAACCGGATAAAAAGGGCGAAAAACCTAAGGATAGATTGGAGGTAATTAATTTATCAGGGTATGAATTATCAAAATATCAGATTGAGGTGTTAGAAAAAGGTTTAACCTTTTCCCCTACTAATTCCTTCAATCTATTCACAGCCATAAAGGATATACAGCTATTCGCAAGGAAGCTGGTGCTTAAAAAGCTATTTGATAAGAACTCTCCACTACCTAATCCAAATACAGATAAAGAAAGGATGGCACTCGATGATCTTGATGAGCTGATGGAGGAACAGGGGGCGAGCACTATGGGTAAGTTTCCTGACTATTTGGCACCTAGGTCCACCAAGTTTCCCCCTTTGTCCATATGTCCGGCGGTGGAGATCTTTACTGACCTGGTTATCAGGGATTTCAGACGGATCTCCCCCGGTAAACAACGGGACAATTTAACCAGAAATCAGAGACAAGCATTGATGGAATTGGCGAATCTCGATGATCTCGTTGTTAAACCCGCGGACAAAGGGGGAAACGTGGTTTTGTGGCCAAAACCTTTATACGAAAAAGAGGCCAATAGACAGTTACGCAATAAGGAGACTTACCATAGACTCCCTTCATCACCTCTAAAAGCTTTTTCCGGTGAACTCGATGCCATCCTATATGATGCTTTCACACAGGGAATAATTCCTAAAAAAATGTATGAAGGATTAATGGTAAAGGAGGCTAGGATACCCACTTTGTACTTTATCCCCAAAATCCATAAAAATTTAATGGAACCCCCGGGACGTCCAATAGTCTCTGGCCTGGGCGGACTGTGTGACCCTGTCTGCAAGTTCATCGACTACTACTTGAAGCCCTTGGTACATTTGTTACCATCATACGTCCAAGATACAACAGATGTATTGAAAAGGATTGATGGGATTGTATTGGAGCCCGGCATGCTGTTGGTAACAGCGGATGTCGAGGCTCTATACACCTCAATCAATCATAACCAGGGATTAGGAGCGGCCCGCTTTTTTCTGGGGATGAGTAACTGGGACGGCCGGATCGTTGAGCTGGTCCTGGAACTCCTCGAGTTCGTCCTCACTCATAATTTCTTTGTGTTCAAGGACATCTTCTATGTACAGAAGAGAGGCACAGCGATGGGTGCGGCCTGCGCTCCGTCCTACGCAAATCTCTTTCTCGGTTACTGGGAGAGGGAGTTGTTTGGTGGGGGCGGGGCGCCGGCCGTATCCCAAGTGCAAATTTGGTTAAGGTACATAGATGATGTCCTATTCATTTGGCAGGGTGGTGAGGCCGAGCTCGGGGACTTCATGGACCAGCTCAATCATAATGATTTGAATCTGAGGCTGACGTATGTATGCAGCGCGGATTCAGTGGACTTCCTGGACATCAAAATACGGCGAGATCATGTTGGGTTACTACAGACGGAGGTGTTCAGGAAGCCCACTTCGACTAATTCGCTGCTCCATGCATCGTCGGGCCACCATCATTCAACCATCAAAGCCGTTCCAGTTGGTCAGTTCCTAAGAGTGAGGAGGATTTGCTCGTCTAATGTGGATTTTGAACGGCAGGCAGGCGAACTCAGGTCGCGGTTCCAGGCCAGGGGCTATAGTAATCGTTCTATCAAAAGGGCTTATCATAGAGCGAAATATATGTCACGTGACAAACTGCTACAACCCTCCCCGAGAACAAATAAGGACGCAGGGATTAGGTTTATCTCCACCTTCAACGATAAATGGGGGGAGATGAGGGAAATCCTGTGTAGACACTGGGACATCCTACAAAACGACCCAGTTTTGACAAAACATGTGTTACAATATCCACAGATGACATGTAAAAGAAGCAGAAACCTCAAAGACATCCTAGTGGAGAGTCATTACATCCCTGAGGTAGTGACACCATTTGGGAGGCGGCCAAAAATACAAGGCTGCTTCACATGTGGTGACTGTGTTTCATGTAAAAACACAATGCGATGTAGTAATTTTCAATCTGCGGATGGAAAGTTACAATTTCCAATTCGTAGCTACATTTCATGTACAACTAGCCATCTATTATGCCACATGTGGATGTCCCAAGGTTTACATAGGCCTTACCTCCAGACAGATGAAGGTGCGAGTACGCGAACATGTTCGTGATATCATCGCAGCCAAAGAGGTTGAAGATGTGGCAACTCTAAAAACCATCCCGCGTCACTTTAAAGAACATCATAGTTCAAATCCAAAGACCTTTATGGTCAGAGGAATCGAACATGTTAGTCTAGGGTCAAGGGGAGGGGATATAGTGAAGAAATTACAGCAGCGGGAATGCCACTGGATTACGGTCCTGGGCACATTGACCCCTATAGGGCTCAATGAAGTGAATAGTTTCGTCTCGTATCTAGGTTAGTCCAGTGCGTATATGTATATCTTTTAATTAAACCTTGATATGGGTGATGTTGTGACTTGCAGGTGCTGATTTTAATCTTATACATATTTTTTAATTTCACATTTTTCACTTTTTCGGATAGAACTGGCTGCGGCGTCTTTCTGGAACCTCCTTGAAGTGATAACTGCCTGGCTGAGATATATGACAGCTGAAAGAACCATGTTGACATACTGGACCACAACTACCCCCTATTCATCTGAAAAAGTGGAACACTATCTGTGATGAATATAGGACTGGCTTTTAGCATAATGGGGCATGAAATGTATATGATGTGTACATATATGATGTTATTACCGTTATGGTAATTGTGAGATCTTAACTCTGTATAATGGGGGATGATGTATATGGAAACAGTATGTGCAAATATATATTATGCCCTATCAACTATGGCTAAGTCTAACTATGTGTTTTGTCTGGACATCAAAATGTTACCTATGGAAAGGGGGTATAGGAGTAGGTCCAGGAAGTATAACATACAACTGTAGCTGCCATTGCGAGCAGTGTTTTACCTTCCTCCAATCAGGGGCTAAGTGCGCACGGCCCATCTAACCGCTGGCTCCCGTCCCGCCCACTCCCGTCACCATGGCTGCAGTTTAAACAAATATGTGCGCGGCCATGACGGGGCTGGGAAGAGGATGCGAGCCGTAGCGGGGAAATGCGCATGCGCCACATAGAGCTCCGGGATTGGTTGAAGGTTACCATGTGCACAGTCACATGGTATAAAGGGGGAAGGAATGATGCCGTAGCCACGCCCCCTGACGAAGCTTACCAGCGAAACGGCGTAGGGGCTGGCACATGCACGGAGGGACCCTCCAACAGCACAGGGTATGACTCTAGACCTTTGACATACGGCTTGTGGCTTTGGACAGCCGTTCTGAGAGTGATAGAATCTAGACAGCACATGAGGGGGATTGCTGACTAACATGGTAACATGTTGCCTGGTGAGATATAGACACTTGGTGCTGTGGGCGTTGATGTGCTCCAGCTTAGGTTGTGTTGGTATTACTATATACAAGGTTTTTTCTGCTTGCCAACCTGAAATATTGTGTGCACACATGTCTGACCTAGTGATCCTGTTATCTAAGCATCATGTATACATTTATGTATGTTACTAAACTGTAAAACCCCTGTGAACTGTATATATCTCTGTAAGAACCACAAAACCAACTGTCACCTGAGTCCTATAATGCTGAGGAGGCAACTCCATGCATGTTAACGTTTGTCTCATCACTGTGCACTTTAATTATACCTTGAAACCGTACCTATCATAATTTATCTAACTATGTGGATTGTTCTTAATAAATAGAATCCCTATTTTGCTAAATCAACTATGGTTCTCTTGTTTGTTTGTTCCCATAATGTTAACGGTTTTAATCAGCCCGAAAAGAGAAGACAAATGCTATACGCCTCTCACAAAAAAAAGATTGCACTTCTACTCCTACAAGAGACCCACTTCCGATCTGGCTCCATCCCGAAATGTGAATCGGGATATTATCCGACTTGGTATCACAGTTCCAACCCTGAAGCCAAGTCGAAGGGGTCTCGATAGCCTTCCACAAGTCCTTCACGCCAACAGTGCTCAGATCTCTAACTTGATCCTCAGGGTCGGTATATCTTTCTGCAGGTGTCGTGGAATCTTCATACCTTTGTGATAGCTAACCTTTACTTCCCCAACAGCGGCCTAAGACGGTTTGGAGCGGATTGCCGTAGGAGGTTGGAGGCGTTTGCGAGATCCTGTCCCATCATTGCTGGAGGAGACTTCAACTTTCCA
The DNA here is from genome assembly GCA_033576535.1 of Allobates femoralis. Classification (NCBI taxonomy): domain Eukaryota; kingdom Metazoa; phylum Chordata; class Amphibia; order Anura; family Aromobatidae; genus Allobates; species Allobates femoralis. The sequence goes on along the minus strand of JARQOC010000003.1, from coordinate 697,598,319 downwards.
ATGTTTCCGGTTATAGATGTATCCTCGGGTAAGTCATATCACTCAGCACCATCTCTCCACCACCTTAGACGGCAATGGGAGTCCTTGCAACTAGTTGATGTCTGGCGCACCCTTCACCCTGATACTAAAGATTATACATTTTATTCCTCAGCTTTTAATGTGTACAGCAGGATAGACAGATTCCTGATATCCCATGAACTATTGGACCATCAGGTGGAGGCGGACATAGGCACGATCCTGTGGTCGGATCACGCCCCTGTGTTCCTGTCCCTACACTTGGGAGGCGGATCCAGACCCTCCTTCACCTGGCGCCTTAATGAAAATTTATTGCACGACCCCATCTGCCTGCGGGCCATCAAAGACACCATACATAACTTTATTTCGGACCAACTACTCAATGGGAGACGCTTAAATGCGTTCTTAGAGGAGTGCTAATATCTCATGGCACTCGACTGAAAAAGACCAGGTCCACAGATATCAACTCCTTACTCTCTCAGATTACGACTCTAGAATCTAAACATAAATAAGGTCATACAGCGCAACAATTCATCCAGTTGACATCTCTCAGACGTTCTCTCCTTTCCATACTAGACCAGAAGGATACGAGTCAGAGAGATAGATTCAGAGCACGTTTTTATAGATACGGGAATAAGTGTGGGCAAATGCTCTCTAGGGCCCTTCATCCTCGCACTGCCCGTACTTATATTTCCTCTATAAAAAAAGATCCTAAGACCACAGTCTATAGGACGAAGGACATCTTATCCACCTTCCATACATACTATTCTTCACTGTATAACATTGAACATCAGCAGCGAGCTTCCTCTGATCCCCCCCCTGTCTGACGAAATCTCTACATTCTTGAAGACAAATCGTTTATCACACTTATCAACATCAATAGCATCTGAACTGGATGTTCCATTCACCCCATACGAATTATTGACTACAATTAAAGATTTAAAAACAGGCAAAAGTCCTGGCCCTGATGGTTATTCAGGGGCTTTTATAAACTTCATTCAGAATCACTAAACCCACTTTTGCTAAAAGCCTTTGATCATGTCTCGTTGCGTGGATCATTCCCACCACAGGCCCTGATGGCACACATCGTGGTCATTCCAAAGACGGGTAAGGACCCGAATAGCTGCTGCAATTATCGACCAATATCGCTCATTAATTTAGACATTAAGCTGTTCGCTAAACTGTTGGCTAATAGATTGAAAACGCACTTACCGGCCACCATAGATCTAGACCAGGTTAGGTTCGTCCCGGGCAGAGAGGCCAGAGACAATACTATACGCTCGGTCGCTTTGATCGATAGGGCCAGATGCAGTGGAGTTCCCTTGTGCATCCTTTCAATAGACGCGGAGAAGGCGTTTGACAGGGTGCACTGGGGCTTCATGTTTCGGGTCCTGGAGTCGTGGGGTCTGGGGCAAGCTATGCTCCATAGGATTGGTGCAGTATACACTTGTCCCTTGGCCTGCATTAGAATAAATGGATCGCTATCCGACTCCTTTCACATCCGCAATGGTACACGCCAGGGCTGCCCTCTAGCCCCGATTCTGTATATTTTGACTATGGAACATCTCGCTATTGCCTTAAGAGGTAACCCAGCCATTCATGGTATCTCCACTTTCAAAAGAGAACATAAGTTAGCTTTGTATGCGGATGATTTGCTCCTTTATGTCACGCAGCCAGCGACCAGCTTAACCAACATCATCTCCACTCTCAAATTGTTCGGCTCTTTGAGCAACTTCAAGATGAATTCTGACAAGTCCGAAATACTGAGTGTGACGCTCCCACCAGACATGATTGATGAACTGAAAGCTATATTTCCGTTTGACTGGAGAACAGACCATCTCAGGTATCTGGGTATTAGTCTAACGGCCAATCCCTCTCGCCTACTTAGCTCTAACTTTACGCAGCTTCAGAGAAAGGTTGAGGGTGATTTACACAGATGGAACAAGCTCCACCTAACGTGGTTGGGAAGGATCAATACCGTTCGTATGGACCTTCTCCCGCGTTTGCTCTTCTTCTTCCAGACTATACCAACTCTACTGCCCGCCTCCTTTTTATCCAGATTGAAGAGTTCCATTATAAAATTCATATGGTCACATGACAGATCAAGAATTTCTTATGCACTTCTGTCCAGGAGGGTGGAGAGGGGGGGCATCGGTTTGCCTGACTTTCAGAAATACCATCTTGCTACATTAGGTTCTTGCATATTAGATCTATTTCATTCATCGTCTGGGAGGAGATGGGTAGAGGTTGAGGCTTCCAATTGCTCCGGGAATCCCCTGGCCAAGATTTGGACTTGGGAGTCGCCGGAGAGCAGGTTACTACCCCATATCACACGCAACTTACAACTTTTCTTGAAGCAGGCGAGACTGATCTATAACCTGACGACTATTCCTGGACCGTTGACTCCGATCTTCGACAATAGTAAGTTCCCACTAGACTCTAATCAAAAAAGGTACCTACATAAAGACAGAGACTCATACCCAACTCTCACCCACTACACAACATTATCTGGCATACATTCTCTGTCTGATCTGTTCCCATCCTCCCAGACCCCTACACAAGCTTGGTTTCAATTATGCCAACTTCATAATTACATTTCCACACTCCCACACTCTTGTGTATTTCAAGCTCCATTCCCTTTTGAGCAATAGTGCCTGGGATCCTCGGCCACAGTCACACACAGTTTCAACGTTGTATAAACTCTTTCAAGACATCGTCCTTTCTCCTGCTGTGATCATCCCACCCTACATAGGCAAATGGGAAAAGGACCTTAACAAAACCTTCACGCTTTCGGAGGTAGACAAACTCCTATACAATACTCACAGGGCCTCAGTCTACGCCGTTTCCCAGGAATGGAATTATAAGGTGGTGGCGAGGTGGTACAGGTGCCCCGAGGATATACACAGAATCTTTCCTTCAGTTTCCGCCTCCTGTTGGAGATGCTCGTCTGCTACGGGCTCATACCTACACATTTGGTCCATAGATCCAGCAGTTTTGGCGACAGGTCTTCGATCTTTATAGTTTAGTGATGCAGGTCCGGATTGCTCCTACTCCGGAATTAGCTCTCCTGAACCTGTCACAGTGCTCGACTACCAGCTTCAGGCGGGGGTTGCTCCGTCACTTCTTGACCGCTGCCAGACGTCTCATCCCGAGATACTGGAAGCGACCCCAAAGTCCGTCATGGGAGAAATTGGTTACTGAATTGCACGACATCTGTAGAATGGAAGATTTTCTTCACCAATCTGACCCTTCTGAGTCCTGCACTGATAGATTCTACAAGACGTGGACGCCCTGGCTCCTCTTTAGAGATTCCCCTTCTCTCTCATCCTGGTTGACTTACCGTATATACTCGTGTATAAGCCGAGTTTTTCAGCCCAAAAATTGGGCTGAAAAGTCCCCCCCTCGGCTTATACACGAGTCACTATACGGGGTGAGTGGGGTGGGGGCTCTGTCCGGGTGCTGGGGAGGCAGGAGGAGGCGGGGGGAGGCTGCTGTATGAGCGGCCCCGTCACGTGGGGCCGCTCATTACATATGCACTGCATCCCCCTGTCAATCAGCGCCAGGGGGAGCAGTGCATATATGTGTATTGCAGCCCCCCAATCTGCTGGCACACGTCCCCCCTGTTGTAAGGCCCCCCCCTGCTGAATACTTACCATCCCTGGTCTTCAGCAGCACCCCGGCGCCGGTCCTCTGTGCTCCGGTCCTACGCGATCCCGTCCTCTGTGCTCCGCTCCACGGCTGCATCCGGGTTCCCCGCGCGTCGCCGACGCGATGACGTCATTGCTTCTGCGACGCGCGGGGAACCCGGATGCAGCCGTGGAGCGGAGCACAGAGGACGGGATCGCGGAGGACCGGAGCACAGAGGACCGGCGCCGGGGTGCTGCTGAAGACCAGGGATGGTAAGTAATCAGCAGGGGGGGCCTTACAACAGGGGGGACGTGTGCCAGCATTTTGTGGGGCTGCAATACCACTGGGGCTGCTGTATACTGGGGCTGCTGTATATAGGGGCTGTATACTGGGGCTGCAATACCACTGGGGCTGCTGTATATAGGGGCTGTATACACCACTGGGGCTGCAATACCACTGGGGCTGCTGTATATAGGGGCTGTATACACCACTGGGCTGCAAGACCACTGGGGCTGCTGTATATAGGGGCTGTATACACCACTGGGGCTGCAATACCACTGGGGCTGCTGTATATAGGGGCTGCTGTATACACCACTGGGGCTGCAATACCACTGGGGCTGCTGTATATAGGGGCTGCTGTATATACCACTGGGGCTGCAATACCACTGGGGCTGCTGTATATAGGGGCTGCTGTATACACCACTGGGGCTGCAATACCACTGGGGCTGCTGTATATAGGGGCTGTATACACCACTGGGGCTGCAATACCACTGGGGCTGCTGTATATAGGGGCTGTATACACCACTGGGGCTGCAATACCACTGGGGCTGCTGTATATAGGGGCTGCTGTATACACCACTGGGGCTGCAATACCACTGGGGCTGCTGTATATAGGGGCTGCTGTATATACCACTGGGGCTGCAATACCACTGGGGCTGCTGTATATAGGGGCTGCTGTATACACCACTGGGGCTGCAATACCACTGGGGCTGCTGTATATAGGGGCTGCTGTATACACCACTGGGGCTGCAATACCACTGGGGCTGCTGTATATAGGGGCTGCTGTATACACCACTGGGGCTGCAATACCACTGGGGCTGCTGTATATAGGGGCTGCAATACCACTGGGGCTGCAATACCACTGGGGCTGCTGTATATAGGGGCTGCTGTATACACCACTGGGGCTGCAATACCACTGGGGCTGCTGTATATAGGGGCTGTATACACCACTGGGGCTGCAATACCACTGGGGCTGCTGTATATAGGGGCTGTATACACCACTGGGGCTGCAATACCACTGGGGCTGCTGTATATAGGGGCTGTATACTGGGGCTGCAATACCACTGGGGCTGCTGTATATAGGGGCTGTATACACCACTGGGGCTGCAATACCACTGGGGCTGCTGTATATAGGGGCTGTATACACCACTGGGGCTGCAAGACCACTGGGGCTGCTGTATATAGGGGCTGTATACACCACTGGGGCTGCAATACCACTGGGGCTGCTGTATATAGGGGCTGCTGTATATACCACTGGGGCTGCAATACCACTGGGGCTGCTGTATATAGGGGCTGCTGTATACACCACTGGGGCTGCAATACCACTGGGGCTGCTGTATATAGGGGCTGTATACACCACTGGGGCTGCAATACCACTGGGGCTGCTGTATATAGGGGCTGTATACACCACTGGGGCTGCAATACCACTGGGGCTGCTGTATATAGGGGCTGCTGTATACACCACTGGGGCTGCAATACCACTGGGGCTGCTGTATATAGGGGCTGCTGTATATACCACTGGGGCTGCAATACCACTGGGGCTGCTGTATATAGGGGCTGCTGTATACACCACTGGGGCTGCAATACCACTGGGGCTGCTGTATATAGGGGCTGCTGTATACACCACTGGGGCTGCAATACCACTGGGGCTGCTGTATATAGGGGCTGCTGTATACACCACTGGGGCTGCAATACCACTGGGGCTGCTGTATATAGGGGCTGCAATACCACTGGGGCTGCAATACCACTGGGGCTGCTGTATATAGGGGCTGCTGTATACACCACTGGGGCTGCAATACCACTGGGGCTGCTGTATATAGGGAGTGCAATACCACTAGGGCTGCTGTATATACCACTGGGGGCTGCTGTATATACCACTGGGGGCTGCTGTATATCATACTGCTGGGGCCTGTATACCACTGCTGGGGGCTGCATACCTGTGCTGGGGTCCACCCTCGGCTTAAAGCGAGTCAATAGATTTTCCCAGGTTTTGGGGGCAAAAGTAGGGGGGTCGGCTTATACACGGGTCGGCTTATACACGAGTATATACGGTAATTGAACTTTAATATTTCCCGTGGACCCCTGGACACTCCCTTCCCCCGCCAAGTTGACTTTACCCTTACCCTTTTAATCCATTGTTATATTTTACTCAATGCTTTCCTTTTTTCTTCCCACCCCCCCTCTACTGGATATACCTGATGCTGCCCACATTCCTCCTCTACTCCAGGTTTCCTCTCCCTGCTTTTTCCTCTGTTTCCTCTTTTCACTTCTTCTCCCTTTCTTCCCTCCCTATTAGAAATTTGTTACTCAATATACTGGTCTTGGTTTGTTGCTATAGACTAAGATTAATACGTGATTGTATTTCAGTAGACATGTTTATTTTCAACACAATGCTGTTTTGATGTGAATTGACACACAATAAAATCTGATTTACCACAAGGAGGACAGGGATGTCAGCTTTAGGACTCATCAGACCTGGGGTCGCCTTGTCGCGGCTGATGAGCAAACGGACATTGGCCAATGTGCGTACCAACAACCCCAAGAAAATAAAAAAATAAGATTTTTGAGTTTTTTAAAAGAACGTAAGTTTTTTAATTTTTTCATCAAATATATACCGCTTGTTAGCATGTTTGCACATTGGTAGTAGCTGAGTGCTGCAGAGAATTTTTTTCTAGTTATCTGTCTATCTATCTATCTATCTATCTATCTATCTATCTATCTATCTATCTATCTATCTATCGTTTCTCTATAGCCTCCTTCCCACCTGTGTTTACTTTATGTGTGGTATTAGTTTTTTCAGTTACCACTTATGCCCATTATAACCTATGGTGCTGTGCTATCACAATACACCAAGGAGACACCCAGCGTGGGGGGGCAAATTAAAGGGGAAGATCATGGACAGGGTAAGGGAGGGTCCTAACGATAGGGAAGCAGGGAAGTGGTGCCCCCTGACACTTACCTGTGCCTAAACCCTATTGTCCCTAGACAGGTCCTTCCCCCATGCACGATCACATGCTTAATCCCTGGCTGACCCTAGGCTCGCCCTGGCTAGTGAGTTGCGCAGCAAGATTCAAGTCTTACTACTACAATAAGGCAACACATGGAAAGCAACAAATAAGTGGGTATAAAACAACACAAGCTATTCCACTTCTGTGACAGGAGCAACCTGTCCAGGGAGGTCAGCATAGAAGAACTATTACTGGCACATGAGGGAGTCAGGAGTGAGTTTAAATAACAGACAGGAGTGGCAATAAGGAATAGTAGCTGAGATTAGAGCAAAAGGAATCTTAGCAGGATCAAAAAGTAATTCTTAACCCCTACAGCACCAAAAGAAACAAAATCTGCTCCACTCATGTTCATCACTGGGCGGACTCCAATGAGGCCATGTGATCTGCTAATCACTGTGATGTTGTAATGCTAGAAACCACAAAGGTCCTAGCCAGAAGTGCAACACATGACACGTGCACATGTCCATATTTTCCTACAGACCATGTCTCTGTGCAAAATACACAGAGTCATGTCTATTTTTTTCAACAGCATAGATGACAAGGGCCAATTCAAGCCTATAGGTCTGTAAAAAACATGTAAAGCACACAGATAGCATCTGTGTGCCATCTGTGTGATGTCAGTATTTAACCCTTTCATGACCTATAATGTACCCCATATGTAATAGTTGGGATGTATGGGATAGATCATGGCTCTCATGCAGGCACAGGAGTGCTTGCACGATCAGGTGAGCGAGCCCTGGCTCTAACAGCAGGCCCTGGGTGCTTAACCCTCTAAATGCTGCGATCAGTAGAAGGCAAGAAGAGGGAGTGCAACTGATACACCCTGAGCCTGCAGGACAGCTTGAATTTCTTTGCAACTTGCTTGAAGCTGTCTATCCACCAACCAAACTATCCTGAATTGCAACTTTTCATCAGTTTTTCTCCACCATCCACATCCAAGGAGATAGGGTTGTAAACTTGCTGATTATGTTGTACACCATGGGCAAAGGAACATCTAGATCTCTGGAGTTGGACTTTTAACCCCTTCCCGACCCTTGATGTAGCATACATGCCACGAAGGGGTTAAACTTTAGATTTTTGATATTTTTCAACTATTTTGGCTCTCAAGTCCTCAGACAGTTCTCTTCTCCTCTTTCTGTCCTCCATGCTTAGTTTGACACACACAAACACATAATCCAAAGATTGAGTCAACTTCTCCCCTTTTTATCTGGTTTCAGGTGTGAGCTTTATATTGCCAACATGTTTCTTGTTACAGGTGAGTTTGAACAAGGATCACATGCTTGAAACAAAGTTGCTTACCCACAGTTATGGAATGGTGCCAACAATTTTGTCTGGCCAATTTTGGAGGTTTTGTGTGAAATTATGTCCAATTGGTCCTTTTCTCTCTGTTTTTCGAGGTTCCAATACACACAAAAGAAATAAAATGTTATATAACATAACATGTGTGATTGCAATAATTTTCAGAGAGAAACACTTCATTTTCTGGAACAGTTTCAAGGGAGCTGCATTCACTGTTTATGTGATAGCTCACTCTATAATGGGGTTACTCACTTGCTTTGCCGGTCGCCAAGGTAGCAACTATTTTCCACTTCAAAGTTAATTTGGTTTATTTATTTCTCCATAAGCCAACATAAGAAATTATGAGCCTTTCATCGGCTATACCAGATCATCACAGTCCATATAAAGTCCATTAATACTCTCACAGGTAGTTAACTGAATAAATTCCTCACTGAAGGTTTTTTTAAATCAGATTGATTTTTATTGTAGTTTCTAAGTATAACATAGTCAATATCATATCCAACCCATATAATAAAATACAAAGAAAAACCTCCCCAGATACCCCTCCCTCCCATCTCCCCCAACAGCATACCCCACCCCTGAAGACTTCCAGCAGCCATTCCAAATATTTGCTACCGTATACATTTTAACCATTTTCTTCATATGTCTGGAAAATAACTAAGGAAAGGCCCCTTCCGTCCCTTTCCCAGAAGTGCACCCAGTCTTTAATAATCACTGTTCTGTCCCCATCTGATGGCTGTAAATCTAAGCACTCTAATTACCAGTCCCTTAGATAATTGTATGCTCAGTACTTACCCCATCAGGGGCAACAGACAGTTTTCAACTCGATCGCTACTGCAGCTATAGTAAGGCTACTTTCACATTTGCGTTCCCCTCCGCAGCGTTCTGCGGAGGGGAGCCGCAATGTGAGCGCAGCACCGCAAGCCCCTATCTTTATAATGGGAGCGCACGGTGCTGCGCTTGACTGCACATGACCGTGCGCACCCACTCACACATGTGATTTGTGCGCAGGCGGATGCCTGTGCACAAATCACCCAGTCTCGTCCGCACCAGAAATGCAACATGTTGCATTTCTGGTGCGGATGAGACCGGGTGATTTGTGCGCAGGCATTCGCCTGCGCACAGATCACATGTGGGAGTGAATGGGTGCGCACGGTCATGCCCAGTCAAGCCAGCACCGTGCGCTCCCATCATAAAGATAGGGGCTTGCCGTGCTGCACTCACATTGCGACTCCCCTCCGCAGAACGCTGCGGAGGGGAACGCAAATGTGAAAACACCCTTAGACAGGAGAACACTGTAGTTTTGTAATTGTATGCTCAGTACTTACCCCATCAGGGGCAACAGACAGTTTTCAACTCGATCGCCACTGCAGCTGTAGTAAGACAGGAGAACACTGTAATTTTCTTCCGTATCTTGTATTAGTCACAATAAACGATAGGTAAAAAGGATTAATCTGTACAGGGGTGTACACATGTGTCTTGAGCAATGGCTTCTGCAGACTAACTGGGGAAGAGGGGGGGACGTCCTGCACAGACACAACTAAGGGAGCAACTTAGGGACAAACTTAGTACAGTCTAATCTACCCGGTAACAACAAGGAATTACTGATTAGAGGAATTTATACAATGCAGAGAAATATATACAACAAGTTGTTCCCATTCGTGGGACACAACACTCCCCGTCTGAAATCGTCCGATTTCACAAGTTCTGGGTGATGTAAGGAGTCGACTCTGTCCCTCGATATCATGAACCTGCAAAAGAGGAGAGAAAAACACCAAATGCAAATGCTACTGCAGTATTCAAGTCCATGCTTGCAGTGAAATGCAGTCCTTGAATAAAAAAAAATAAAAACAAAAATGAGTCCAACAGGAAAAAAACCATCTTCAGATTTGGGAATGTGCCAACTCTTCCACCAACCCAACATTAGAAGTCCTAGTCCGAAGGAAAAGTTCAAAGTTCGATTGGACACTGACAGTTCTATGTCCTGGTGCATCAGGGGTGGGAGGAGGTGCACTCCCTGCCGTGACAAGTCCAGCAACAAGTCCAGTTCATGTAACTGCTGATCGAAGGAGCCACCAGGTGATGTACTTGGACCGGACGTCCGCAGGCACAATGGCTGACCAGCTTGAAGAGTGTCCAGGGTGATGGGACCTCAGCTTCCATGCTGGCACCTTGAAGACATGGCTTGCACTGCAGGTTGGTCTGAGGGTCTTCTTCCCAGTCTCCCGCCTGTGTTGTCTCTGAAATGGTGACATAGTGTCCCTGTCAATACCCTCAATGGCAGGCTGTCTCAGCAGTATCCTGTCATGAACTGCGATGGGTGTCTTGAACCCGAGAGGACCATGGATGCTGTTTTCAACAGGCGAGGTTCCTCGTTTAATAGGAAGTTCGTTATAGGGTGACGCTTGGGAAGTTAATGTGCGTTGTTTGACATCCGTCAGCGTATTGAGACTGCGTTACGTGGGGAGAACACTAACACCTTCAGAAAGGGGTAGGCAGTTGAGAGAAGGGCTCTCAGTGTGAGCACTGGACTCTAGCATGGCTTTGGCAGGCTTGTGATGGTTATAGGGGTCACAGATTGGAAAGTTAGCAGTTTCTTGCTGCGGATCCCTAGGCAACTCAGTCTTTGCAGGAAGAGAGGGTGAGGTCGTTGACCTGGTTTGCGGGGTAGAGTGTTGTTGGCTCATGGTTGTCGTCTTTAAGACAAAACAGGTTTGGTTTATCAGGTGGTTGTTCTTTACACCTAGTGTCGTTTGTCTTCTCCCTTACCCAGGAGTGATGTGGGTACGGCAGAAGAGACGTGTCATGGTCATCTGATGTGATGACGGTTTTGTAAGAAGTGAGGTTGCTTGGCCTCTTTGTCTGGTCTCTACAGACATCACCGATGATGACCCAGCCTAGCTCGAGGCGTTGAGCGTACGGTTCATCCAGTTGACCAAAGATTTGTAGATGCGCCTTGTGCAGTCGTATGATGTCTCTGCCAAGGAGAATTAAGATGTCTGCCTTGTTGTCAAGGGCTGGTATCTCGCTGGCTATGTCTTTGAGGTGAGGAAACTGAAGAGCCGCTTCTGGCGTTGGGATTTCTTCCCTGTTGAAGGGTATTTGGTTGCACTCTGTGAGTGTTGGAAGCGGAATCTCCTTGGAGCTGGAGAGAGAAGTTATTATGAGGCCACTGTCCCTTCTTCCAGTGGCTTCTGTCACGCCGCTGCAGGTGCCCAAGGTGTAGGAATAGGTGTTTCCCCTTAAGTCAAGCAAATCGAAGAGTTCTGACCTGGCCAGTGATTTGTTGCTCTGGTCATCCAGGCTGACGTACACCTTGACTGCCTTCTCTGGATGACCTGTGGGATACACCTTTGCCAGGCAAATCTTCCCGCAGGACTTGTCGAGAAGACCATCTCCGCAAACCTTGGTGCAGGATGAAGATACCGCAAGATGGTTAGTTGCCTTGTCTGTGCTCTCCCCGCCATTGCCTGTGGTGGGAAATGGCGTAGATGCTGAGTCAGGTTGTGACGGATGGAGCGCTTGTACGTGGACTTCGCTGCCGCACTCTATACGCTTGATGGTGATGACACAGTCCTTAGCAATGTGTTTGGTAGAAGCACAGCACCTGAAGCATACTCCAAACTTCTTTAAGAGTTCCTTTCGTTCTTGAAGTGGTTTCTTCCTGAAGCCGATACATTTCTTCAGGGATGCGGCAGTTTGTGGATAGGACACTGGCGGTTCAGGTCTTCTACCTTCTCGCCTTCACTGCCTTTGTCTGGCGCTGATGTTGGTGAAGGCAGAACTTCAGTCTTTTTTGCAGACACCGGACCACTGCGGTTTTTGTCGTGAGAGTGTGAACTCTCGTACTTGGGAGATGATGCAGGGCCACTGGGTTCTTCATAACAGAAGCTGGGGTCGTTTTTGTACTCTGCAATCTCCTTGATGAAGTCGCAAAAGAAGGAGAACGGAGGGAAGGAGACTTGGTACTGTCTCTTGTGGTTTGACCCTCGTGTGGTCCATTTTTCTTGGACATTGTAAGGCAACTTGGCGACAATGTGTTTCACCCCACGAGTGGTGTCCAGGTAGCTGAGGCCAGGTAGATGTGTGTCTGTCTTGGCCAGCTGGAGCTCGGACAGCAGGTCGCTGAGTTCCTGGTACCTTGACACATCCTTGCCGGATATTTTGGGAAAGTCATATAGTTGTTTGAGTAGAGCATCTTCGATAGCTTCAGGACTGCCAAACCCTTTCTCTAGTCTGTCCCATGCGGTTGCGAGTGCAGTTATTGGGTCGGTGATGTAAACGGATTTGAGCTTCTTGATTCTCTCGGTAGACTGTGGGCCTAGCCACCTGAGTAGCAGATCCAGCTCTTCAGCAGCGGTAATGCCGAGGTCACTGATTGCGGTTTTGAAGGTACACTTCCACCCTCTGTAGTTTTCGGGCTGATCGTCGAACCTTGTGAGACCGGTGTTGGTGAGTTCTTGGCGAATCATGTACCTTGTAAAGTCGGACTTGTCTGCTCTTTCTGACTTTGGGGGCATACTTGCTGACTGAGCGATGCTGTTAGTGTGGAGCGTAGCTTCTTGACTCAGGAACGTGGGAAGGCATGGAGTGGTATAGGCGTTTAGGCTAGCGACCGGTTTGGTGTGTACAGTTGTTGTATGCGGGTCCGGAACTACACAGTTGTCAGTAGTGTAGTGCCTTACCTATATGTTGGGTTGCATGTGAACATTGGCATACGGAGATTGCTGAGGTACAGGGTCTTGCTGTGCACTGAAGTGTGAAGGTGGTTCAGATTTGAATGTCTGAGGCACATTGGACTGACCTGGGAAGTTGGAAGCTGCAGGTGGATCGGCGTCTTGATGCCCTGGAGAAGTGTTGCTGATGGGAATGTTAGTGTCGATGGTTCGCTGGCTTGGCTCAGCATGTAGTCTCTCGAGCGTTTTAGGGGGTCTTCCGTGTCGAATTCATACAAATTGACGCTGCCTTCTTGGCTTCCACCTAG
>JARQOC010000003.1:697570017-697585007 GCA_033576535.1 Allobates femoralis | reverse complement strand
ATCTGATGGCTGTAAATCTAAGCACTCTAATTACCAGTCCCTTAGATAATTGTATGCTCAGTACTTACCCCATCAGGGCAACAGACAGTTTTCAACTCGATCGCCACTGCAGCTGTAGTAAGACAGGAGAACACTGTAGTTTTCTTCCGTATCTTGTATTAGTCACAATAAACGATAGGTAAAAAGGATTAATCTGTACAGGGGTGTACACATGTGTCTTGAGCAATGGCTTCTGCAGACTAACTGGGGAAGAGGGGGGGACGTCCTGTACAGACACAACTAAAGGAGCAACTTAGGGACAAACTTAGTACAGTCTAATCTACCCGGTAACAACGAGGAATTACTGATTGGAGGAATATATACAATGCAGAGAAATATATACAACAGGTTGTTCCCATTCGTGGGACACAACAATCACCTTCCTCAACCATACTGCATCCAGTGAGACCACAGTTTCACGAACATTTTAGGATTCTCCCTTCTCTCATAGATACCCCTTTTCCAATCTAATCATATATTCCTCACTGAAGGTTAGGGCAACATTAACATATTGAGCTCATTTAGCCGCTTTCAATAACTTTACAGAGGCTGAAATACACACACCTCTCATTAGAGTCTTGGCCAGTGTCACTGGAGTACTCACAGAGACCATTCACCACCTTCAGTCTGTGGAAACACAGTTTCAAGGCCATCTCAATCCTCACTGTAGACTTGGGCCGCGTTTATACACTGAACTACTGTCAGCCGCTCCCAAATCCACGCTCAGAGGTTGTCTTCAGTCCCAGCTGGCTGCAGTCCCTCTGTCTCTGAACCTCCACTGCTTCACCTAGATTCACTCCACTCTACAGGCCATTGTCTGCACAGAGGTCTGAGCAGCATTCAAACACTGAACCTTCAGCCACTTCCAAGCAACCTCACTCAGAGCGGCTCAGGCAGCACCTCTCACAGAGACTGCGCCTCACAGACAGCTGCCTGGCTCTCTGCTGCACACTCTGTAACAACTAGTGTGGATCTCTCAGGAATCTAATGGTGTTGGGACAAAGACACGACTGAGACAAGGTATAAAGGTAAAAGTCGGTATTAACAAACGTGGTAAAAGTACAAAGCAGAGCTCATAAATCATACAAATAATGTTCATTCAGTGATAGCAAATGAAATAGTCTCTTAGGAATAGTTCATTCAAAGTGATGCCAAACGGTTTAGTCTTTTAGTAAAAGTCCATACTGGAGGTGGCCGATAATAGAACAGTCTATAAATAACAGTTCACACCCAGGAAGGCCTGGAAACGGTATAGTCTCTGGAACAAGTCCAGAACTGAATGCAATGCAGCATAACAAAAGCAAAGTCCCAAAGAGTTCTGAGCACTGCATCTGCAACCAAAATAAACAGAAAAGCTGAAGCGGAGCTTTAGAGCAAACTGAGCTTATGTGAGGTGAGGCAGGCTGGCAGAAACTGAAACAGAAACACACTCAGCAGGAAACTGGAAGGAGGTGTAGTAAGCTGGACATCAAACTGCAAGAAGCTGGAAAGAGCCGAACCGGAATAGCTGGAGGAGGAGCACAAACATGAGATGAACAAGGAGCCAGGGATCCAAGTAAAATACTCAAGAAAGGCCTGGAAGATGGACCAGAGCCTAAATAAGCAGAGAAGCAGTAATATATGGGCAGTTCGAGGTAGCAGACAATGTCTTGGATAAGTGCGAGGAGACACAGAAGGTAACCTGGGAAATCCGGAATTCTGACATTACTTCGACCTTAGAAGCAACCTCAAAACGATCCTGGATGTGCTTTCTCCGGGTATCTTTGATGTAAACGAGCAATCTTTTGAGGGGCACTGATGTTATCTACTGGTTCCCAAGAGTTTTCTTCAGGCAGATACCCCTATCACCTTATTAGTTACTGAAGTTGATTCCTGCAAATCCTAAAGTCAAGGATCTCCTCCACCATGAATTGTTCCTGCTTATCTACCACCACAGGTTGTGGAGTGGGCACAATGCATTGCTGGAAGGTATTAGGAGATACTGGCTTTAGTAAAGAGCCATGGAACACAGGATAAATAGAAAACCTTTTTTCAGCTCACCTCTCAAACTTGTCTTCCGATATTTCAAATCCATCAGTTTCCAATGAAATCTGAGTGGTGCACCAAAAACAGATGCAGGAGATCTGGACCAGACACAATAGGGAAAGAGGAATACAGCAACTTGTCCAGAATTATAATAAAAGCAAAAAAGTATTCCATCAAGTTGAAAATTGAAAAAAGGATATAGTGTCTTACACATTTTGGATTAAAACATCCTTTCTCATCATTGAGGAAGGAAGAGAAAAATTAGTAATACAAATTAAGGCTGTCCACTTTTCCTGTCTACGCTCAGTAAAGCAAATATCTATGCATATGACTAGCTCAGGGTATGGGGACTCGGGTATCTGGGCCCTCTGCTGTGGTAGGGATGTCACTGGTGGCCTGCCCTGACCCGTGGTCCTGGTGGTCAACTAAAAAGGAATAGGTGGAATGGGAATAAAAGTTTTTAAGTTTATCGTGACGCCACCTGCAGATTCTGGTGATTATCACCAGCGCCGCTTCAGACCTTTGGGGGCGATAGTACGGCAGCTCGGATGGTGCAGTTCCCTGCTGAGCTGAGTCCCCGGGGCAGGACAGCACTTGTGGTGGTGGTGCTGAATATGGTGTATGGGTAGTGCAGCGACTCGGATAATGGAGACACGGAGGCTGTATGACTCTGTACGGGCGTTTACTTGTCACTGAATAACACAGTAAACACGGGTTAACAGTCACACAGTTCTGGGTAGCTGGTAGAGTAGTCACTGAGGAGAATAACATCTCTATGAGGATCCCAGAGAGTATCTTCTGCTTTCTTTCACTGTCCCATTACTTTTCTTGCGCCTCTTTACTTCCTTGCGCTGCCCTGCAAAGCCCACTTTTCTACCAGGCCCATGGGGTGCTCTAAGAAACCCTTCTTCTCTTCTTAGGGACTCACCCCTCTTTGGTGTCCCTGGTGGGGTTGCACGTTCTGGACAGGGGGGTCAGGGCTTATAGCTAAGCCCTCGACCTACCGGTGTTGACGGCTCAGGGATAGACTCCTGCACCGCGACTCGGAGCCGGTTGTCCGTTGTGGACCAGGATTCCCCTGGACTGTAGCAGGTCTGGCACTGGGTCTCCTCCTGCTGTCTGGGTTGCCACTCCTTCTGGGCGCCCTCCCTGTGGTGTCCCCTCAAGGGTCCTTCTCTGTCTCTCTCCACAAACGTTCTGCTTCCCGTGCTCACACTGCTCTTGCCTGAAACTCCTCCCACCGGGGCTGGGTCTCTCAGCTGAGAATTTAACCCTGTAGTCCCCTGCTCTAAGTGTGTGAATGCAGGATGAGAGCCTCAGGTTGATGTTATACTCCCCTAGTGAGAGGAATACTGCACACTCTGTTGTGGGTGCAGTACCCCTACTGTGGCGCACTGACCAGTAGGGTGCCACACATACACAATGCTGAATAAATGTTTCTAGTACTTGTGGAGACTCAGAATGGGCATCCTTGATTACACTAGATAAGCTTTTCCTGAAAATGGGTAATTGAGTGTAACTGTCCCAGTTGGTGTCAATCGTCTAAATTCTGTAGCATATTCAATCACAGAACGTTTAACCTGAGGTAATGACAGTGAAGGCCCCGTTACACGCTTTGATATCGTTAACGATATCGTTGCATCATCACCAGTTTGGTGACGTTGCAGCGATGTCAAAAAGACATTGTTGCGTGTGACACGTATCAATGACCAACGATAAGTTTGGAAGAACCATAAATTCTCCTGCTGGCCGGCCAGCCTCGCCACGTGTGACATCGGGAAACCAACGATGAACGACCTCCCATTGCCGCACAGCAACAGGGTAAACATCGGGTAACTAAGCGCATCGCTGCACTTAGTTACCCGATGTTTACCCTGGATAGCAACGTTCTCGCTGGTCCTGATCGCTGGTGAGTCTGCCTGTTTGACAGCTCACTAGTGATCAGCTAACGATGTCCCAGCGACCCAATCATTGGTCAGATCGCTGGAACATCGTACTGTGTAACAGGGCCCTAAGGTAGTCTCATCTGAAGCGCTGCGATTAGGATCATAAAACAATGACATTGCAGACAAAAAATCATCCAGATCATTTAAATGAGGATCACAAATCTCATTCATAGGATTCTCCCAGGCTAATGATCGTGATATAAGCAGCATAATTATACATAACACCTTAAAACTATCAGTATGAAAACGATCAGCATGTACATCAAAATACGTTGATGTAAAAATTACATTGATGTAAACCGATTAGTAGCAATTTAGGCGGGCCAGATAGCAGCGGTTGAGACGCAACTTGAGTACGTAAGTCCTAAAGTGCATGTCCGCACACCTGCTGGTTATGCTTGGCCTGGGACTCCATGCCTCCAATTTTGTTTTCCTGTACCGCCATTTGAGTACACAAGTCCTGAAGTGTCTGTCCGAACACCTGCTTATTAAGTTTGAACTGAGTCTCCATGCCTCCAAGTTGGTTTTGCAGAGCCTCCACAACTTCTTGTAAGGAGTTAATCAAGGCAAAAAAATTCTCTACCTGAGTCTCCACAGTCTATGCCACAGCAGATTCTTTAAAGGGAACCTGTCACCTGGTTTTTGCTATCCCATCTGAGAGCAACATAATGTAGAGACAGAGACCCTGATTCCAGTGATGTGTCATTTACTGAGCTGCTTGCTGTCATTTTGATAAAATTACTGTTTTCTCTGTTGCAGATTTAGCAGTCTGAATATACCAGTCCACTTGGCAGCAGGCCAAGAGGACTGCTAATGATAATCTCCAGCTGCTTAACCAGTGATTTTATGAAAACTACACTGAGCAGCTCAGTAAGTGACACATCGCTGGAATCAGGATCTCGGGTCCTATATTATGGTATTCTCAGATTAGGTTGCAAAAACCGGGTGACAGGTTCCCTTTAAAGGGAACCTGTCAGGTGGTTTATGCTCCCCCAGCTAACACTATCTGTACCTGCTTCATAATACTATTCTAATCATCCCTGTCTGAGCTAATAGTGTAATGTAAAAGGTGAAAAAAATAATTTATACACTTATATTTCAGTCTACACCTTGGAAAAGGGAGACTGTCTGGCAGGATAATAGTTAACTCATTATTAACTTGCATGGCTAAAGGACCTGTGTGATGTAACGATCATGTGACTATAATGGGCGGAGCTAAGCAAGCAAATTCATATTATGTTATAGGGGCTTAACTCCACCTATTGTAGTCACATGGTTATGACATCACATCAGGTTTCCCAACATGTCCTAACATAAGGCTGAAATGTTAACTATCAACCTGCCAAACAGTCTCCATCCTCCAAGCTGGAGACTGACTGCCTCATTACATAAGGAAATGTAAGTGTATAAATGCTTTTTGATCACCTTTTACATTACACTATGAGCTCAGACAGGGATGGTTAGAATAGTATTATAAAGCTGCAGCTACAGACAGTGATAGTTGGGGAGGCATAAACTAGCTGACAGGTTCCCTTTAAATGGCTTGAGCATCCTGTAATACTAGTGTGGATATCTCAGGAATCTAATGGCGTGGGGCAAAGACAAAACATAGACAAAGGTTTAAGTTCAATTCTATAGTTTCACACATGCAAGACAGTTCATAAACACAGCAGAGCCGATAATGGAAAATAGTCTCTGAGCACAGTTCATACACTGCAGAGCTGATAACGGAAAATAGTCTTTAAGGCTGGGGTCACACATACCAATCCGCTTTTTTGAGGCGTTAGAGAAACAGATCTGTTTTTGTTTATGGTGCCAATAGTATCTCCTATACTCCTGGCCATTTTTTGAACTTAGTCATTTTTTCATCAAAAACGCATATGCGTTAACGCATGGTACCTATATGTACCATGCATTAACGCATGCGTTTCCCTAGGGCCCCATGTTAAAAAAAGCATGCATTTTTTTACTGCACCCAAAATCACTGCTAGCAGCGGAGCTAGGTCCATTGACCTACTTTCACCTTTTCAGAGCGTTCTTGGAACCAATGTGGAATCAATGTGGGTAACCAGGCATACCAGGTCATCAAGGTAAGAAAGAACATCTTGACTTGCCAGTTCGTCATTGATTCTTCTAAACAGTCCTTCCTAGTATGCAGCCACTAGCACCTCATTAATTCAGCCCAGTTTGGAGGACAGGGTGTGGAAACAGATGGCAAATTGGCCCACAGTGAGACTTCCCTGGCGAAGTCTGAGGAGTGATGATGCTGAAGAAGTGACTCAACTTGGTAGTTGAAAACCTTGCAAAAAGTTAATAGAAAGGTTGGCAAGTTAGAGACCACTGGATCGCCTCTTTCCACCTTCATAGAATCATGGATGATAGAGTTGGAAGGGACCTACTGGGTTATCTGGTCTAGCCCCCTGCGCAAAACAGGATTCACTAAATCAGACAGATGTCTATCCAGTCTCTGTTTGAAGACTTTCCTTGAAGAGGAACTCACCATCTCTCGTGGAAGCCTGTTTTACTCGTTGATCATCTCACTGTCAAAAAGTTTTTCTAATATCTAATCTGTGTCTTCTCATATTGAGTAAATAAAAGAGAAAGGGGTGCACTGTGAAGACCACAATGAATTGGATATATTGGGGCCGGGGGCTCACTAACCTGGTAGGATTGTGCAGCCTGCACAACCCGGTAGTAAGCCTGGGATACGCTGATCCCTGCTAGTTGCTGTGTGTTCCGCTGTCCTTCAGTCCGTCTCTAAGTGTATATCCGGGAGCAGTCACGTGGTGCGGCCGGACCGGAATTATGTCAAGGCAGATCCTTCAGCGCTGTGCTTGTTGCCAAGCGACGCCAGGTCCTTGTGCAATGGTTTAAACGTTCCCGAAGCTGCTCCTGCCGATACTCCCTTAGACAGGGATGGAAAGTACATATGCACAATTGTTGTAGCGGTCTATAAAAGCGTTTTAGGGAAAAAACACACATAAGATTGGTTGGCAAACCTTTATTAGTCCCCTTTACAGATCCACAACGCATTTCGACAGAAGTGGTCTGTCTTCATCAGGTGAGCTGTAAAGGGGACCAATAAAGTTTGCTAACCAATCTTATGTGTTTTTTCCCTAAAACGCTTCTATAGACCGCTACAACAATTGTGCATATATATTCTCATATTGAGTTTCATCCCACTGCTTCAAGTCTTTCCTTGTGTAATTGAACTGATGAAGAGCAGCCACATGAGGACCGGAATGAGGAGTTGTAACCACAACGGGAGCTTGTGCTGCAGTCAGGATAGGGACAGGTGGATTGGCTGGTTGCAGAGCATTCAAGCAGCAATCCTCCGACTGCATGAAGGCCATCAATCAATTTTGTAGTTCACATCGAGGGAAGAGTTCTTGCTGCATACCTGCAAGATGGGTTGCATTGGAGCCAACGGAATTGACCCACCCCAGGGCCGTGGGGTACTCGGTTCCCAACATTGATTCACGGAGGATGTCACGGGCCTGTTCCTGGTCCCGTGGCCCTGGTGTTCACTAAAAGTCAATAAAAACAATAAGTATAAAAGTAGTTTGTGACGCCACCTATGGTTCCGGTAAGGTTACCGGAGCTGCGGGTCAGACCTCTGGGGTGAAGGTAGGTCAGCAGATGTTTATGCTCCCCATAGGTGGAGCGGACCGGAAGTTGTAGCAGTTTTTACACAGGAGGCAGATTACCACACGGCCTTTTTTTTACTTGTCTCTTCAATGCAGCAGTATACGGCTCCTCAGCCGAGGGAAATAAAGTATGTCACACCAGTCTAACTCTGATCAGGTTTTACTTGCAGCTCTTTAGGCAAGAAGACAGGTTACACAGTCTTTTTGGTCTTTCTGGCCTGGGTAGTCACCAGGGAACCGGGATTATTTCCTCAGGACTCTCGGTGGTGTGCCTGCCGTTTCCTACGGTCCCTTCACTGTGCTCAACTCCTCCTCATGACCATGCAACGCCTCCGCGCGCAGTGCCGCGAGCCAGCACCCCTGGGTCTTTGGTGGGCGACTTTCCTTCAGGTCCCCTGACCCTAATTCAGTGTGCCCAGTATACACCGGGACTTTGGCCGCAGCTTCCTGCAATAGCTCAGGGCCTCCAATTTAACGGTTCGGGTTAAATTCCCGCACCGTGTCCAGAGCCAGTTCTCGGTACAGGACCAGACCCTTCTGGTTGGTAGTAGGGGTCCAGATTCGAGTGCAACGTAACCCTGGTGCCCCTAGGATCTCTTTCAGTCACAACGACCTTCCCCAGCGTCATCCTCTGCTCGTCTCTCTTCCTCTATTCACTAACTGCCATCCCACCCATACATTTTTTTATCCATGTGACTCCTCCCACGGGCTAGGTCTTCCCTACAGCGGGTTCACTCACGGTCCTCTACTCTAGGTGTGCATGAGTGGGTGTTGTGAGGGTCTCTTATTTACCATCCCAGTTCTGTTAGTCTAGTCACAGGAATACCACACACTCTTATTTGGGTGCAGTACCCCCTCCATGACATCCCGACCACATCCCCCTCGGTTAAGCTCGCTCGTCCGCAAGCACCCGACCCATCACAGAGTTGAAATTTGCATTGATATTATAACAGTAACAACACTATTCAGCATTTTTCTTCCCTTGTAGGAGGCACCTTACTTGAACGTTACCAGGTCAACAGGACCAACACAAATAAACAAAACAAGAAAACATTAAAAAAATGAAGAAAAACACACACGATACTGACCAAAACGGGGCCGTTTTCAAATACAATTCCAGTGGTCAGTGTCTCTCACTTGCAGCAGTGTCCATCGCACCACCGGTCTGTTTTAAAGGCACAGTTTTCAAAGAGTCCAAAGGCTCAATGGGTTAAGAGTCCAAAGGCTCAACAAGGAAATGTGGAGCCCACTGTGACGGGGTACTCGGTACCGGACCGGGGTACTGCTGGGGATGTCACGGAGGTCCTGGTCTGGACCGTGTCCCGGGTTCCACAAGTAAATGGGGGAAAATTTACAGGAAAGTTTGTCATGACGCCACCCACGGGTTGTGGTCAGGTTGACCACCGCTGCTGCAGAACCTCCAGCAATGATGTTTGGCAGCTGGAGATGGAACGACTCTCCGCAGGTAGAGCCTGGTTCCCCGGCACAGTGATAGGTAAAGTCTATGGTGGATGCTATAGATGCTGCAGGGTAGGGATGATAGTGGAGATGATAGGAACAGTTTGTGAGGGAGTTGTGAGGGAGAGCAGGGTTTGCAAGGATTATAATGGGGGTTGTAGTCAACACAGGCACTTACTTTGCAGTTGCAGCACTGGTTGTCTTGGTGCTGGATGAGGTATTGTAATAGGTGCAATTCACTTACTTTCCTGCTGCTGCAGCCTTGTCCCTCAGCTTGTGGTGGAAGCAGTGTTCGGGCTCTGCAGATGGGGATCTCTGCTATTAAATATAGGGCAAAGGGTGCAATGATTAACACACAGACTCACGGTTTTGTAGTTCTCCAAAGCTGTACTGTAGTTGTTGTTCAGCAAGTGCTGTCCATGGAGTCTGTAATGAGGCCGGGTTGCTCCCACCCTGTCCGGGTCCTTGGCTTCCCACTGCTGCGCTGTGTGTGTGGCCCTGTTGCTGCTCTTAGCTGAGCTGCTGGCACTGTCTCTCCTCACAGGTACGCCCTTTGCTAGGCAACTTGAGTCTACCGTGTGCTTCTGACCCGCTGTGTTGCTTTGCTGAGGTACAGTATAGATCTACAACCTCCACTATCACGGTGTTTACTGTGCTGTGTGTGTCAGTCACAGTTTCGGATCCGGTATCCGGTCTGTGCGCTCCTCCGGGGCGAGTTGTGAAGTCACTCAGTCTCCCAAATGTGTTCCTCCATTTCTTGTGCTCCTTCCCTCAGACCCTGGCTAGGCCTGGAATCGAGGAGCAGACTGTAGAGAAGCCTGAGGCAGCCTCTTTACACTACAGTCTCTCTCTCAGTTCTCCCAGGAACTGAACTAACTTCTTCCTCTTGACCCTGAATATATAAGGGAGCTGCTTTAGCTCCAGCTTCTGGCCTAGAGGTGCTAGTGTGGTGTCCAGTGTTGTGTGGGGAGTGAACCCCTGTTGATGTTTCTGTGGTACTTTAACCCCTCAGGTGCCACAGAAAGAGTCTATGTATTGTCTATCAGCATACATAGAACAATATATTTTAGTAGAACTACTTACACTGGTTTATCACTATTTTAATTTACCGACTTATAAACCCTTAGGGCGTACCACACCCTAGGCCCCAAGTGCCTCTCATAAGATACCCGACCATTCTGGTATAGATCCCGGTCTGGATGTTCCTTAGGAAGGTAGGCCTATACATCCCTGCAGCTCATAAAAACTTCATCCTCTTGCTCAGGTTCCCGGATAAAACCCCAGACATTATCCAGGTGGAAGTCCACCACAGTACCTTGTCGCCGCTCTCCTGGTGCCACCGCTGGGTCGTTCCTGGCTTGTGCTATGGCCAGGAGATTTTCTTGCTCCTGGGCTCACCAGTGCTCTTAGCGGCGTTGTCGCTACGATTGATCAACTTGGAAGCGCTGGTATGCAAAGTCTGGGTGCTCCGGGGCCAGAGCTGGATCACGGTCCTGCGCATCGTTCATGGCGGCTGCACCAACCCGTCGATCCTGCAGATGTTCTGACCGCCCCCGAGGCTTCAGCCTCATCCTCTTCAGGCTCGTCCTCCTCCTCTGCGAGATCCACATGGCTAGTCAGCTCCTCTGTCTCCGGCTCTACCACCACTGTAGGCATCACCGCTGGGACCTCCAAAGCATCTACCTCGGGCACGTTAGGCATCACCGCAACGTCCAACTCGGCTCCAGTCATCTCCCTTCCTTCAGGGGCTGGCTGGTCTGTCAGCTGGTTGACCCTGGAAACCTCAGGCTCACCCTGGGGTTGGTCTCTTGCCCTCGGTTCCATGACAGAAGTCTCTGTTAGCCCCGGGTCATCAGGCTCTAGTTGCACCAGCTCACATGGCAAGGGCATGGCAGGTATCAGCTCTCCAGCGCTGGAAGGCCCAACCCACAATTCGGTCAGCCAAGTTCTTAAGTCTCTGATGGCTGCCTCCCAGAACTCAGCATCGTTGCTCCCAGCTAGGAGCAAAGCAGCATCCTCCTCTACGGCTTCAGGGCTACAGACTTCCCCCGTCTCACAGGCCAGGTTTAGCGGGTTTCCAGACGCCATTGCGGAACGTCGACCACACCCGTCTCCTCACTGTCATTCTTGCCTCTCTCTTCCTCACCCTTCCTGCCGCCATTTACAGTCTCTGGCAGGGGCAGTCCAATCTCAGGCCCGCCCCCTTGGTTTCTACTGGATAACTCGGGCGGATCTGGAGTTTCATGCCTCTTGCAGGTGATGCGGCCAGAGCTAGGGGTACTCGGAGACCGGGACTGATGGCGGACTTGGTGGGGGGAATCACGGGTGGTCGGGATCCCGGTTCCGTGTCCTGGTTATCATTTAAGTAGATGGTGGGGAAAAAAGGAGTATTTACAGGAGATCGTGACGCCACCTGTAGTTTCCGGTAATATAGGTACGGTGCTGCAAGTCGGCCGCTGAGGTGATGGTGGGTGCAGCAGAGAGTAGTCCAGCTCCCTACAGGTGGAGCTATTACCTCAGGGCAGCGGTGATGGAAGATGGTGAGGGAGGGCAGTAATGGTGATAATTGGTACTGCAGTTCTTACCCCTCTGCTAAGCTGCTGATGGTGCTGAGCCCTCCGGGCACCGGCGGGAAGAATAACAGAAACCAGTTCAAGTTTAACTCCACTTTACTGGGTACCGGTAGATGGCAAAACGAGACACGGTACAGTTTGGTTTACAGGGTGGATGTTGCCAGCTCAGGGTCCCCCTTATGGAGTCTCTAGATGTTCGCGTTCTGTGTCTTTCAGGGTCTCCTTTCCTCTTCCTAGCTTCTACCACCCTTACAGAGCTCTCCCGCCAGTCCCTTGATCTCCCACGGTGGGGCACGGGTGTCCTTTGCCGGTTCAGTCAGGGCGTCTACTAACCCCCGCACAGGTACTTGGGCCGTTACATCTCTGGCGGTCATTGGATCGTCAGTCTGCAGATAGAGCTGAACTTCTATCTGCCTGGCTTCCTGCACTGTCGGTGCTCCCTCAACATGACCAGCTGGCTACAACCAGTCCTGGCCCGTTGCCTGCTGTTCTGGGCCCCCACTTGAAGATGTGGCTCCCTCCTGTCGGCTGTGCTTCAGGCCTGTCCTCCCTGACTGCCTTCCAGCACCGTCTCACTAACTAAAGCTTTCCCTCCCACTACTCTATCCTAGACTCCACCCCCACCCTCCTGAGACCTATTAAATTACCGGCCCCCCAATTCTAAGTGGTGTGGTCCTAGGTGGGTGTAAGTACCTACTCCACATGTTTAACCCTGAACTGACAACTTTACAGGGAAAAACACATTTATTAATACAGTGTAATACTTCCCTGTGGCGCCTAGCGGGGGGCTGAGACATCGACAGCACATGCGTCAAGTTTCCGACTCCGCCATTTTTGAGTCCATCAATAAAGTTCTCGGGTATTTCTGGATTGGGTTGCTGCTCTTCGTCGGTTGATGTCAGACCGTGGGGCAGGGCTTGTCTTCACGCCTTTTTGATAGTTACGCTCCCCTTCTCTCTCACCATGTGGTGCAGTTATGGTGGCCCAATTTACATTTTAACAAAGTTAATACCTGGCACACAGTACCCGTCGGTTACGGGCACGGGATCCTGCTCACGACGCCAGAAGCTGACCGCCCCAGGGCCGTGGGGTACTCGGTTTCCGGCGTTCATTCACGGGAGTCTGTGCCCAGTCCCGTGGCCCTGGTGGTCGCTAAAAGTGAATAAAAACAATAAGAATCAAAGTAGTTTGTGATGCCACTGACGGTTCCGGTACAGGTGATAGTAGGGCAGCCAGATGGTTACTCTCCCCGTAGTGGAGCTGGATCCCCGGGCAGTTGTAGTAGTTTTTACACAGGGAGGCAGCTTACCACTCAGCCTTCTTTTTACTCGCCTCTTCAATGCAGCAGTATACAGCTCCTCAGGCGAAGGAAATAAAGTACGTCACACCAGTCATTAACTCTGATCAGGTTTTACTTGCAGCTCTTTAGGCAGGAAAACAGGTTACACAGTCTTTTGGGTCTTTCTGGTCTGGGTAGTCACCAGGGAACTGGGATGATTTACTCAGGACTCTCGGTGGTGTGCCTTCCGATCCCTACCGGTCCCTTCATTCAACTCCTCCTCACAACCATGCAGCGCCTCCTCATGCAGAGCCTCGAGCCGGCTTCCCGGGTCTTTGGTGGGCAACTTTCCTTTAGGTCCCCTGACCCTAATACGGTATGCCTTTTCAAAGTATACACCGGGACTTTGGCCGCAGCTTAATGCAGATGCTCGGGGCCTCCGGTTTAACGGCTCGGGATTAAACTCCCGCACTGTGTCCAGAGCCGCCTCTCGGTATGGGACCAGACCCTTCTGGTCGGTAGTATGGGTACAGATTCGGGCGCACGTAACTCCTTGTGCCCCTAGATCTCTTTCAGTCGCGACAACCTTCCCCAGCGTCGTCCTCTGCTCGTCTCTCTCTCTCTCTACTCACTCACTAACTGCCATCCCACCCATACGCTTTTTCTACCCATGTAACTCCTCCCAGGGACTTGGTCTTCCCTGCAGTGGGTTCACCCATGGTCCTCAACTCTAGGGTGTGCATGACTGGGTGTTGTAAGGGTCCCTTGTTTACCATCCCAGTTCCCTTAATCACAGGAATACCACACACTCTTATTTGTGTGCAGTACCCCTCCATGGCATCCCAACCAGTGGGGTGCCACAGAATCCATGGCCTGAACAAACTGTAATGCCCACAAGGGCAAGCGTGGGAAAAGTGGAACCACTGGGCCAAGGCACTGATCTCAGACTGGTGGGGCGTGACTAAGTGGCTACCTTGTCTTCACTAGACTCTCTGCTGGTGAGTTTAGGCTTGTGCTGTCTTTTAGAGGCAGAATTAGGCTCTCATTGAGTGTATTGAAAAGTGGCCTCTGGCATGCTCTGTTAGATAAGCCGGAAGGTCACAAATGGACAGAGACCAACGGAATCTGCTTTGATAAGAGAAGCAGACGGCTGCAGGTGAGTATAAAACTAGGGGCAGGAGACTTACATTTAAAGCACCACTCTAGCTGTGAAATAAAAAAAGCTGGAGTTGTTAATTTTTGTGAAATGCAAACAAATCTAATTAACTTTTTCAGGAACTGAAACTTATTATCTCAAGATTGAAAATTATTCCATATCTTTGCTACAGGGAATAACATTGCCTGATTGCAGGGGTGTAACTGCAGGGAACCAGACCAATCTTGAGAATTGGTGCTCTCAATCTGTTGATGTAGCAGTGTTCGATCATGCTTCATTTATTCTTTATGGGACTGCAAAAGATATCGAACACAGCTCTCGGCTGGTCTGTTCTTTGGAACTTGCAAAAGTATGTATGGAATAGTAGCAGGCATCATTGGCCATTGCTCCATTCACAGGGTGTCTTCAAACCCCCGCTTCTTGGGATTTGTGAGAGGTCACAGCGGTCAGACCCCACAGCAATCGAGAAGTTAACGATCAAGGCTAGGGCATAACTTCCAATCTTGAGAATACCTCTTTAAGCAAAAACATTTTAACCACATCATAGACCATTTTCTCTTTTTTATGTTATTAATTCTTTCTTTATCCTTTGTGTAATTTAGTTTTGTGCGCCCTCTGCTGGCAAAAGTGCAACAATAAGTAATTATTCATAAATTAGAAAACGCTGAGCATTTCTGAACAGAAATATTTCAATGTAGTGTACATCATATTAATAGTGAATTATATTAATAGTAAAAGGCTGCATATTGCTCTCCCCATGGTTAGCAGCCCTTGAGCGTAAAGTGCTACCATGGCCTGTGGCGTTTCTGGATTCGTCTCACTTTGAGCACATTTGGTGCATCATTGATCGGCAACTGCAAATGGGAG
>JARQOC010000003.1:697430202-697569917 GCA_033576535.1 Allobates femoralis | reverse complement strand
TTCACTATAAATCCACTGGTTACAATATATAGATTAATTTATTCCTGAAGACTGTGATCAGGACCCAATTAGTGCTGAATATTGAGGTAGCGTGGTTACTAATGTTCATATCACTCCTTCCCACTCCACACAGATGCCTCATAACCATAGTTCACTCCTTTTTATATTTCTTTGTTTCACTGTGTCCCCATCCACTCGCGTCCACTACAATTAAGCACTTATCATTATCGTATATCCTGCACATACCCTCACTCTATGACATAGTGCCTTAAATATGTACATGTAATTGTACATATCTATACTAACATGTGATTTCGATTTCTTTATTATTTATTATGGTCTTTAACTTCTTCATAGACAGCAGAGCTTATCTGAATTTTTTTTCTGACGTTATATGAGGTAATATAAATGTCAGGGGTGAACCCCCAACATATGATAAGGATGGCCTTATTCTCTGTTTGAAGCATACTACGCACCTTATGTTAATTGTTTTTTTGTTTTCTTATTATCACCCATACACAGAATCTCAATGTTGTTTTTTAAAGTCAACCACTTGATGTTGTTATTTGTATAATTTGATTATTATACTTTACTCATTAGTGTTCTTTTCTGTTTCTTTTATGTAAAACCAAAATTGTAAAGGCAACAGAAAAGCCTGAGGAAGACTCAGTTGAGTCGAAAAAGTTTGCAGTATAATGCAAGAAAATTCTGGACTGCCCATATTCTCATTTTTTTGTGTGTGTCTTTGAATAAAAAACACTATAACAGCAACCTTTTGGACTTTTGATCACTTTATTGTGTGCCAGGACTACTCTATAACCATTGACTAATTTTTCATCCTGGGCACCACCATAATCTGTTGAGCCAGGCTTAAAGAGGACCTGTCACCCCGCTACTGCATTGCAAACTAAATGGAGCACTGAATGTAGCATGTCTTCTGCATTCAGGGAAAGGGTTCCCCATGTCTCTAGCCCCCCCTGTGCCCCGAGGAATACACTTTAGAAAGCTTAGAGATAAAAGTCAGGAGGGAGTTCACTTATCTCGGAGTTCTGCTTGTCACACATCCTCCCCTCCTCCTGTCTCTCTGTTCAGCCCATGTGTCTCTGCCTCCTCTTGTGTGTGTGGCCCCCCTCCTCTTCAGAGTCTGCTAAACACACAGGCAGAACAGAGAGGCAGGAGGAGGGGAGGATGTGTGACAAGCAGGACTCCGAGGTAAGAATACTCCCTCCTGACTTTTATCTCTAAGCTTTCTAAAGTGTATTTCTCGGGGTACACAGCACACAGACACATGGAAGACCCCTTCCCTGAATGCAGCAGACATGCTACATTCAGTGCTGCGTTTAATTTGATATACAGCAGGGGGGTGACAGGTCCTCTTTAACCTATTCTATATTTCGTCCCAAGGTCCGACTGGGTCCCGGCTTCCACTATATTAACCCAGTGTGCCGTCAGTGAGAAGTACCCTCTCTGCCCACAAGCACTTGTACGGAAACTGATAGAGAGATGAAAGATCAAAGCTCCCCATTACATTGGTATCTATAGACAGCAGTGCCCATTAATATCTACAGACAGCAGTTTCCCCATTACATTGGTATCTATAGACAGCAGTGTTCTCATTACATTGGTATCTATAGACGGCAGTGTCCCCATTACATTGGTATCTATAGACGGCAGTGTCCACATTACATTGGTATCTATAGACAGCATTTTCCCTATTACATTGCTATCTATAGACAATAGTGTCCTCATTACATTGGTATCTATAGAATGCAGTGTCCCCATTACATTTGTATCTATAGACAGCAGTGTCCCCATTACATTGGTATCTATAGACAGCAGTGTTCTCATTACATTGGTATCTATAGACGACAGTGTCCCCATTACATTGGTATCTATAGACGGCAGTGTTCGCATTACACTGGTATCTATAGACAGCAGTGTCCACATTACATTGGTATCTATAGACAGCATTTTCCCCATTACATTGATATCTATAGACAGCAGTGATCCTATTACATTTATATCTATAGACTGCAGTGATCCCATTACATTGGTATCTATAGACAGCAGTGATCCTATTACATTGATATCTATAGACCGCAGTTCCCCATTACATTGGTATCTATAGACAGCAGCTCCCCATTAGATTGGTATCTATAGACAGCAGTGTCCCCATTACATTGGTATCTATAGACAGCATTTCCCCATTACATTGATATCTATAGAAAGCAGTTCCCCATTACCTTGGTATCTTTCTCCCACTAATTTAAAGGGATCCTGTCACCTCCAAAAAGCCACATAAGCTACAAAAACATGTCCCTGCAGCATCCTATGACCATTCTCACACTCCTTTAGTCTCCTAAATGCTTTCTGTCAAAGTACATAAAAACATATTTGTACTGACTCATTAGCCATGATAATGAACAGTATTGAAAGAGAGAGGGGAGGGGGACAAGAGGCGCAATAGTGCCCTTATCACTAGACACTAAATTTCTGCAGTGAAAAACTTAATTCGCTCACCTGCTCCAGTTGTGTGACCCACAACTGGCTTGTGCGCATGTAGTATAGTGTCCTGATGGCTGCCGCTGGACCTCCACCGACTCCACGCACGTGGGGTTAAACCAGGAATTTCAGGAAAGAAAGGTGTGCTACGGTCCGCGCTGCCAGAAACATCAAGGAAGACCCAAGACGAAGTTTTGATCCAAGCCTTCTTTATTCACCTCCTACGCGTTTCAGTGCCCACCTGATCCCTGATGAAGGTGCCAGGTGGGCACTGAAACGCGTAGGAGGTGAATAAAGAAGGCTTGGATCAAAACTTCGTCTTGGGTCTTCCTTGATGTTTCTGGCAGCGCGGACCGTAGCACACCTTTCTTTCCTGAAATTCATGATAATGAACAGGGACCATATTCTTAGCCCTTAGGGTGTGTTTGTTTGGTGCCTTGGTCGTCATAAGATCACGTCCTAATGGGCGTGATGTTGTATCCATGTTCTAGGCAGGCCCTCCCTGCTTTCCATGTCACAGGCTTGGCATGAAATAACGTGAATCACGTCATTTCCAGTTTGGGTGACGTCAGTACACCCACACCGCTCTGTCCTGCCTCAAGCACGGATGCGCAATGCGGTGCTTGAAGCCGAACTAGCGGCGTGGTTGCACTGATATCACCCGACCTGGAAATGCGCGATTCGAGTCATTTCATGCCCAGACAGCGACGTGGAGAGCAGGGAGGGCCTGCCTAGAACATGGATACAACATCACGCCCATTAGGACGTGATCTTATGACCAGGGTCGGACTGGGGTGTCAGGGGCCCACCAGGGAAATTGACTCTAGGGGCCCACCCTTCAGTTATATTCAAATACCTGTTACCCGTTATACCCATCATAGTGGCGGCTCCTGCACATCATTGTGCGCTCACTATGACTGTGATGTAGAATTACTATAGTTTGTATTAAAGTGCACCTGTCATCGGTTTTGGGGATTCTAAAACCTGCCCACCACCTTTAACATGATGTAATTGTGGATCCTGTAACCCCCTTCATATCCCTAGACATCCTCAGGCACTTCAGAAATAGAAGCTTTATTCTGTCCTGCGCCATATATTTTTTTTATGGGTATATGGGGTCTGCAGAATGCGGTCAGAGCCGCCCCGCTCCATGCCAACACCGCCCCTCCTGATTGTGTGCAACTGAATGACACAGGATATCATCCACACAAATCACAGGTCTCACGCCTGCACAGTGGAAACACTGGCTCTTCAATAGGGCACAGTGAGGCACCACTGCGAAGAAGCGAGACCTGTGATTTGTGTGGATGACATCCTGTGTCATTCAGTTGCACACAATCAGGGGGGCGGTGTTGGCATGGAGCAGGGCGGCTCTGACCGCAATCTGCAGACCCCATATGACCCATAAAAAAAATGATCACATGGTGCGGGACAGACTAAAAATCTATTTCTGAGGTGCCTGCGGATGTCTGGGGATATAATGGGGGTTACAGGAACCCCAATTACATTATGCTAAAGGGAACCTGTCAGGTCATTTTTATAAGTGGAAACCGTCAGAAGAATGTGGCCCTTTTATCCCCATTATAAAATGCAGTGGCCAGTAATGATACGACCGCGGCTCCATTCATCATCATTGGGGCTCCCAGAAAAAGCCAAACACCTTGTTCATAGCCACTGAGGGAATGAGCGGATCATGGGCGAGCTGTACATCAGCTCCAGTCTAATGGGGACAAAACAAACCTATGACAGGACCGTCTTTAAGAACAATGTTTTTAATGTGTGTTTTAATGTTTTTTCTAATAAAAATGAATTTTTAAAGAGGGTATCTGGGATTAATAAAAAAAAATATGAAAATGCCTAAGCACCAACAGGTAGGCACCGGTCACCGCCTTTCTCCTCTGGCACAGACCGCTCCTGCCAGGGATAGCATGGCGGCGTAAACAGTGCAGAGACGGCTTTTCCGTTCTGCTCCGTGTGGAGGGGGTGGGACAGCCGACATCATGCTGAGTGACAACCAACTCTTCACTACCTGATTGGAGCAGCCGGCTGTCATTCAGCGTGACGTTGGCTATGACCCTCGTCGACAGAGTGAAGAAGCCGCCCCTCTCTTGACGTGACATCAGTGGAAGCAGCAAGATCGCCGACAGGAGCGGTCTGTGATTGGCGATGAAAGGTGTCGGGCACAACAGGCAGGTAAGGGGACAGCTACTTACCTGTTAGTGCATAGGCAGAATTTTTTTTCCCAGCATTCCCAGATATGCTCTTTAAGGATCTCAAGATTCTGTGCTGGATCTTTTTCTATTTTTTTGACACTTAATGGGGATAAAAAATGCACATTCAGCAATCGGACCCCCAACAATAAATAACTTATCACCTATCCTTAGGCCATGTGCACTTCAAGCATTTAGTGACTTTTTTTACCTCAGTATTTGTAAAACAAAACCAGGAGTGGAACAATCAGACGTAATTTTTTCTGCCTTTTTCACCCTGGTATTGTTTTACAAATCCTGAGATAAAAATCTCACCAAATACTCAAAGTGCACAAGGCCTTAGAAGAGATGATTACTTGCTTTCTCTGGAGAACCACTGTAAGTGCATCTCTGCTGCGGTGTAATAGTCATTGGACAGAAGAGGTTAAACATCCAAATATTTAATATCTATTGGAAATAAATAATTTCCCCTTATTGATATCAGAAAAAACAAATGACTGACCACAATCCACTGTATCAAGACCAATAATACCACATACAATGGAGAAATACAGCCGCAACATCTCCAGAGGACATATTACCACCACATAGTGACCAAATAATGCCACATACAAGGCACAAATACTGCCACACCGTGAGCAAAGCACATATTCCCACCACATAGTGTCTGAATAATAGCAAATACAAGAGACAAATACCTGCACACCATGACCAAAGCACATAATATCAAATACTACAACGTACAAGGTATAAATACTGCCACACCCTGACAAGACCACATAAAATGACGCTGACACTGGGGGTACAGGATAATGACGCCAACACTGGGGCTACAGGCTAATGACACTGACGCTCGGGATACAGGATAATGGGACTGACACTGGGGCTACAGGATAATGGGACTGACACTGGGGCTACAGGATAATGGGACTGGGGGTACAGAATAATGACGCAGACACTGGGGGTACAGGACAATGATGCCGACACTGAGGGTACAGGATAATGATGCCGACACTGGGGGTACAGGATAATGACACTGGGGGTACAGGATAAAGACGCTGGGGGTAAAGGATAATGGTGCCAACCCTCAGGGGTACAGGGCAGGGGCGCAGACCTTCAGGGGTACAGGGCAGGGGCGCCAACACTGTGGGGGTACAGGGCAGGGGTGCTGACACTCGGGGGGCACAGGTCAGGGGTGCTGACACTTGGAGGGTACAGGGCAGGGGCACTGATACTTTGGGGTATGGAATAATCACATGAAAACTCTTTCCCACAGAAAAAAGCTATTTCATGATATCAGAACATAGGATAGCTGGATGCTGAGGGAAAGATAAATAATAGAGCAGGGGATAGGACTAGCTTCTTTCCATCAGTATCCAGCTTTCATATCCCCTGCTCTGCTGGCTGGACATGGACACACTTGGCACAACTAACCCTGGGCCCTCACTTACGTACAGTAGTAGCATCAATGGCTGCCAGGACATGGGGGTCCTCTTCTAGCAATAATGGCGTTCAGTCCAGCCGCTCCTGTCTTCTTCCTCACTAACGCTCCGCTGTGGAGTGTAGGAGGGCGGGCTTATCATCATGCAGCACAAGCACGCATGCCTGGGCTGCTGCCGAACTCATGACCCCAGCTGGGGTCACCATCTATGTGGTGGACGTTTCGGTCCTCAGACCTCTGAGGACCGAAACGTCCACCACATAGATTTATAGTAGCTGTATACATAATAGAGAATACACAAAGAGACGGCTTCGGTCCGTATACACAGAAATACTGCTGCTGACTATCCACACAATAGAGAATACTCAATAGAGATGGATGTGCGATGCATGGAAAACGCTGAAGGCTGCTGGCCGTACGCTCAATAGCCTGCCGGCTGTACGCACAGGCCTGGACACACAGCAGAGCCCTGGACACACAGCAGAGCCCTGGAAACACAGCAGAGCCCTGGACACACAGCAGAGCACTGGACACACTGCAGAGCCCTGGACACACTGCAGAGCCCTGGACACACTGCAGAGCCCTGGACACACTGCAGAGCCCTGGACACACTGCAGAGCCCTGGACACACTGCAGAGCCCTGGACACATAGCAGAGCCCTGGGCACATAGCAGAGCCCTGGACACATAGCAGAGCCCTAGACACAGCAGAGCCCTAGACACAGCAGAGCCCTAGTAGACACAGCAGAGCCCTGGACACATAGCAGAGCCCTGGAAACATAGCAGAGCCCTGGACACATAGCAGATCTCTGGGCACACAGCAGATGCCTGGGCACACAGCAGATCCCTGGGCACACAGCAGATCCCTGGACATAGCAGAGTACTGAACACTGCATAGCCATCGGGTCCCCACTGCTGTGGGCCCCTGGGCACTGTCCATTTATTCCTGGGGGGCCCCTGTGCGCCCCTGCTCCCCCTCCAAACCTGTGTGGCAGTCAGGCACACAGACAGACGCAGAGAAACAAACAGACACACACACAGACAGACAGCATACTCACTAGCAGCAGCGAGTCCGTCCTGACTCCTCTCCAGCCTGTCAGCTGCCCAGTTCTTCTCCCTCCTGCCGACTCCTGCGCTTCTCCTGCCGGCCCCAGCGTGACTTCCGGATTGACACTGAAGATGTCAATCTCGGCCAGGCGGGCCCTCTCTCTCCCTTGACGGTCGCGGTGACCCGTTCTAGAGGTGAGGAGAGTGGCCTGTAGAAGAGGTGAGGGGGCGGGGTTTTGAGGAGATCGAGGCCCGCGCCCTCACCTCTCCTCTGAGCCCCCTCTTCTGTGAATCACCGCCGGGAGCGAGAGGGCTTGGGTTGGGGCTGCGGGCGGCCATGTTTTTTGTACACTGCGGATGGCAACACTATCGCCTTGCAGTGCACACTTTCTACATGACATCGGGAAGCAGGAGCTGCAGGGGGCTTGCGCTGTCATCACCTGCGGGTTGGGGCTGCGGGCGGCCATGTTTTGTGTGCATTGCGGATGGCGATACTACCGCCGGCTGCAGTGCACACTTTCTAAATGATAGCAAGGGCAAGGGGCGGGCCCACCGGGGGTTTACCCGGTACCCCGGCAGGCCAGACCGAAGTTATGACGACCAAGGGCACCAAACAAACACACCCATACATTTATATGTACTTTGACAGGAAGCATTTAGGAGACTAAAGGAGTGTGAGAATGGTCATAGGATGCTGCAGGGACGTGTTTTTGTAGCTTATGTGGCTTTTTGGAGGTGACAGGATCCCTTTAATTCCTTCGTTCAGACATCAAATCGCTGCAGAACTGGTATCAGGAAGCTGCAATGCTTCACTGCGGCCACAAGATGGAGTCTCTGTATAACTGAACTATCTCTGTACCTGGAACTATCGGGGAGCTTCCTCCGCGCTCTCAGCTCTTCCGCCCTCTCTGGCTGTGTGACTCCTCCGACCTCTATGGCTATGGCTCCTCCGCCCCCTCTGGCTTCGCCTCTCTTGTCCGGGATTTCACCTTCCTGTGGCTCCTCCTCCGCGGTGTGACGGTTGTCTGGCTGCTTCTGTGGCTGTAATTCCGGTAGAACTCGAGACGTCATAGACAAATATGACGTCGGCGTGTGGGCGGGGCGCCGCGGGGTTCAAAGGGGCGTGGCTTATGGACGAGGTGATACGGTATTATTGTTGATGTGCAGGGGAGAGTAATGTGATCTGATAGAGTCTGCAGTGATGTCACACTCATGTGACTGATCGCCTGACTCTGACATCACCACAGGTCCTGTCAGCACAGAGCAGCCAGGTAATCTTTCTGCACTCAGTCCCCACACACAGAGCACGCAGCCACGACACACACTCAGTCCAAACACACTCCTCCACAGCTCACACTCACCCCCCCACAGCTCACACCCCCTCAGCCTGCACTCACTCAGCCCACACTTACCCCCTTGAGCACACTCACCCCTCTCAGCTCACACTCACCCCCTCAGCCTGTACTCAATTACCTCCCTCAGCCCACACTCACCCCTCCAGCCCACATTCACCCCCTTTAGCTCACACTCACCACCCCTCAGCCCGCACTTACTCTGCACTCACTTACCCCCTCAACCCCAATGACTGACCCCCCTCAGCCTGCACTCACCACCCTTCATCCCACTCTCAGCCTGCACTCACTTACCCTCCCTCAGCCTACACTCACTCCCCCCTCAGCCTGCATTCCCCCTCAGCTCACACTCTCCCTCCCTCAGCCCACATTCACTCAGCCTGCACTTACCCCCCTCAGCCCACACTCATTTAGCCCACATTCGCCCCCTCTCAGTCCACACTCACTTACCCCCTCAGCCTGCACCCACCTCCTCTCAGCCCACACTCAACCCCCTCCACCTGCACTCAGTCACCCTCCCTCACCCCTACACTCACTCTGGACTCACTTACCCCCCTCAGCCTCACTTAACTGTCAGCCCACTCTCAGCCTGCAGTCTCTTACCCTCCCTCAGCCTGCATTCACTCAGCCTGCACTTACCCCCCTCAGCCCACACTCATTTAGCCCACATTCACCGCCCTCAGTCCACACTCACCCCCTCAGCATGCACCCACCTCCTCTCAGCCCGCACTCACCCCCCTCAGCCTGCACTCACCCACTCAACTTACACTCACTCTGGACTCACTTACCCCCCTTAGCCCCACTTATTCAACCCTCAGCCCACACTCACTCAGCCTGCAATCTCTTACCCTCCCTCAGCCTGCAGTCACTCACCCTCCCTCAGCCATCACTCACCCTTCCTCAGCCTGCAGTCACTCACCACCCCTCAGCCCGCAGCCACTCACCCCCCAGCCCCCACTCATCCCCCCTTAGCCCACACTCACTCAGCCTGCACTCACCCCCCCTCAGCACACACTCAGCTCGCATTCAACCCCTTTCAGCCCACACTCATCCCCCTCAGCCCACACTCAGCTCGCACTCACCCCTTTTCAGCTCATATTTACTCACCCCCCTCAGCCCGCACTCACCCCCCCCTCAGCCCACACTCACTTATCCCCCTCAGCCCACACTCACCCCCAGGTTGCACTCACTCACCCCACCTCAGCTTGCACTTACCCACCCCCCCTCGGCCTGCACTCCCCCCCAAATCCTGCAATCACTTACCCTGCACTCACCCCCGTCAGCCCACCCTCACCCTCAGCCCGCACTCACCCCATTCAGCCTGCACTCGCTCACCCTCCCTGCCCATACTCGCTCTTCCCCATTCTGCTCACTCTAGCTCACCCCCCTCTGCCCGCACTTGCTCACCCCCTTTGCCCACATTCACTCATCCCCCCTCTGTCCTCACTCACTCCACCTCTGCCCGCACTTGATCCCAAATGTGATCAAACTGCTCACAACTCGGCCCGCAGCCACTGCTTGCAATGAAGAACTGTGCCAGAGACTAACCAAACAGAGAGGGACCCAAGAGCTTGCATGGGTGTGGGGGCAGAGAGTGTGCATGGGGGGGAACCTGAGAGCATGCACGGGGGCAGAAAGGGACCACGGGGGGCAGAGAGGAACTACGGGGAGGGGGGTAGCACAAAGGGACCAGAGTGAGGGGCAGCGAGTGAGCACGTGGGGAGTGGAGAGCGACCACAGGGGTAGGCCCAAGATTGTGCACAAGATGGGGCAGAAAAGCAACACAGTGGGGAGTGCAGAGTGAGGGGGAAAAAAACAGCGGACAGGGGAGAGATAGCACAGGGAGGAAAGACAGCCGCTGCCCCCAGCACCACAAAGCCCGCCCCCATCGTGATGTCACTGCTCACCTGATCCTATAGCATTGGGCCCACATCTAGTATATATATGTATATATACACTAACACAAACAATAGAGACTGCTTTGGGTTACACAATAGCTGTATACAGTGGCGTAACTAGAGTCCGATGGGCCCCGATGCAAAATATTGACCTGGGCACCGCCCCGTCGCACGTGCGCACACACACACACGTTGGTCAGATGTATGGGCCCCATGTAAGATTCTAAATCCTATAATTCACCGCTCTCCCCCTTCATTATGTATTAATGTCCCTCATCCTGCTATATATGGTCCTCCTTTTGGAATATGCCCTTATCCTGGTATATATGGTCCCTCATTATAGTATAATGCAACCTCCTATGCCTCCATTAAGTATAATGCAGCCTCTTAGCCCTCCATATATTATAATGCAGCCTAATAGCCTTCCATATATCATAATAGAGCCTCATAGCCCTCCATACAGTATAATGCAGCCTCATATCCCTCCATACAGAATATTGCAGCCTCATAGCCCTCCATATAGTGTAATACAGCCTCATAGCCCTCCATACAGTATAATGTAGCCCCATAGCCCTCCATATATTATAATGCAGACAAATAGCACTCCATATAGCATAATACAGCCTCATAGCCTTCCATATAGTATAATGCAGCCTAATAGCCCTCGATATGGT
The DNA here is from genome assembly GCA_033576535.1 of Allobates femoralis. Classification (NCBI taxonomy): domain Eukaryota; kingdom Metazoa; phylum Chordata; class Amphibia; order Anura; family Aromobatidae; genus Allobates; species Allobates femoralis. The sequence goes on along the minus strand of JARQOC010000003.1, from coordinate 697,558,794 downwards.
ATAATACAGCCTAATAGCCCTCCATATAGCATAATACAGCCTCATAGCCCTCCTCCATACAGTATAATTATTATTATTTATTTATAGAGCACCATTGATTCCATGGTGCTGTACATGAGAAAGGGATACATACAAACAAGTTAAAAGTACAACGAACAAACAAAAAGTGACAGACCGATACGGAAGAGAGAGGACCCTGCCCTTAAGGGCTTACATTCTACAGGGCAATGGGGAGGGAGACAGAAGGTTGGGTGATGGTGGAGCGCTGGGTTCAGTGTGGTGGAGTGACAGGTCCAGTGGTGGTGGAGCTCTTGGTTCAGTGATGGTGAAGTGCCGGTCCAGTGGTAGTGGAGTGCCGGTCCAGTGGTAGTGGAGCACTGTGTACAGTGGTAGTGGAGTGCCGGGTCTAGTGGTGGTTGGGTGCACCGTGGTCATTGCAGGCTGTAGGCTGTTCTGAAGAGATGGGTTTTTAGGTTCCACTTGAAGGTTCTAAGTGTAGGGGACAGTCCGATGTGTTGGGGTGCAGAGTTCCAGAGGATAAGGGATGCTTGGGCGAAGTCTAGCAGGTGGTTAGATGAGGAACGTACAAGTGTGGAGTAAAGAAGTAGGTCTTGGGAGAATCGAAGATTGCGAATTGGATGATATCAGGAGATTAATTCAGAGATATATGGGGGAGATCGATTGTAGATGGCTTTGTAAATCAATGTTAGTAGTTTGAATTGGATAGGCTGGGGAATTGGAAGCCAGTGAAGAGATTTGCAGGGGGGGAAAATGGAAGAGTTGTGAGGAGAGAGGTGGATTATTCTGGCAGCAGAGATGAGGACAGACTGGAGATGTGCCAGAGTGTTAGCAGGGAGGCCACAGAGGAGGATGTTGATGTAGTCGAGGCGGGAGACAATGAGGGCATGCACTAGTAGTTTAGTAGATTGAGGGTTGAGGAAAGGACGAATTCTGGAAATATTTTTGAGTTGGAGGTGGCGAGAGCTTGAATGTGTGGTTTGAAGGACAAGGCAGAGTTAAGGGTTACTCTGATAGACAGATCAAGTAAGGAACGTGCGCAAGAAGGGGGAAAGATGATGAGTATGGTTTTGTCTACATTTAGTTTTAGGAAGCGAGAGGAGAAGAAGGAGGATATGGCTGATAAGACACTCTAGGATCCTGGACAGCAGAGAGGTGACGTCTGGGCTCAGAGAGATAGGCCCCTTTCACATCTAATGCAGGGCTGCGTTTTGCTTCATTTGCGTTTCTGTGCGTTTTTACCGCCAAAAACGCATCAAAACACATGCATTTTTGCCCCCATTGATTTGAATGGAAACGCATGTAAAAACGCATGCAAAAACGCAAAACACATGCGTTTTTGCAAACGCTGACCAAAACATCGCAAACAACGTTTTGGTCTGCTTTTGCAAACATGCATGCGTTTTGTGTTTTTGAAAACGCACATGCGTTTTTGCATGCGTTTTTACATGCGTTTCCATTAAAATCAATGGGGGCGAAAACGCATGTGTTTTGATGCGTTTATAGCAGTAAAAACGAAGCCATGGGACTTTATGAGTTGTCCTAGGCCAAGAGAATAAATGGAACAAAGAAGGGGTCCCAGCAGGGGTGAACCTAGCCTCTCTGCTGCCTGAGGCGAACTTTAAAACGGCGGCCCCCAAACACAAGGACGTCAGCACCATCACACGCACATGCAAGAATCACATAGAAGTATCCAGAATAAGGATCATTAATGGCAATGGCAGCTTGGCACAAGCTGCACTCACACAAAGGTGGCTGCTGCCTTATAGCACAGGAGGCAGCACTGATTGCCACCTATTATCTATGGCACACACCTACAAAACTCTGGGCAGCTCCAATGTGATCACTGCCTGGCACTGACTAGTCAGCCTTGTCACCATGCGGCACTGTCCACACATACAATGACCTGCAGTCTGAGCATCAACAAGCCACCATTGCACTAAGCTGGGAAAATGGCGCGTCTTCCCCAACAGACCACGCCTCCCCCCCCCAGAAACGCTTAGTTAATCACAAGCGCCGCACACGGGGCTGTCCGAAGCTAATACTTTGTTTCCCTGAAAATAAGGCACCATCTTATATTAATTTTTGCCCCCAAAGAAGTGTGATGTCTTATTTTCAGGGGACGTCTTATCTCCATGAAGAATTCACATTTATTGATGAACAAAAAAATGAACTTTTATTACATACTATACAGTAATTGTCATCACAGACCAGCATAACCAAACTGTGTCATCCATCATCCATCTGCAGCCCCCATCATCCCCAATGTCCCCCTGCAGCCTCCATCATCCATCTGCAGGCCCCATCATCCCCCAATGTCCCCCTGCAGCCTCCATCATCATCCAATGTCCCCCTGCAGCCCACATCATCCATCTGCAGCACCCATCATCCTCAATGTCCCCCTGCAGCCTCCATCATCCATCTGCAGCCCCCATCATCCCCAATATCCCCCTGCAGCCTCCATCATCCATCTGCAGCCTACATCATCCCCCAATGTCCCCCTGCAGCCTCCATCATCACCCAATGTCCCCCTGCAGCCCACATCATCAATCTGCAGCCCCCATCATCCTCAATATGCCCCTGCAGCCTCCATCATCCATCTGCAGCTCCATCATCCCCAATATCCCCCTGCAGCTTCCATCATCCATCTGCAGCCCCCATCATCCCCCAATGTCCCTCTGCAGCCTCCATCAACCATCTGCATCCCCCTGCAGCCTCCATCATCCATCTGCAGCCCCCATCATCCCCTGCAGCCTCCATCATCCCCAATGTCCCCCTGCAGCCTCCATCATCCTTCTGCAGCCCTTATTATCTCCCAATAGCCCCATCATCCTTCTGCAGCCTCCATCATCCCCCAATGTCCCCCTGCAGCCTCCATCATCCCCCAATGTCCCCCTGCAGCCTCCATCATCCATCTGCAGCTCCCATCATCCTCTGCAGCCTCCATAATCCATCTGCAGGCCCCATCATCCCCGTGCAGCCTCCATCATACCCCAATATCCGCCTGCAGCTCCCATCATCCTTCTGCAGCCTCCATCATCCCCCATTGTCCCCCTGCAGCCTCCATCATCTCCCAATGTCCCCCTGCAGCCTCCATCATCCCTCAATGTCCCCCTGCAGCCTCCATCAACCCCCAATGGCCCCCTGCAGCCTTCATCATCCATCTCCAGCACTCAACATCCCCCAATGTGGGAGCAGGAAGGAGGACAAGTGCCGACCAACCGGCGAGAGAATTGATCTTTCATTGCCCCCATAAAGTATGATGCCACCAAAAGTGTCACCCAAACACTATGATCCCCCCACAGTGAATTCCTCCACAGGACCCTCCATATGTACAATACGGTAATCCCCAACTACTCTGGCACAGTATGATCCCCAACTGTGACCCCCTCACAGCCCTCCATATAGTATAATGGTCCCTAAACCTCTTCACACTGTATAATAGACCCTACCACAGCCCTCAAATAGCCCCCCATAAAGTATAAAGGCTCCATCATAGCCCTGCAAGTATTATCCTGCCCCCACAGAGCCCTCCAAATTTTGTAATGACCTCTATATAGTATAATTGGCTCCATATATTATAATACACGCACCCCCATAGCCCTCCATATAATATAATGCACCCCATAATTTTCCATATATTATAATGCACCCCCATAGTCCTCCATATATTACAATGCACCCCATAAACCTACAAATATTATAAAGCACCGCCATAGCCCTCCATATAATATAATGCACCATGCATAGTCCTCCAAATACTATAATGCATCCCCCATAGTCCTCCATATAGTATAATGCACCCCATAGCCCTCCATATACCATACAGCACCCCCATTAACAATATAGCACCCCATATATAATACCGCCCATATACAGCACAGGAGCTCCATATACAGCATCCCCATAAACAGCACAGTACCCTCATATACAGCACCCCAATATACAGCACAACTGCCCCATAAACAGAACACCACCCCCATAAACTGCACAGTACTTCCATATACAGCACAGAAGCCCAATATACAGAACAGCACCCCCATAAACAGCACAGTACCCCCATATACAGCACCACCATATATGGCACAGCACCCCCTATATACGGCACAGCACCCCCATATACAGCTCAGCACCCCCATATACAGCACCCTAGCCCCATGTACAGCAGCCCCACATACAGCAGAGCACCCCAATATACAGCAGAGACCCCCATATACAGTACCCCTGCCCCATATACAGCACCCCCACATACAGCAGAGCCCCCCCATATACAGCAGAACCCCCATATACAGCACCCCTGCCCCATATACAGCACCCCCATATACAGCAGAGCTCCCCCATATACAGCAGAGCCCCCCATATACAGCACCCCTGCCCCATATACAGCACCCCCACATACAGCAGAACCCCCCATATACAGCAGAGACCCCCATATACAGAGCTCCCCCATATACAGCAGAGCCCCCATATACAGCTGAGCTCCCCCATATACAGCAGAGCCCCCATATACAGCAGAGCTCCCCCATATACAGCACCCCATATACAGTACCCCAGCACCACATACAGCAGCGCCCCCCCATATACAGTACCCCAGCCCCATATACAGCACCCCCACATACAGCAGAGCCCCCCATATACAGCACCTGGAGTCCCGATGAACACAGGGTCACTTGATGCAGAGGTAGAATGACTGCTGGATTGACCAATCATCACACTCCCTGGCTGAGGGAGGCAGAGCCAATTGCTGCTGTATTGAATGTAAAAGCAGCCAGGAGCCTCCTCCCTCCCCAGTCCCGACCGCAGCTGCTCCACACAGTCACTGACAACACACACAGGATTGCAGGAGCACGGCAGCATGTAATCTGACCGCTCTGCCGCTCCCTGTCTGCAGGGACTCATCGCCGCCTGAGCACAGTGCTCATATTGGCTCATTGATGATGCGGCTCTGGGTCCCAGGACAGAGCCTTGTGGGACTCCAACAGAAACGGAATGGGGTGAGGAAGTAGTGTGGGAGTGGGAGACGCTAAATGTGTGGTTGGAAAGGTAGGAAGAGATCCAGGAGAGGGCAAGGTCAGTAATACCAATAGAAGGCTATGTTCACATGCAGCATATTTCCCACGCTTTTTTATGCCGTGCTTTTGCCCAAAATAGCATCTGCATCTTCGTTTCCCGGCAAAGAGAATGGACGTTCACTTTTGCCGTTCAGACGCTGCGTAATTTAGCACCGCGCTTTTGGGGCCAAAAGCAGGCGCGTAAAGAGAATGGACATGTTAATTCTTTGCACTTAATAGCGCGCGATTCCTCCCATAAATAAATCCTCTTTATGTACAGTACAGACCAAAAGTTTGGACACACCTTCTCATTCAAGTTTTCTTTATTTTCATGACTATGAAAATTGTAGATTCACACTGAAGGCATCAAAACTACAAATTTACACATGTGGAATTATATACTTAACAAAAAAGTGTGAAACAACTGAAAATATGTCTTATATTCAAGGTTCTTCAAAGTAGCCACCTTTTGCTTTGATTACTGCTTTGCAGACTCTTGGCATTCTCTTGATGAGCTTCAAGAGGTAGTCACCGGAAATGGTTTTCACTTCACAGGTGTGCCCTGTCAGGTTTAATAAGTGGGATTTCTTGCCTTATAAATGGGGTTGGGACCATCAGTTGTGTTGTGCAGAAGTCTGGTCACAGCTGATAGTCCTACTGAGTAGACTGTTAGAATTTGTATCATGGCAAGAAAAAAGCAGCTAAGTAAAGAAAAACGAGTGGCCATCATTAGTTTAAGAAATGAAGGTCAGTCAGTCCGAAAAATTAGGAAAACTTTGAAAGTGTCGCCAAGTGCAGTTGCAAAAACCATCAAGTGCTACAAAGAAACTGGCTCACATGAGGACCGCCCCAGGAAAGTAAGACCAAGAGTCACCTCTGCTGCGAAGGATAACTTCATCCAAGTCACCAGCCTTAGAAATCGCAGGTTAACAGCAGCTCAGATTAGAGACCAGGTCAATACCATACAGAGTTCTAGCAGCAGACACATCTCTACAACAACTGTTAAGAGGAGACTTTGTGCAGCAGGCCTTCATGGTAAAATAGCTGCTAGGAAACCACTGCTAAGGACAGGCAACAAGCAGAAGAGACTTGTTTGGGCTAAAGAACACAAGGAATGGACATTAGACCAGTGGAAATCTGTGATTTGGTCTGATGAGTCCAAATTTGAGATCTTTGGTTCCAACCACCGTGTCTTTGTGTGACGCAGAAAAGGTGAACGGATGGACTCTACATGCCTGGTTCCCACCGTGAAGCATGGGGGAGGTGTGATGGTGTGGGGGTGCTTAGCTGGTGACACTGTTGGGGATTTATTCAAAATTGAAGGCATACTGAACCAGCATGGCTACCACAGCGTCTTGCAGCGGCATGCTATTCCATCCAGTTTGCGTTTACTTGGACCATCATTTATTTTTCATCAGGACAATGACCCCAAACACACCTCCAGGCTGTGTAAGAGCTATTTGACCAAGAAGGAGATTATGGGATGCTATGCCAGATGACCTGGCCTCCACAATCACCAGACCTGAACCCAATCGAGATGGTTTGGGGTGAGCAGGACCGCAGAGTGAAGGCAAAAGGACGATGTCATAGTATACTCCAAGACCTATGAAGATCACCTGCAACACCTGAGTGAAGTGTTTGAATCGTTGTCCAAGTATGATATGAAGTTGAAACCATCAAAGTGTCACTTGTTAAAACCCAAAGTCCAGTATCTAGGACATGTGGTCAGTGCAGAAGGCGTAGCACCCGACCCGGACAAGGTTACAGTCATTTAGAGCTGGCCAGCGCCAACCACCTTCAGAGAGGTACGGCAATTCTTGGGACTGGTCGGGTACTACAGGAGGTTTATCAAGGGCTACACGAAGATGGCAGCACCCATGCAAGATCTCCTGGTGAGTTAATCCAAGAAAGGCAAGATCAGAGGCCCTCCATTCCGGTGGGGACCAGAACAGGAACAGTCTTTCCAGAAGCTGAAAGATGCGTTAACTGGAGAAGAGATCCTGATTACAACCTGCCGTTCCTATTATACACTGATGCAAGTAATGAAGGTTTAGGAGCTGTCTTGGCACAGAAACAGCAAGGCAAAGAGAAAGTGATAGCCTATGTCAGCAGAAAGCTCCGTCCAACAGAGAGGAACCCGGAGAATTACAGCTCTTTTAAGTTGGAGTTCCTAGCCTTAGTCTGGGCGATCACAGAACGTTTCAAGCACTACCTGGCATCCTCCAAGTTCACCGCTTTCACTGACAACAACCCTCTAACCCATTTAGAGACTGCAAAGCTGGGGGCCATGGAGCAGCGTTGGATGGCAAGATTGTCAAATTACGACTTCACTGTCAAGTACTGGGCAGGACACAAGAATGGCAACGCTGATACCCTATCCAGAATGCCTAATCTACCAGATGAAGGAGAAGACGTAGATGAACTGGAAGAAGTAGAATTGCCAGCTTTCCACCGTCCAAGTACAGCCTCATGTGATCAGGCAAGTCAAAGGCGTGAAGAGAGAACAATGAACCCGTTATCCCACCATAACTGGAAAGAGACCCAAGACAGTGACCCGGATGTTAGTTTAATCAAAGAACTAATAACCAAAGAGCACTCCTGTCTGAGTCCCGATGCTTCACCAGATGCCAAACGCCTATGGAAAGAAGAAGGGAAACTGTTCGTCTACCAAGGGAAGCTATGCAGACGTCACCTTAACCCCAGAACCCATGAACATATCTGGCAAATAGTTGTTCCAAAGAGAGATATCCAGATGATACTGGAAGCTTATCACAATGATGCAGGACACTTTGGTTGGAAGAAACTGGAGATGCTGTTAAAAGACCGTTTCTACTGGGTCGGCATGAGAGGTTCCATTGAAAGATGGTGTAAGAACTGTGGACCGTGTCACCTTAGAAGGAAAGACCAGCAAAGTCAAAAGGCTCCGCTACAGCTAATCATTACCAAGAAACCTCTTGAAATCGTGGCTTTAGATCATGTGAAGTTAACACCTAGCAGAACAGGGTACACCTACGCTCTTACAATGGTTGATCACTACTCAAGGTTCCTAGTAGTCATACCAGTTAAAGATTTAACTGCAGAAGTCGCAGCCAAGACCTTCCAGAGTTACTTTTGTCGACCGCACGGGTATCCAGATCAAGTATTTACTGATCAGGGTCCAGCATTTGAGTCAGAACTGTTCCACGTGTTCTTAGGATTATATGGGTGTAAAAAGATAAGAACCACACCGTATCATCCACAAACAAATGGTCTATGCGAGAAGATGAACAACATCGTCATCGATATGTTGAAGACTTTACCACTTGACGAGAGAAATCAGTGGCCAGAAAAGCTACCTGACTTAGTTATCTACAATCATATCCCTGTCAGTTCTACTAGCTATGCCCCAGCCTATTTAATGCAAGCAAGACCAGGAAAACTTCCAATTGACTTAGAAATGGGAACAGTAGAACCAACCCAAGATTCTTCAGACGAAGATTGGAACTATCACCGCCAAGAACAGTACAAGAAAGTACAGGAAAGTACAGGAAAGACAACAATATAGGGTAACATCTTGGACTCACATGATGAGCAACTCAATGCATACATTAACAACCGGAATACAGAGTTCTATAGCTAGATAGCTCAGTGTATAAATCACAAAGACCCACCAGTTGCAAGTGCACACGTTTATTTTGACATCGGTGAACCAGTATAAAACACTGAGAAAGTATTTTAAAACCAATAGCAGGTAACAGAAGGGATGAACAGGTCACAGACCCCCATAACAAGGATGCAGTTTATAGGCAGACATCACATGATGGTATACAAAGTGGTACAATATAAATACATTTTGACATCGGTGAACCATATAAAACACTGAGAAAGTATTTTAAAACCAAGAGCAGGTAACAGAAGGGATGAACAGGTCACAGACCCCCATGACAAGGATGCAGTTTATAGGCAGACATCACATGATGGTATACAAAGTGGTACAATAAAGTGCTAGGGAAGCAATCTGGTATTTTTATTGTATTTAATGATGTATTTATATTGTACCACTTTGTATACTGTCATGTGATGTCTGCCTATAAACTGCATCCTTGTTATGGGAGTCTGACCTGTTCCTCCCTTCTGTTACCTGCTATTGGTTTTAAAATACTTTCTCAGTGTTTTATACTGGTTCACCGATGTCAAAATAAACGCGTGCACTTGCAATTGGTGGGTCTTTGTGATTTATACACTGAGCTATCTAGCTATAGAACTCTGTACTCAGGTTGTCAAAGTAGAAGTAAGCAAGAGCATAACTTCAACAAGCACGCCTCAGAAAGAACCCTTAATACCAGGTGAACTAGTCCTCAAAAGAAAAAGAAGAACAAACAAACTAGATGACCATTGGGAATCAGAACCCTATACAGTTATGCAATCCAATTTTGATAATTCAAAAACTTGCGTAATTAGCAGAGATGAAGGAAGAACAACCTCAACAGTATCAAGAGACCATCTAAAGAGATACCATGATCAATTGAAACCACAACAAATAACTTATCCCTCATTAGCAGTTGAAGAGCCAAAAGAAAAAGTAATCCACACTGAGATTGGAGATCTGACCTCAATACAATGGAGCAGTTATAATACCAGTCATTTCATTCTATCAACCTGCAGGAAAACAAGTCCCAATTCAACCTGTAGAAGAACCAGAACCAATACCAGAACTAAGAAGACCAGAAGAACCCGTTCAAATGCAAGAAGTGCAGCCTATTGTACCGGAACCAGAGATTCCTGCAATCGGTGAACCTGTCAGTCCATTAGAAAGACTACATGCATACTACGGTATTCCAGAATCACGTAGGTCTAATAGACAAAGAGAAAGTGCACGCACAACACCAGAAGTAGACACTAATGACACGCCAATACTGCGCAGATCAACCCGTAGTACCTTTGGTCAGTTACCACTCAGATTCAGAGAATAGACTGTAAAGTTTCAAAAATGAATAGATGTAAATAGTGACTTTAGTCCGCAAATGTGAATAGTAGTGTATAGAAGGGTGGAGGAACTGGGCACAGCCCCAAGCATATCAAGTTGGGAATAGAAAGTGCCAGGGGTAGAGAAAGAAGGTAAGACCCGGCCTCCTAAGCAGAGACACCCATAGGGAATTTGTGTAAAGTACAAAGTGTGTTAACCCGTAAATGTGTTCAAAGCCATCAGAGACTTTACTGCTGGACTTTACCTTTTTCCCGTTTGTTTGAACCCGGACTACGGTCACAGGACTAGTGTGACTAAAACTGCTTTTTCCTCCTTCCCCAGCTTGCGGCAGATGGACTAGTGCCGTAAGGGCTGCTTTTTCATATTTTCCTTCTTTTTCAGTGATTTTTGTAAATTTTGAATTTAAGACTCTGTAAATACCCGTTATTAAATGTATAAATGTGTGAAGTTGTAACAAAAACTTTTGCTCAGTCCAGGAGAACTGAGGTTAACTAGGGGGGGATGTGGCACCCTGTGCCAGGTCACCACAGACTCCCTTGGGATATGGAGGGATTTCTCACAGCGAGTAACCCACTTCCACACAACATCTTTCACCCCAGGCCTGTAGGGGGAGCTCCACTGGTTGCCTTAAGCCAGTTCCCCCTATAAATACGGGTTCTGGAGGGAAAACACCAGAGTGTGCAGTCACTACAGAACTGTGAAGAGCTGAGTGAGCTGAGCTGGTACTGGAGCCATGCTAGGCCCATACCAGCATACATCTGAGACAGTGGTAGACCCGCAGAGTAGGGGTCGCAGGCAGAGGAGAGAAGCGTTTTAACAAGAAGGGGGCAGAGGAGTCATACCGACTCACCCCAGCAGAGTTCCGGTCACTGGGTCCGAGCTGCAGGGACAGAGAGAATAGGCCCTGCAGAGAAACCAGCACTACAAGGAGGTTTAGCTTCCAGGACAAACAAAGCACCACCAAATGAGAGCCCGGAGTCAAGGCCATGACAGGAATCCCATAGAAGTGCCCTCAGTGCAGCAAACCCGGGTGTGGAGAGTTGCACAGATAGAAAAGTAACGGTCTGGTCGGGTTCCAAGCCTGCCAGACTCTGACGGAATAACTGAAACAAGGAGGCCTACAACCCTACTCACTGTGGAGATCCTAAAGTGTTTCCCTCACTTCCGGACGAGTGTACCAGTACAGAACACCAGTAAAGGTACCAAAAGACATATGTGTGCGTGTCCCTCTTTCCATCTGCACCACACTGACTGCGCTACCCTACTACCCTCACTACAACTTACAACCCCGGGGACCCCCGCTCGTCCTGTAGGGAGCGGTTCCACCTTGCTGCCGCCCATCACCCCGGAGTCCCAAGCAGCGACGGTGTCATCACCGGAACCCTACAGGTGGCGTCACGACAGACATTTTATTATTTTCTTGCCACTCCATCCCTTTTTTTATCTGCATCCCCCGGGCCCACAGCCTCAGGCACCGCTACCCGTGACTTCCCAAAGAGACCGCGCCTGAGTGAACCGAGTACCCCCAGGGCCTGGGCTGGACATCAGCTGACATGAGCAAATCTGAAAACACACCGCCACTGGCCACATCGTGTGTAGGGACCAGTGACCCTGCAGAAACAGCTCCCGCTGACAAGGAAGACGGGCCATAACAACTAAAGGGAGGGTAGGAAGTGAATTATTACCCATATGACTAAGCATTTATATTATTGTCTGATACATCTAATCAATAATGGGCGAATGAACACTGTATAATATATAGGGAGAAATTGGTGCCATAACAAGAAGCCTGACTGCATAGAACCACACTACAAATAGAAGGTTAAAGGAGAATGTGAGTAAATCTAACATATGCAAGCCAAGTTAAAAATAAAACTTTTGGTTGATTCATCTCTCTATGTAATCATAGTAAAAAACACCAGAAGGGAGAGGAAAGACCGCACTAGGATATGATAGTGCATCAAGAGAAGCTCTGATTACCACAATGAGAAGTGAAACCATATCAAAAGACAGAGAGACGATAATGTCGAGCCCCAGGCTCCGGGGTACTCGGGTATCAGGCGGCAGAGGGTTAACTTTGTCACGGGGAATGGCCGCCGCGCCTGATCCTGTGTCCTCGGTAACACTTCAAAAGGGGGATATTTACAGGGGACTATTTACAGTTTGTTAGTTGTCGCCACCTGCAGTTTCTGGTGAGTAGCACCAGCGCCGCCACAGTCCGCCGGAGGTCGGTGGTATTGCGGCTGAGATGGGATGGTCCTCTGCAGGCAGGACTGGGACCTCTGGGGCAGCGTAGTGAGGAGGAACAGGTTGTAGTGGAGCTGAGAATGTATACAGAGAGTTGGACCAGTCTATGGAGGATACTTGGAGTGGAAAGGAAGGATACACACATGCAGGAAAGTCTTTTTTACCTTTTACTGATGTTAAGCAGGTAAAACGATCCAGGGTACTGACGGGTGGACAGGTTGCACAGTGGGTCCCCACAGCAAGTGGGTATAAGGCCTCCTCTGCTCCGTGTATTTGTCTGAAGCACAGCCTGCTTACAGCCTGACTTGCCTCCTCTCTCTTCCTGACTGTAGTGTTTTTCTCTCCTCCTGTGCGGTCTCCGGGATGCCTTCTCCTGATCACTGCGGCTTTGCTCTGCTGTGTCTGGCTCCCTGTCTTGACCCACAGGGGATACCAGGTAGCTGAAGCTTCCACAGTGCAACAGGGTTTTCTGTGGCCCTATAGTGTCCCACAGGTGCGGATCCCCAATCTCCGGTGTTTCTCCTGGGAAGAACTCGATCTCAAGTTTCTCGCTCCCTTCTGCTGTCCTGAGCTCCTCGCCTTCAGTCCCACTTAGGCTTGCGGGATGTAGAAGGGCCACTCCGGGTCACTGGTTCAGGCCAATCCGCGGCACTGACCACCAGGATGTCTTTGCAGCTCTCCTAGCGTCTGCACTCTCTGACTAACTCCTCCCCAAGCAGCAGTATTTATAGGGAATCTTGCCCAAGGGCAGCAAGTGGAGCTCCCCCTACTGTGTCAGGGTGGAAGGTGCTGTATGTAGTAGGTACCTGTTGTGGAAACCCAGCTGTGCATTTAGAGAAGTCTGTGGTTACCTGCGTGAGCATGGCGCCACAATAAGGTAGCATGAAGAAGGGTTCTAGAATACTGATTGCAAAGAAAGCTAATTACTCAAAGTGTTTTTTTGCAATATTAGAAATACTGATGATGAATCATAACCACATAGAAAGCAACAGCACAACAAACATCTGAAAGGTAATAAGTACACCAAGGTAACACATAGTGGAAAGGTATTTAAAACCCTCACTATGGCCAGGTTCACACATACCATCCGTTTTTGCCTTAAATCCGATTTTGGCAACATTTTGGACATTTGTTTCCTAAGTTCAAAAACGCATTTGCGTTAACGCATGTGTGTGCGTTTGTTTAAAAAATGCATGTGTTTTTATGCAGCAGCCCAAAATCGCTGCTTGCTGCATTTTTGGGGTGCTTTCAAAAACGCATGCGTTTTTTTAACATGGGCCCTATGGGAAATGCATGCGTTAACGCAAGGCACATATAGGCACCTGCGTTAACGCATACGTGTGTGTCATGAAAAAATGTCCCAAAATTTGCCAAAAATGTCCAGGACCCCAGGGGACACTATTGGCACCCTTAGAAAAACGGATCAGTTTTTCTAAGGGCTTAAAAAACAGATTTGTATGTGTGAACCTGGCCTAACTTACATTCTGGGAATTTTCCAGAAACAGGAGACCACTGAAAGAGAGAAGCTCATTTCCACCAAGCAACTCCAGTGCGATTTAACAGTCTTGCATAGTAAAATTCAACACAGTGAATAAAAGGTCCATCTTCTATACTGTGAGAAGTGAACATTCCCAAAAATTACCAACTGTAAAGGCCACTTCACACACAGAGATATCTGAGTCCAATATCTGAACAGATCTCTGGTTGCAGTGAAATCATGGATACATTTCTCCATGTTGTACACAGCCACAAAATGGAGCAATGTATCCATGATTTCACTGCAACCAGAGATCTGTTCAGATATTGGACTCAGATATCTGTGTGTGTGAAGTGGCCTTCAGGTAAGACAAACAAGTAAAGAGAGTATTGTAGCAATATTCACACAACAGTGGCAAAATAATAAGGCTGGGGTCACGTTTGGGCAGGCAATTGCGTTCACACACTTTTTTTGTAAAAATATGTGGCGGAAACCGCAATCCGGTAACCGGATTGCTCCGGATGTGTAATCCGGAGCAATGTGGTTACCGTATACTTTGTTCATCCCTGCTGCCACAGGGATGAACAAAGCGTAAGGGTATGTGCCCACAGGAAGGTTTTGCTGCGTTTGAGATCAGGTTTTGCCTTGGTTTTATGTAAATCTATGCTAATCTAATCCTGAGTTTTTGGTTTCCATCAAAACCTATATGTGCAGGGAAAAGCTTTCACACACACACTGGTTTTTTTTTCTCTACAGAAAATGGAAATACCACAGGTGTTTCCACTTTAGCAACAGTACAGCAAAGAATTCACATCCTCATTCTTTCTAAAACACAGCAAAACCTGAGGTGTTTCCACTTTCTTCACCAAACAAAAACCAATGTGTTGGGACAACTAATCCTAGAATCATAGGTTTTGCTGGAAAACAAAAATGCAGCAAATGCTATGGTGTTTACACTGTCTCCAGAGAACAAAAACCAATGTGTGTGAAAGCTTTTCCCTGATCTCATAGGTTTTGCTGAAAACCAAAAACTCAGGATTAGATTAGCATAGATTTACATAAAACCAAGGCAAAACCTGATCTCAAACGCAGCAAAACCTTCCTGTGGGCACATACCCTTAAATGTGTATTAAAACATTAATTATGAATATTAGCTTTGGGCAACATGTCTCTAGTAGGGGGTGCCCACCCCACCTAGAGACATGCTGTCCACTCCACTCCGAGGTCCTGTAGGCATTTACATTAGGACTATGGCGATGCACTGCCCATAGATCTAATGTAAATGCCTACAGGACCTCGGACAGCGGCAGATACTATACGTATATTACGTACAGTATCTGCTCCACTGTCAGGGGAGCCGCGGCTTCATTCATAAATTAGTACAAAGCTGACAATAGCTGGCTTACTGTAAATGCTGTATTCTCTAGGGGGGTGGGCACCCCTTAGAGATATGTTGCCCATAGCTAATATTCATAATTAATGTGTTAAGACACATTTAACACTTTGCTTATCGATGAGCAAAGTATATGGTAATCGCATTGCTCAGGATTACACATCCTGAGCAATCCGGTTGCCGCCTTGCGGTTGCCAGAAGCACTCCGAGAACTGCATCCTGCATGATTTTTCACGCAGGCTGCAGATCCGGAGCCGGTAACCGGATTGCATGTAGGGCAATCCGGTTACCATAATGGGTTCCTATGGGGAGTGGTTCCTGCTCCGGTTTTGAGCTTTTTGAAAGCAGGCACTCTGCACTTTGATCGGACACTCTGCACTTTGATCGGACACTCTGCACTTTGATCAGACACTGTGCACCCTGGTCCGACACTCTGCAACCTGGTCCGACACTCTGCACCCAGGTCCGACACTGCACCCTGTTCGGACACTCTGCACCTTGGTCGGACACTCTGCACCTTGGTCGGACACTCTGCACCTTGGTCGGACACTCTGCACCTTGGTCGGACACTCTGCACCTTGGTCGGACACTCTGCATTTGGTCCGAAACTCTGCACTGTGGTCCGACACTCTGCACCGTGGTCCGACACTCTGCACTTTGGTCGGACACTCTGCACTTTGGTCGGACACTCTGCACTTTGGTCGGACACTCTGCACTTTGGTCCGACACTCTGCACTTTGGTCCGACATTCTGTACCCTGGTCTGACACTCTGCACCCTGGTCCGACACTCTGCACTTTGGTCGGACACTCTGCACTTTGGTCGGACACTCTGCACTTTGGTCGGACACTCTGCACTTTGGTCCGACATTCTGCATTTTGGTCCGACATTCTGTACCCTGGTCTGACACTCTGCACTTTGGTCGGACACTCTGCACTTTGGTCGGACACTCTGCACTTTGGTCGGACACTCTGCACTTTGGTCCGACACTCTGCACTTTGGTCCGACACTCTGCACTTTGGTCCGACACTCTGCACTTTGGTCCGACACTCTGCACTTTGGTCCGACACTCTGCACCCTGGTCCGACACTCTGCACCCTGGTCGGACACTCTGCACCCTGGTCGGACACTCTGCACCCTGGTCGGACACTCTGCACCCTGGTCCGACACAATGCACTGTGGTACGACACTCTGCACCCTGGTCCGACACTCTGCACCCTGGTCCGACACTCTGCACTTTGGTCCGACACTCTGCACTGTGGTCCGACACTCTGCACTGTGGTCCGACACTCTGCACCCTGGGCCGACACTCTGCACCCTGGGCCGACACTCTGCACCCTGGTCCGACACTCTGCACTTTGGTCGGACACTCTGCACTTTGGACGGACACTCTGCACTTTGGACGGACACTTTGCATTTTGGTCGGACACTCTGCAGTTTGGACGGACACTCTGCACCCTGGTCGGACACTCAGCACCCTGGTCCATCACTCTCCACCCTGGTACGACACTCTGCACCCTGGTCCGACACTCTGCACCCTGGTCCGACACTCTGCACTGTGGTCCGACACTCTGCACCCTGGTCCGACACTCTGCACCCTGGTCCGACACTCTGCACCCTGGTCTGACACTCTGCACCCTGGGCCGACACTCTGCACCCAGGTCCGACACTCTGCACCCGGGTCCAACACTCTGCACCATGGTCTGACACTCTGCACCCTGGTCCATCACTCTGCACCCTGGTCTGACACTCTGTACTTTGGACCGACACTCTGCACTTTGGTCCGACACTCTGCACTTTGGTCCGACACTCTGCACTTTGGTTGGACACTCTGCACTTTGGTCGGACACTCTGCATTTTGGTCGGACACTCTGCACTTTGATCGGACACTCTGAACCTTGTTCTGACACTCTGCACTTTGGTCGGACACTCTGCACACTCGCATTGTCACTTCCTGTCGGCTCCGTTCAGTGACGCGCAGCTAAGGAATACTGTATGAGCAAAACGCATTGCGGCGAGCGGACGTGGTATCTTTCATTAAGCTGATACCACGTCCGCTCGCCGCAATGCGTTTTGCTCATACGGTATCCCTTAGCTGCGCGTCACTGAACGGAGCCGACAGGAAGTGACGATGCGAGTGCACGTGACTCTGTCTGCCTCCGATGACGTGCGGGGACGGGAGCAGCCTTGCGTGCCCGCCCACTGAAAGATAATATCACGCCCTTCAGTGACGTCCTGCAAAGTAAGAGGGAGGGGTAGAACAGCCAGTAATGCTATAGAAGACACAGCCCACTAGTAGCTGAGCCCGAGGGAGACGCCCAGATGTCGCCAGGCCAGTATTTTTACAAAGTGTATATTTCGATTTATGATTGTCAATATTCTTAACAAAAGTATAGGTGGAACGGTCTAGGTAGGGTGCAGGGACATGTATTAACTGCTTATAGTCGTCATCTGAGGTGGTTGGTTCCCTTTAAAAAAGCCACATTTGACTTTTCACATTTCCAGCAACTGCCCTAGGAAAGAGTGTTCACATTCTGCCACAAAGAAAGTAATAAAGCCACATAATCACCCACGTGCACCTTTGACAGAACAATACCCTGAATGCCCCTATATCAATAATGCTTCTTAAGTGCCCAGTTAACATTTACTAATTTCCCCCTAAGTCTGCCCATGTATGTACTCCACATGATTGGCGAACAGCTTCCCTATACACAGTACGGGCCCACAGCTCCTCTATACACATCTCCTAAACAAAATATATTGCCTCCAGAACTCCCTTATTCACAGTATGATGGACCTACAAATCCCTTTAACGCAGTATCATGGGCCCACAGCTTTCTTAGGCTAGGGTCACAGTAGCATTTTTTACAAGCGTTTTTGGAGACCTGCGTTTTCAAAAACGCATGTAAAAACGCACCCATAGGCCCCCATATTAAAAAACGCATGCCCTAATAGCAAAAACGCATGTGTGACTGTACCATGCGTTTTTGGTGCATTTCCAAAAACGCATGCGTTCTTTAATATGGGGCCTTATGGGAAATGCATGCAAAAACGCATGTACAATTAGTGCCATTCAAAAACGCATGCGTTTTCCATAGGAGCCCATGTTAAAAAAACGCATGCGTTTTTTAACATGGGCTCCTATGGAAAACGCATGCGTTTTTGAATGGCACTAAAAGGTACTAATTGTACATGCGTTTTTGCATGCGTTTTCCATAGGGACCCATGTTATAAAAACGCATGCGTTTTCTACAAAAACGCTTGCGTTTTTCAAAATGCACCAAAAAATAGTACATGCACTATTTTTTGGTGCAGATTTAAAAAGCAGCCAAAAACGCAGGGAGCCATCACACACCTTAAAAAACTCATGCTGACATGAAAAAACGCATGAGTTTTGTTAAATCACTAAAAAAACTCATGTCAACTGTGACCCCAGCCTTATTCACAAGAGGCTGTACCCCCAGTTTCCTTATACACAGCATGATGGGCGCACAGCTTTCCTATACACATTATGATACTTCACAGCTCCCTTATCATAGTATGAAGTCCCCACTGCTCCCCAAAAAACAGTGCAATAACCCAAACATTAGTCCTCATGATGTATGATGGATTCCACACTGTATAATGGACCTCTGAGTAGCATCCACACAGTATAATGGCCCCTATGCTGTATAATGGTTCCTCCAGCAGTCCACACAAATTTTGAGGGCCACCACAGTGTATGTGGGCTCCCCACAGTAGTCCTCAAAGTCTATAATGGCCCCCACACTGTAATGGTCCTTTATATTAGCTGCTACACTGTATTATGGCCTCAAAAGTAGCCGAAACACTGAATAATTGACCCTGCAGTAGTCTTCACACTCTATATAATGGCCTCTACACTGTATAATGGCCCCCACACTGTATAATGGTTCCCACAGCAGACCTAATACTTTATGAGAACCACCACACTGTATGACCCCCCGCACAGCAACCCCCCTAAATAGTATGAGCACCCCACACGCCCATTAATCTTCAAAGTAGCACAGGTCTTCAGTGTTCCAGCGACTGACATCACCCTGCTGTACTATAGACTGCAGGCTTAAAGGGAACCAACCACCCCCAATGACTCCCCCGGACTATTAATATCGGTCCCTACACACAGCACATACATGTGCTGCAATGATTTTTGCTAAAAAAACTGTTTTGTAAAACTTAAGATAATGCTTTTGAAAGTTTAAACCGAAGGGACGGGTGGGCGTTACTTATCTGTGGCAAAAGCCGAGTAGCAGCTGTCAGTCATCCTCCTGTGTCCCGCAGTAGCAGTTATGGCCAGCCCTTTTCAGCGTCACAGCATGGTGCACGGGCTCGCATGCCCGTGCACACGTCATCATCTACAGCCGGGTTGCGAGCGCGCGCTCTGACTTCCTGCGCTCGGCTGTGGAAGTCAGAGCGCGCGCTCGCAACCCGGCTGTAGATGATGACGTGTGCACGGGCATGCGAGCCCGTGCACCATGCTGTGACGCTGAAAAGGGCTGGCCATAACTGCTACTGCGGGACACAGGAGGATGACTGACAGCTGCTACTCGGCTTTTGCCACAGATAAGTAACGCCCACCCGTCCCTTCGGTTTAAACTTTCAAAAGCATTAAGTTTTACAAAACAGTTTTTTTAGCAAAAATCATTGCAGCACATGTATGTGCTGTGTGTAGGGACCGATATTAATAGTCCGGGGGGTCATTGGGGGTGGTTGGTTCCCTTTAAAGCATCGTGCAGTCTGCAAAACAGAAAGTCATAGCGCAGGGAGAATGTCTCCCTGTCCTACCGCTGAGCTTATCAGCATGCTGCATATGTCTATACAGTTAAAGGGAACCTCTTAGGTTTTCTGTACCCATAGAACGATCAGCAGTTGTGGGCACATATTAAAATCCCCTGCCCAACAGTCCTTTCATTTCTTTGCACACATAAACAGATTTTTAGATTCTAAAGTCTGTTTATGATGTGCAAATTAGGCCTTTGACTAGTTAAGGGTGCTTTAGTGTCCTCACTAGTCTTCCCACTTAGCATGTTATAACACCCCTGTAGGCATGATAACATTACTTACGAACCTGGCTTCATCACCAAAGCTAGCGCATTCACACAGTTTTGTTCTCCCATAGCAATGAGCTTCGGAAGCTGGGTGTGCATCTAGGCTTCAGAGAGGAACAGTGAGCATGATCGTAAGTAGGCTGTACTTTCGGTCATGCGCACTATGCGTAGGGTATATGTAGGGTCCTCAGCTCCTACCCCAGCACCTCCGCCTGCCTCTGGTGTCTTGTATGATAAGTAATTGCTTTGTGAGTTACATGCCTCCTGTTTGAAATTTAGTGGTCTTCAATAAAATGGCTCTGGTGCTGGCATTTGCACAAATTGACCTACCAGTAGTCTTCAATAAAATGGCGACAGCGGTGGTACATGAACAAATTCAAATCTCGGCTCATTGAGTGTTTAAAGACATCAGTAAGCTGAGATCTTAATCTGCGTTATGTGCCGCTGCTGGTGCCATTCTGTTGAAGATCATCAGGAGATCAGTGTGCTTAAGTGAATCCCGGAGCAACGACGGAGCAATGTGACCTTTCAAACAGGAGGCAGATCAGTAGCAAAGCTATTTGTTTTCAGAAAAGCAACATAGAAGTTACTAGCAGCTATGTGCGGCATAATGAACTACACACTCCATTTGAAATGTCGGGAGGAATGTAACATTACTACTTTTACACATTTCATCACTTATATCTGGTATCAGTTCCAGTAGTTATGCAAATAAGAGAAAATTAATGTGACATACTTAAAGGCTAAAACCCATTTGAAAGCCAGTGGTATTTAAAGGGGTATTGCCATGAACAAAGGTAATTTTAAAGTTCATTATAATCAATACATCTTGGAATAATAAGTTCCACAATCGGATATGATAAAAAAAATTGTTCCCCTGCTATATCTATTATATAATTGCCGTAACTGACTTCCGTCGGAGCGGCGCAACTTCCGGTGGCTTTGTTAGCGAGTCCAGAGTGCTTCTTTTGGACTCTGTCCGTGGCCGCGTAGCGGCCACGGCAACTCTCGAAGCAATGCCCGCTAAGCGGGCATTGCGAGTCGTTGCAGTCTCGCGAAGCAATGCCCGCGAAGCGGGCATTGCGAGTCGTTGGCACCCACCGCTAACAAAGCCACAGAAGCGCATACGACTGTAGTGCACACCGCTATAGTATACTACAGTCCCATGCCCATACGCCTGTCCGCCCCTAAACCTAAGCGCCAACGACTCGCAATGTCCGCTGGCGCTTAAGGGCCGACACGCGTATGCCCATGGGACTGTAGTATACCATCGCGCTGTACACTACAGCGCCATGCTCTAAACCACCCCCTAATGCTATAAACCACCCCCTAAGTGCGCCGCACCTAAGCCCCTACCCTCTAAGCCCCGCCGCACCTAAGCCAATACCCCCTAAGCCCCGCCGCACCTAAGCCCCGACCCGCCGCACCTAAGCCCCTACCCCCTAAGCCCCGCCGCATCTAAGCCCCGACCCGCCGCACCTAAGCCCCGACCCCCTAAGTCTAAGTCCGCCGCACCTAAGCCCCGCCGCACCTAAGCCCCTACCCTCTAAGCCACCTAAGCCCCTACCCTCTAAGCCCCGCCGCACCTAACCCAATACCCCCTAAGCCCCGCCGCACCTAAGCCCCGACCCGCCGCACCTAAGCCCCTACCCCCTAAGCCCCGCCGCACCTAAGCCCCGACCCGCCGCACCTAAGCCCCTACCCCCTAAGCCCCGCCGCACCTAAGCCCCTACCGTCCGCCGCCGCACCTAAGCCCCTACCCCCTAAGCCCCGCCGCACCCCGCTGCACCTAAGCCACTACCCTCTAAGCCCCGCCGCACCTAAGCCCCTACCCTCTAAGCCCCGCCGCATCTAAGCCCCTACTCCGCCGCACCTAAGCCCCGCCACACCTAAGCCCCTATCCCCTAAGCCCCGCCGCACCTAAGCCCCTACCCCCTAAGCCCCGCCGCCGCACCTAAGCCCCTACCCCCTAAGCCCCGCCGCACCTAAGCCCCTACCGTCCGCCGCCGCCCCGCCGCACCTAAGCCCCTACCCCCTAAGCCCCGCTGCACCTAAGCCACTACCCTCTAAGCCCCGCCGCACCTAAGCCCCTACCCTCTAAGCCCCGCCACATCTAAGCCCCTACTCCGCCGCACCTAAGCCCCGCCGCACCTAAGCCCCTATCCCCTAAGCCCCGCTGCACCTAAGCCCCTACCCCCTAAGCCCCGCCGAACCCCGCTGCACCTAAGCCACTACCCTCTAAGCCCCGCCGCACCTAAGCCCCTACCCTCTAAGCCCCGCCGCATCTAAGCCCCTACTCCGCCGCACCTAAGCCCCGCCGCACCTAAGCCCCTATCCCCTAAGCCCCGCCGCACCTAAGCCCTGCCGCACCTAAGCCCCTACCCCCTAAGCCCCGCCGCACCTAAGCCCCGACCCGCCGCACCTAAGCCCCTACCCCCTAAGCCCCGCCGCACCTAAACCCCTACCGTCCGCCGCCGCCCGCCGCCGCACCTAAGCCCCTACCCCTTAAGCCCCGCTGCACCTAAGCCACTACCCTCTAAGCGCCGCCGCACCTAAGCCCCTACCCCCTAAGTCTAAGTCCGCCGCACCTAAGCCCCCGCCGCACCTAAGCCCCTATCCCCTAAGCCCCGCCGCCTCCTAAGCTCCCGCCGCTGTCGCTAACACCTAAGGCCCTACACCCGAAGCCCCCGCCGTCCCCTAACGCCCCCGTCGATCACTTACATGCCTTCTTAGTCATCTGATCGTCCGTCCGATCCACAAGTCCTCCGTCCGGCCAGGCGTCCTCTTCCTCCGGCCCCGGGGGTCTTCTCTCTTCTTTCCGCCATCTCCGGCTCTTCGTCCGGCCCCCGGGGTCTTCTGTCTTCTTTCCGCCAACTTCCATCTCCGACGTCCTCTTCACTTCTCATTAAGATAGAATGGACAAAAAATCCGCCATTCTATCTCTATGAGATGTGAGCTGCTCTTCTGATTGGTCGCTGTCTAATGCCCTCAGCCAATCAGAAGAGCACCTCATGTCCCATTGAAATACATTAGCGGTGTGTCGCCGATTTTATGGCCGCCCACCTGGTTCTATTTGTCGGCCCTAAAATCGCGGACACACCGCTAATGCATGTCTATGGGCAGTCAGCTCGATTTCTGATTGGTCGCTCTCTGCTGACGCCGACCAATCAGAATTCGACCTCACTGCCCATAGACATACATTAGCGGTGTGTCCGCGATTTTAGGGCCGACAAATAGAACCAGGGGCCCGGCCGTTAATTCGCCGACACACTGCTAATGTATGTCAACAAATAAATTTAATAATAAAAAAATAATAAAAAAAATTATTAAAAAATAATAAAAAAAATAAATAAAAAATAATAAATAATTAAATAAAAAATAATAATAAAAAAATAAATAAGCGGACCTGAAGGAGAACTGTGTCTCAGCCTCACTTAAAATAACTAATAAATTTAATAATAAAAAAATAATTAAATAATATTTAAAAAATAATAAAAAAATAATTAAAAAATAATAAAAAAATAATTAAAAAATAATAAATAATTAAATAAAAAATAATAATAAAAAAATAAATAAGCGGACCTGAAGGAGAACTGTGTCTCAGCCTCACTTAAAATAACTAATAAATTTAATAATAAAAAAAATAATTAAATAATATTTAAAAAATAATAAAAAAATAATAAAAAAATAATAAAAAAAATAAATAAAAAATAATAATAAAAAAAAAAAAAATGCTAATAATATCACCCCTTTCAGCGGACTTGAAGGAGAACTGTGTCTCAGCCTCAGGCTCACTTAAAATAACTAATAAATTTAATAAAAAAAAAATAATTAAATAATATTTAAAAAATAATTAAAAAATAATTAAAAAATAATTAAAAAATAAATAAAAAATAATAATAAAAAAATAAAAAAAAATGCTAATAATATCACCCCTTTCAGCGGACCTGAAGGAGAACTGTGTCTCAGCCTCAGGCTCACTTAAAATAACTAATAAATTTAATAATAAAAAAAAAATTAAATAATATTTAAAAAATAATAAAAAAATAATTAAAAAATAATAAAAAATGCTAATAATTATGCTATTAATGCTAATAATAATGCTATTAATGCTAATAATTATGCTATTAATGCTAATATTTATGTTATTAATGCTAATAATTATGCTATTAATGCTAATAATTATGGTATTAATCGTAATAATAATGCTATTAATGCAAATAATATTGCTATTAATGCTATTATTAATGCTATTAATGCTAATAATTATGCTATTAATGCTAATATTAATGCTAATTATGCTAATAATAATCATATTAACGCTATTAATAATGCTATTAAGGCTAATAATCATACTATTTATGCTATTCAAAATGCTATTAATGCTAATAATATTGCTATTAATGCTCTTTATGCTAATAGTAATGCTATTAATGCAATTATTTATGCTATTAATTCTATTATTTATGCTATTAATGCTATTAATAATGCTATTAATGCTATTAATAATGTTATTCATGCTATTAATAATACTATTAATGCTAATATTAATGATATTAATTGTATTATTAATGCTATTAATGCTATTAATATGCTATTAATGCTAATAATAATGCTATTACTGCTAATAATAATGCTATTAATGCTAATAATTATGCTATTAATGCTACTATTAATGCTCATAATGCTAATAATAATCATATTAACGCTATTAATAATGCTATTAAGGCTAATAATCATGCTATTTATGCTATTCAAAATGCTATTAATGCTAATAATATTGCTATTAATGGTCTTTATGCTAATAGTAATGCTATTAATGCGATTAGTTATGCTATTAATTCTATTGTTTATGCTATTAATGCTATTAATAATGCTATTAATGCTATTAATAATGTTATTCATGCTATTAATAATACTATTAATTCTATTAATGCTAATATTAATGCTATTAATTGTATTATTAATGCTATTAATGCTAATAATAATGCTATTAATGCTAATAATTATGCTATTAATGCTAATATTAATGCTAATAATGCTAATAATAATCATATTAACGCTATTAATAATGCTATTAAGGCTAATAATCATGCTATTTATGCTATTCAAAATTCTATTAATGCTAATAATATTGCTATTAACGCTCTTTATGCTAATACTCATGCTATTAATGCGATTATTTATGCTATTAATTCTATTATGTAGGCTATTAATGCTATTAATAATGGTATTAATGTTATTAATAATGCTATTAATGCTATTCATGCTAATATTAATGCTATTAATTCTAATAATCATGCTATTAATCCTATTAATAATGCTATTAATGCTATTTTTAATTCTATTAATGCTATTAATAATTTTATTAATGCTAATAATGCTATTACTCCTCATAATAATGCTATTAACGCTATTATTAATGCTATTTATGGTAATAATGCTATTAATACTAATAACAATACTATTAATAGTACTATTATTGCTATTAATAATGCTATTAATGCTAATAATAATGCTGTTAATGCTAATAATTATGCTATTAATGGTAATAATAATGCTATTAATGCAAATAATATTGCCACGTTCTAGAATCCCGATGCATTTGCATCGGGCTCACAGCTAGTCTTATATATGTGTCCCTGCTATGTACTGTGTAATGGCTGTGTCTGATCGTGCACGGGGCATGGTTTGATCCGAAGCAGGGGAGGATGCAAAAGAGTCTACAGATATTACAGCACAGAATTGAAAATAATTCTTTCTTTGAGATAAAATATTTTGTAAAAACAGGCAGGGAAATTAATTACCTCAAAAAAAAAGTAAACTATGATCCTGTGCTGTAATATCTGTATGACTCACCCTATGGGGGCCGTAGGGTGTCATGATGGCGTGACCCAGTCTGTGACCCAAGAGCAATCATCAAAAATGGAAAGAGTTATGTTGTAGGGGTTTAGGGATTATTTTTTCATGACGCCACTCGTGGTATGCGGCTAGTAGTGGCCGCTGCTGCAAACCGGGACCTCTGGGGATGATGAGATGGCAGCTACGGTGTTATGGTTCCCCACTGGTGGAGTGGGTCCCCAGGGCATCTGGAGTAGGGGATTATTAGGACGATGGATAGCCAGCAGGGCTGAGCTGGCTGCAGGGAGGGTTAAGGGCATCTCACAGGCAGGCTCTTGCTGCCTGCGTGGCGTTTTAGTCTACCACTCCTCAGGCGGGGAAATGAGCAGTCTCACACAGTTCTGAGTTCCAACCCGGTTTACTTCAATTCTCTTTGCACATACCACAGATCACAGTTCAAGTACATTTGCTGTCCGGGTAGTCCTTGGCAACCAAGATGGCTTGTCCAGTGCACCCCTTTTATGTTCCTACCCTGTCAGGCCTTCCTCCCTTTGTGCTGCCTACTCTCCTCCTTCCTGCACACTCCTCCATGCACAGAGCCCCAATCCAGCAGCCCCGGGCCTTCTAGGGAGACCGGCTGAGTTCCTTGACCCTAATTCGGCTGCCTTCTCGGCAGATGTGTCGGGCGTTGGCCACAGCTCCTGGAGTACTCGTGGCCACTGGTTCTGTGGTTGGAGCTTGGAGTCTCCTCTCCACCTTCAGGGCCGGGTCCCTGGTGCTTGCACGGTCCCTCCACTTCACAATGGACTCGGGCACATGGGTGGATCGCTCACTACCCGTGCCCCTAGGACTCCTTCTTTCTCCTCGTGGTCTCTGGTCTCGGGACCTGGGATGAGCCTCATCTCCGCTCAGGTCAATCCGGGTCCTTCCTCTCTCACGGCTCTCCTCCAACTGACCTCCCACTTCCCGTGGTGTTTTCCCTTAGTCTCTTTCCTTTCCCTGACCACTTCCTACTCACTTCCCACCCACCAACTTGCTCCCCCCACTGTCCCTCGGACTGCCTGAGCCGTCCCACTGCCTAGGTGCACCCGTTAGCCCTGGAACCGAGTGTGTAGGGTGTGTTTGTGGGTGACTGGACTTACCAACCCTGGTTGCCAGAGACAGGAATACTACACCCCTGGTGTGGCTGCAGTACCACTCAGTGGCGACCAGACCGCAGGGGCACCACATATATATTCTTGTGTCCTTCCCGGCTGTTATGCTCCGATGACCTAGGAGTAACATAAACAAACTTTACAGAAGTAGTTGGCAACTGTACTGACCGCAGTCCCTGACTAAATACCGCAACTAGAAGTAGCCATGTGATGAAACTAACCATGCCCTAGACACCTCGACATGGCCGGAGAATTAGCTACCCCTAAAGATGGAAACATGAAAGTTTATCTTGCCTCAGAGCAGAACCCCAAAAGAATAGCAAGCCCCCCATGGATATTGACTGGGAAACAGGAGAGGAAAAACACACACAGGAAGATAATAGAGTTTAGCAAAAGAGGCTACACTAGCTAGATAGTAAGGACAGGATGGAATACTATTGCGGTCAGTATCAAAAATACTATCAAAAACCTCCAACAGCAGATAGTGCCAAAAAATAACCCTGGGTCTGCTAAGACTCACACCCTCTATATCTGCAGGAATGTCTGTGAATCAAACTAGAATAAATAGGTTCTAACACCAGCAGAACTGGAAGCAGCAGACAATAGTGAATCACAATTCATACCTAGGAAGAAAACTTCCTAACTGAGAGCAGGTGAACAAATATGCAGACTAAATATCAACCCACAACTCAGAGCAAGACAAGCAATAAGCAAATCCTCAAGCACTCAACATGTGTACCACAATATAACAAAAACCCATTCACTTAGCTTGCAAGGATTCAGCAGAGCAGGAAGAAACAAGGGAGAGATGTGGAGATCTCCAGGAATAATTACAACTGGCAGAGATTGATCAGCTCCAACCACCTATATGCTCTAATCTGAAGCAGACTGCCAATCATCAGGATCAGCTGTGGAACTCTCCAAAACACAGCAAGCTGCATCACCAACAACCACCACAGGAGGGAGCTCACAACTAGAATTCTTCATCAGTGAATTCACAACACCCGGCCTAGGAGATGTTGATGATGATCAGACGATGTCCTTGTACGGTCACAAACAGGAATAAATGGCGTGCACACTCATAATAGGGCTAGGTGTGTGAACGGATTGAATGAATCCTAGGAGGACTATAAAAGTATAGACTCCCCACACACTAATTCAAGGTATGTTTGTCTATTTATTTAAGTGAGAAATTATTCAAAGTCGACAATGGGAGCTGTACGGTCAGACACGGTCATTACACAGTACATAACAGGGTCACATATATAAGATAATTTCAGCACAAGAACATTTTTTTAACACATCTCATTGTGGGAATTTTTATTATTCCAAGATATATTGCTTAAAATGAACTTTAAGGGGACTTCCTGTCTGGCCTGGGATGAGATAACACCTATTGAGCATGGCTCCCACACCACAAAAATCCTTCTGACAAATCTGCAGACATCCACCGATCCAACACAAGAGAAAGACAGGCTACCACCAGCTCCCACTCCACACCATCTATAAAGGTCAGTCACTTCAATCCCGGATCATTTCTGAGACCTGGAGGGTCCTGAGGCCTGCTGCCCACATGTGCACCCAAGGCCTGCACTGGCTGCTATTCACACGGCAAAAACTCAATGCGACTAAAGGTATAATCCTTCAAGCCACACATAGAACCCCCTTTCCACCCACGGAAACACCGGAGAGATCCCAGCCTGTAAAGGGGCCCTTAAAAGTGGGACTGCGATCAGACTAAGCAGAAAGAAAACCATCTCTCTAGCAACAACACACAGATTCCCAGGAGGGGGTTTAAGCACAGCTGACTGGTCATTTTTCCTGGTGCCAGCTGAAAAGGAAAACTGGTGATATCTGGTGGTCACCATAGTGAACTGAGACACGGAAAATCTCTGCTGCCACCTAGTGGACAAAAAAATAAGCACACACAAAAAAAAATAACTACAAGTGCCTACTGTGTACTGCAGCACGACATACCTCCATAGCTGCCAAGAAACATAGGAACTGATCATCTATAAAAGAAAGGCCAATGGCAACGACAGAAGGACCTGACACTGACTCCATTTACGTCACCACTTCAGCAAATGGATCGCTACGTGTTACGCCGCTCACAAAAGCTGGAGGGCCCCGGCAAACAAGCAGTGCGAACCACAGTGAAGGCATCGGGGACCCAAGCCCTGCGGGAGAGGACACTCCTGCAACAAACTCACAACAGAAAACCCTAAGTGAGGAGTACATTGAAGACCTAAATGAGTGTAGCAGGAAAGACCCTTCAAGATTGATATCAATAGACTTTAACACACTGGCGGCTGACATGACAAGTAGCATCATGCCAGACATCCAAAAGAACCTGGAACAGGCTATGAAGGAGGCCCTCCAGCATCTCCAAGACGAAGTGAGCAAACATAAAAAACGGATAGTGTAGCTGGAGCAGAGGGTCTCGCAACTGGAGGGTGCTAACGTACAGCTCTCCTGCCGTCTGAAAGAGACAAGTGCGGAAACAAACCGCCTGTCTGAGAAGGTCTAAGACTTGGAAAACAGGTCAAGGTGCAACAACCTAAGGCTAGTGGGGCTCCCCAAGTCAGTCCCTGCAGCTGATCTACAAAGACTTTGCGAAAGAGACCTACCAATGGCCCTGGCAATTAATCACAGCCCAAAAAAGAAACCTTCTGAACCCCAAAGAGACACTTAAACCCATTAACATACAAAGCATTGTCACGAAGGATCCGAAATACCGTCCTGACCTGTTCCACATGAGAATCCCAATCATCGGAAAAAATCAAAATATCATCCAAATAAACAATCAAGAACTTGTCAATATAATTCCTAAAGATATCATGCATAAAGGACTAAAAAACGGATGGAGCATTAGTGAGCCAGAACGGCATCACAAGGTATTCAAAATGGCCTTTGGGCGTGTTGAACGCTGTCTTCCATTCGTGACCCTGCTTAATACGCACAAGATTATATGCCCCCCGAAGGTCAATCTTAGTAAACCAACTTACCCCCTTGATCCTAGAAAACAAGTCAGAAATCAAAGGTAAAGGGTATTGAAACTTGATCGTGATCTTATTTAAGAGGCGATAATCAATACAGGGTCTCAAGGAGCCATCTTTCTTAGCAACAAAAAACCCCCCGCTCCCAACGGTGAAGAAGACGGCTGAATATGCCCTTTCTCCAAAGACTCCTTAAAGTGATCCTAAACCCACAAACTGACCCCCCCACATCTTTCTACCTGTCCCTGCACCCCCTCTCATCATTTCTAGCCATCCCTTTTGCAGAAAAAATTTATTTTGTAAAGTAGAGAAAAGGTTATATTTACTTCGTCCTGTGTGAGTTCTCTCTTTCTGAGGAAGCCGCAAATAGGCGGGGCCTGTCTGCTACTCCCTTGTAATTATGCACGCCACTCTCTGCTTCTAAGAGCCTGGCCACGTCATGACAGGGGGCGGGGCTCCAGCATGACGTGATTTAGCCCCGCCCCTTTCATGACGCAGCCAGGCTCTTAAAAGCAGAGAGGGGCGTGCATAATTACAAGGCAGCAGCAGACAGGCACGCCTATTTGCGGCTTCCTCAGAAAGAGAAAACTCACACAGGACGAAGTAAATATAACTTTTTCTCTACTTTACAAAATCGATTTTTTTTCTGCAAAAGGGATGGCTGGAAATGATAAGAGGGGGTGCAGGAACAGGTAGAAAGATGTGGGGGGGTCAGTTTGTGGGTTTAGGATCAGTTCAATATAACTCCGCATGGCAACATGTTCAGGCACAGACAAGTTGAAAAGTCGACTCTTAGGAAACTTACAGCCCGGAACCAAGTCAATCGCACAATCGCACTCCCTGTGTGGTGGAACAAAACTGGACTTGGGCTCATCGAATACATCCTGAAAATCAGACAAAAACTCAGAAATCTCAGAAGAGGAAGAGGAGATTGACATCAAAGGAACATCATCATGAACCCCCTGACAACCCCAACTAGTCACAGACATAGACTTCCAATCTAAAACAGGATTATGTACCTGCAACCACGGAAAACCCAGCACGATCGCATCGTGCAAATTATGCAAAACCAGAAATCGCCATGCGCATGGTCACCTGAGTCCAAAACTGGGGCTTATTTTTAGCCAAGGGTGTAGCATCGATGCCCCTTAAAGGAATAGGGTTCTGCAAAGGAAAGCCACAACGCCTGGCGAACTCAACATCCATTACGTTCAAGGTGGAGCCTGAATCCACAAACGCCATAACAGAAAATGATGACAATGAAAAATCAAGGACACAGATAATAAAAATTTAGGTTGTACAGTACTGATGGTAAATGAACTAGCGACCCTCTTTGTCTGCTTAGTGCAGACAGAAACGACATGAGAAGCGTCGCCACAATAATAACACAACCTATTCTGACGTCTAAATCCTTGCCGTTCAGTTCTGGATAGAATCCTATCACACTGCATTGGCTCAGGATTCTGTTCTGAGGACAACGCCACAGAGCGCACAGTTCTGCGCTCCCGCAAACGCCGATCAATCTGAATGGCCAGAGACATAGAATCACTCAGACCGGAAGGTGTGGGAAACCCCACCATTACATCCTTAACCGATTCAGAAAGACCCTTTCTGAAAAGCGCCGCCAAAGCATGATCATTCCATTTGGTTAACACATACCATTTTCTGAATTTTTGACAATATACTTCCGCCGCCTCTTGACCCTGAGACAGGGCCAACAACGTCTTTTCAGCTTGATCCACAGAATTAGATTCATCATATAATAGTCCTAATGCCTGAAAAAAAGAGTAAGCTTTAAGCAACGCCGGATTCCCAGATTCAAGAGAAAACGTCCAATCCTGCGGATCACTGTGCAGCAGGTTGATGCCAAATTTAACCTGCTGAATAGAATCACCAGAGGATCGAGGTCTCAGAGCAAAAAACAGTTTACAGTTGTTTTTAAAACTCAAAAATTTGGACCTGTCACCAAAAAACAAATCAGGAGTGGGAATTTTCGGCTCCAATACTGGAGCCTGAACAATATAATCTGAAATTCCCTGTACCCTAGCAGCAAGCTGGTCTACACGAGAAGCTAATTCCTGAACATCCATGCTAGCACAAGACTCCGCAGCCACCCAGAGAAAAAGAGGGAAGAAAAGACAAAGCAGACTGCAGAAAAAAAATGCCTAAACACCTTTCTTCCCTTCTTCTGAGATGCATTTAACTCATTGTTGGCCAGTTGTACTGTTATGATCCGGTGACCTTGGAGCCGCATGAATATGTTTCACAGAAGTAAGTGGTACCTATACTGACCGCAGTTCCTGATCTAACCCGCAACTAGAATTAGCCTTAGAATGTGACTAACCATACCCTAGACACCTCAACATGGCCGGAAAACTAGCTACCCCTAAAGATGGAAACAGGAATTCTATCTTGCCTAAGAGCAGAACCCCAAAAGGATAGAAAGCCCCCTACAAATATTGACTGTGAGTAAGAGAGGAAAAGACACACTCAGGCAGAAAACAGAATCTAGCAAATGAGGCCACTCTAGCTAGATAGATAAAGACAGGACAGAATACTATTGCAGTCAGTATAAAAATCCTTTCAAAAACATCCACAGCAGATAATACAAAAATACCCATAAGTCTACTCAAGACTCGGCGCCCTCTAAATCTGCGGAACTCCTGTGAATCCAACTATGCTATATATGCTGACACAATCAAAAGCTGAACAAGCCAATAATAAATGAATAGCACATACATCCTTGGAAGAAAACTTCCTAACAGAGAGCAGGTTAAGACAGGCATGCACTCTGAGCAAAAATAGACAATTTCAAAACAAGCACACAGCATTAGTGATGAGCGAGTATGCTCTGCGCTGCTCGGTACTCGCACGAGTATCACTGTACTTAGGCTACTCGGCGAGCACTGAGTACTCTCGCGATACTCGTGCTGTGCTCGTGGTCCTCATCCCTGCATGTTGGCGCTCTTTAGAGAGCCAGCCCACATGCAGGGATTGGCTGGCAGACCACTGCAATGCCACAGCCCTGTTAGTTGTGGCATTACAGTGATTGGCCGGCCTGCACAGCGTGACCGAGCCTTTATAAGACCCGGCCGCGCTGTGCTCTGCACACAGCCATCCAGACAGTGAGTGTAGGGACAGTGTCTGCTGCTGCTTAGGGACAGATTTGCGGCCCTCATAGGTAGATCCGGAGCAGGGCTGCAAACTGCTGCTGACCACAACAGTCCTTCTCAGGACTAATCTAGGAGGATATAGGCAGGGCAATCCAGATCGGAATCCAAACATTTCTGTGACCATAACAGTACTTACTAGCTTGATACAGGTTAGGGACTAAAATCCTACTCTACTGTGAGCTGAACAGTCACCAGACTGGTGTACTTACTACCTTGATACAGGTTAGGGACTAAAATCCTACACTCCTGTGACCATTACAGTCATCAGACTGGTGTACTTACTACCTTGATACAGGTTAGGGACTAAAATCTTACTCTCCTGTGATCTGATCAGTTACCAGACTGGTGTACTTACTACCTTGATAAAGGTTAGGGACTAAAATCCTACTCTCCTGTGACCATTACAGTCACCAGACTGTTGTACTTACTACCTTGATACAGGTTAGGGACTAAAATCCTACTCTCCTGTGAGCTGAACAGTTACCAGACTGGTGTACTTACTACCTTGATACAGGTTAGGGACTAAAATCCTACTCTCCTGTGATCTGAACAGTTACCAGACTGGTGTACTTACTACCTTGATACAGGTTAGGGACTAAAATCCTACTCTCCTGTGACCATTACAGTCACCAGACTGGTGTACTTACTACCTTGATACAGGTTAGGGACTAAAATCCTACTCTCCTGTGAGCTGAACAGTTACCAGACTGGTGTACTTACTACCTTGATACAGGTTAGGAACTAAAATCCTACTCTCCTGTGACCATTACAGTCACCAGACTGTTGTACTTACTACTTGATACTGGTTAGGGACTAAAATCCTACTCTCCTGTGCGCTGAACAGTTACCAGACTGGTGTACTTACTACCTTGATACAGGTTAGGGACTAAAATCCTACTCTCCTGTGATCTGAACAGTTACCAGACTGGTGTACTTACTACCTTGATACAGGTTAGGGACTAAAATCCTACTCTCCTGTGACCATTACAGTCACCAGACTGTTGTACTTACTACCTTGATACAGGTTAGGGACTAAAATCCTACTCTCCTGTGAGCTGAACAGTTACCAGACTGGTGTACTTACTACCTTGATACAGGTTAGGGACTAAAATCCTACTCTCCTGTGACCATTACAGTCACCAGACTGGTGTACTTACTACCTTGATACAGGTTAGGGACTAAAATCCTACTCTCCTGTGATCTGAACAGTTACCAGACTGGTGCACTTACTATCTTGATACAGGTTAGGGACTAAAATCCCACTCTCCTGTGACCATTACAGTCACCAGACTGTTGTACTTACTACCTTGATACTGGTTAGGGACTAAAATCCTACTCTACTGTGAGCTGAACAGTTACCAGACTGGTGTACTTACTACCTTGATACAGGTTAGGGACTAAAATCCTACTCTCCTGTGACCATTACAGTCACCAGACTGTTGTACTTACTACCTTGATACAGGTAAGGGAATAAAATCCTACTCTCCTGTGAGCTGAACAGTTACCAGACTGGTGTACTTACTACCTTGATACAGGTTAGGGACTAAAATCCTACTCTCCTGTTACCATAATAGTCACCAGACTGTTTTACTTACTATCTTTATACAGGTTAGGGTCTAAAATCCAAATCTCCTGTGAGCTGAACAGTGACCAGACTGTTGTACTTACTATCTTTATACAGGTTAGGGTCTAAAATCCAAATCTCCTGTGACCCGAACAGTCACCAGACTGTTGTCGCTGTATACAGGCAAAATGTGCAAGGGCGTTGGCAAGGAACAAGGAAGTGAACGTGATGGTGGTGCAGGCAGAGGCCGAGGTCGTGTGCAAGCACTAATTTCACAACAACAAAGGGGCACATCTACTCGCTCACACGTCCTTTCCAAATTCTTGGGGCCCGCAGCAGTACACCGCTCTTGAACCAAGACCAGTGTCAACAGGTTGTTACTTGGATAGCGGATAATGCTTCAAGTCAGATTGGCACCTCCACAAACACCCTGTCTTCCACACGGTCAAGTGTCAGTAGCCGTGATGCTGCACCGCACATTTCCCAACCTGATCCTCCTTCCTACCACCAGGCCGAGTACACGTCCACGGACATTACTGATCCCACACTTGGACACTCGGAAGTCCAGAAGTGTGTACCCAAGGGTGAGTGGAGGTACATGGCAAATTCCCATAACAAAATTTAAATTCCGCTGTCATTTGTGTGTGGTGTGGTGAAGTCTGGCCCAATCCAACCGTTCTTTATCTTGATCAGAGTCAGCCTGTCAGCATTTTCAGTTGACAGGCAGGTGCGTTTATCAGTAATGATTCCACCTGCGGCACTGAAAACACGCTCTGACAAAACGCTAGCGGCAGGGCAGGTCAGGACTTCCAAGGAGTAGAGAGCCAATTCATGTCACGTGTCCAGCTTGGAGACCCAATAATTGTAAGGCACAGAGGAATCTCGCAGTACAGTTGTTCGATCTGCAAAGTACTCCTTCAGCATATGGCCAAACTTAGCATTTCTTGTGGCACTACCCCGCACCTCACGGGCTGTGGTACGTGAGGGGCTGAGAAAACTGTCCCACATCGTAAAGACTGTTCCCCTACCTCTGGCGGATTGGACTTGTGCCCCTCTCGGCCGTACGCCTTGGTTGTCCACCGATTCCTGACCTATGCCGCTAGCGTTTTGTGAGGGGAATGCTTTGCCTACTTCCGTTGCTATGGCCTTCTGGAACTGCTGCATTTTGGCTGACCTCTCCGCCTCAGGAATGAGAGACATAAAGTTCTCCTTGTAGCGTGGGTCTAAGAGTGTTGCCAACCAGTACTGATTGTCGGCCAAGATGTTCTGAACGCGAGGGTCACGAGCCAGGCAGCTTACCATGAAGTCAGCCATGTGCGCCAGACTCTTAACAGCCATCACTTCAGTATGCTGATCAACACGATGACTGAACATGCTGTCTTCCTCCTCCTCCTCCTCCTCCTCATCTCCCCTGTCCTCTGGCCAGCCACGCTGAATCGAGGGTATGACTGGTGTGCATGTCATATCCTCAATTTGGCCAGAGAGTTTCTCCATGTCTTCATCCTCCTCCTCCTCATCATAGTCCTCCACGGCATGTTGTGATGACATGAGGCTGGGCTGTGTGTTATCACCCACACCCACTACAGTTTCTTGCTCCAAATCATCGCGCTCCGCCTGCAATGCATCATCTTTGTTTTTCAGCAGAGACCGTTTTAGAAGGCAGAGTAGCGGTATGGTGACGCTAATAATGGCGTCATCGCCGCTCACCATCTTGGTGGAGTCCTCAAAGTTTTGGAGGACGGTACATAGGTCGGACATCCATCTCCACTCCTCAGGTGTTATGTGTGGAGTTTGACCCATTTCCCGACGGCTTAGGCGATGCAGGTAGTCAACAACTGCCCTCTTCTGCTCACATATCCTGACCAACATGTGCAGAGTTGAATTCCAACGCGTGGGGACATCACACACCAGTCTGTGGGCCGGAAGACGCAAATGGCGCTGAAAGCCGGCAAGGCCGGCTGAAGCAGCAGGTGACTTGCGAAAATGCGCAAACAGGCGGCGAACTTTTACCAGCAGATCAGACAGCTCTGGGTATGATGTAAGAAACCGCTGAACCACCAGGTTAAGCACATGGGACACGCATGGAACA
The DNA here is from genome assembly GCA_033576535.1 of Allobates femoralis. Classification (NCBI taxonomy): domain Eukaryota; kingdom Metazoa; phylum Chordata; class Amphibia; order Anura; family Aromobatidae; genus Allobates; species Allobates femoralis. Next base: position 697,521,760 of record JARQOC010000003.1, on the reverse strand, counting down.
TGCGTCAGCTGGCCTCGCCTCAAAGCTGCCACCAGGTTCCGGCTATTGTCACACACGACCTTTCCTGGCTTTAGGTTCAGAGGTGTCAGCCAGTGATCTGCCTGCTGTTTCAGAGCTGTCCACACCTCTTCTGCATTGTGGGGTTTGTCACCTATGCAGACTAGCTTCAGCACAGCCTGTTGCCGCTTCGCAGAGGCAGTGCTTCCAGCTTGGGACTGGTGTGGAGGGTACAGTGGATGAGGATGCGCAGTAGGAGGAGGAGGCTGAGGAGCATGACATTCCGGAGCTGTAGAGTGTCGGTGAAACCCTGACAGAGGTAGGGCCTGCAATCCTTGGTGTGGGAAGGACGTGTTCCGTCCCTCGCTCAGACTGGGTCCCAGCTTCCACAGTATTAACCCAGTTTTCCGTCAAGGAGATGTAGCAGCCTTGCCCACAAGCACTTGTCCACGTGTCTGTGGTTAGGTGGACTTTGGCTGAAACAGCGTTGTTCAGGGCACGTGTGATGCTTTGGGACACGTGGTTATGCAATGTGGGGATGGCACATCTGGAGAAATAGTGGCGGCCGTGGACCGAGTAACGTGGGACAGCAGCCGCCATCAGGTCGCGGAATGCTTCCGTCTCCACCAGCCGGAAAGGCAACATTTCTAGCGCTATGAGTCGCGAAATGTGACAATTTAGGACTGTGGCATGTGGGGCGTTGGCTGCGTATTTGCGCCTGCGTTCAAAGGTTTGCTGAATGGATAATTGAACGCTGCGCTGGGACAAGGACGTGCTTGATAGTGGTGTTATTTGTGCGTGGGCAACTTCAGGTGCAGGTCCGGAGGATTATTCGCGGCCAGCATCGACAGGGGATTGGCTCGCACGCACAACACGCGAAGACGTAGCAGTGACATCAGCAAGCACCGCTCCTCGACTCTGTTGTACTTCCCACAAAGTCAGGTGCTTGGCTGACATGTGCCTGTTTATGCTGGTGGTGGTCACGCTGCTAGTTTTCGTACCCCTGCTGATGCTGGCATGGCAGGTGTTGCAAATGGCATTTTTAGAGTCATCTGGAGCCAAGTTAAAAAACTGCCAGACTCGGGAAGACCTAACATTTGCACAGGCACCTTGTGTCGTGTTGTTGTTCCGGGGAACGGTTGCCTGCCTTCTGCCTGCGGACACGACCCTGCTTCGTACTGCCTGTTGGGATGCTACACCTCCCTCCCCCTGTGCACTGCTGTCCTCGCTCTGCATATCCTCCTGCCAGGTTGGGTCAGCTACTGGATCATCCACCACGTCGTCTTCCTCTTCCTTGAATAATCGCTGGACTGCTCCTCCTTCTCCTCATGTGCCACCATGATGACCGTTACAATAGTTTGGCTGTTGTTTCAGGTATACCCCCAGTGGTAAATTTTTACGCCCATTCTTTTAGAATGGGCATTACAACGACAGGAGACCCGCTCCTTTTCAATGGGAAAAATGTTTTGAGGCCCTCCTGCACGTCTCTATCCAGGGACAATGTGGAGCCTCCCAATTTTTGGCTGCCCTGCCAAAGGGCTATACTACAATACACCCACTTCAGGTTTACAGGCCCTTCTGCACGTCTCTATCCAGGGACAATGTGGAGCCTCCCAATTTTTGGCTGCCCTGCCAAAGGGCTATACTACAATACACCCACTTCAGGTTTACAGGCCCTCCTGCACGTCTCTATCCAGGGACTATGTGGAGCCTCCCAATTTTTAACTGCCCTGCCAAAGGGCTATACTACAATACACCCACTTCAGGTTTACAGGCCCTCCTGCACGTCTCTATCCAGGGACTATGTGGAGCCTCTCAATTTTTGGCTGCCCTGCCAAAGGGCTATACTACAATACACCCACTTAAGTTTTACAGGCCCTCCTGCACGTCTCTATCCAGGGACTATGTGGAGCCTCCCAATTTTTGGCTGCCCTGCCAAAGGGCTATACTACAATACACCCACTTGAGGTTTACAGGCCCTACTGCATGTCTGTATGCATGGGTCATTGTTGAACCTCCCAATTTTTGGCTGCCCTGTCAAAGGTCTATACTACAATACACCCACTTCAGGTTTACAGGCCCTCCTGCACGTCTCTATCCAGGGACAATGTGGAGCCTCCCAATTTTTGGCTGCCCTGCCAAAGGGCTATACTACAATACACCCACTTGAGTTTTACAGGCCCTCCTGCATGTCTGTATGCATGGGTCATTGTTGAACTTCCCAATTTTTGGCTACCCTGCCAAAGGTCTATACTACAATACACCCACTTCAGGTTTACAGGCCCTCCTGCATGTCTCTATCCAGGGACAATGTGGAGCCTCCCAATTTTTGGCTGCCCTGCCAAAGGGCTATACTACAATACACCCACTTCAGGTTTACAGGCCCTCCTACACGTCTCTATCCAGGGACTATGTGGAGCCTCCCAATTTTTGGCTGCCCTGCCAAAGGGCTATACTACAATACACCCACTTCAGGTTTAAAGGCCCTTCTGCACGTCTCTATCCATGGACTATGTGGAGCCTCTCAATTTTTGGCTGCCCTGTCAAAGGGCTATACTAGCCTCACCTCACCTCACCACCTGCACCCTCGACCCACTCCCCTCCCATCTCATCCCAAACCTCACCGCTGTCCTCATCCCTGCCCTAACCCACCTTTTCAACCTATCACTCACTACTGGCATCTTTCCCTCATCTTTCAAACACGCCCTAATCTCACCCATCCTCAAAAAACCCTCCCTCGACCCTTCATCAGTCACCAACTACCGCCCAATATCTCTTCTCCCTTTCGCATCAAAACTACTTGAACAACACGTCCACTCCGAACTGTCCTCCTACCTATCCTCCTGCTCCCACTTCGACCGCCTACAATCCGGTTTCCGACCTCACCACTCCACCGAAACAGCCCTCACTAAAGTCACCAATGACCTACTGACCGCAAAAAATAAAAAACACTACTCTGTCCTCCTCCTCCTCGACCTATCCGCCGCCTTCGACACAGTCGACCACTCCCTCCTACTCCAAATCCTCAAATCCCTTGGCATCACCGACCTCGCCCTCAACTGGATCTCCTCATACCTCACGGACCGCACCTTCAGCGTCACCCACTCCCACACCTCTTCCTCGTCCTACCCCCTTACTGTCGGCGTCCCCCAGGGATCGGTACTGGGACCGCTACTTTTCTCCATCTACACCCTTGGTCTAGGTCAACTCATTGAGTCCCATGGCCTCCAGTACCATCTCTACGCCGTCGACACCCAGATCTACCTCTCCGGACCTGACATCTCCTCCCTCCTGTCAAAAATTCCCCAATGCCTGTCCGCCATCTCATCTTTCTTTACTGCTCGCTTCCTCAAGTTGAACATGGACAAAACAGAGTTCATTGTCTTCCCCCCCAGCCGCCCTCCCCCTCTACCAGACCTGTCTATCCTAGTCAATGACTGCTCCCTCTCCCCAGTCCCCCTTGCAAAGTGCCTCGGGGTCACCCTAGACTCCTCCCTCTCCTTCAAGCCCCACATCCAAGCCCTCGCCACCTCCTGCCGACTCCAGCTCAAGAACATTTCACGTATCCGCCCGTTTCTTGGTCATGACACTGCCAAAACCCTCGTCCACGCCCTCATCATCTCCCGCCTTGACTACTGCAACCTACTGCTCACCGGCCTCCCTGCCTCTTCCCTTGCCCCCCTCCGGTCTATCCTAAACTCAGCTGCCCATCTAATCCACCTGCCTCCTCACTACTCCCCTATTTCCCCTCTCCGCATGGCACTCCACTGGCTCCCCACCTCCCTACGACACCGCTTCAAAATCCTAACCCTGACTTACAAAGCCATCCACAACCTGTCCCCCCCTACATCTCCGACATGATCTCCAGATACCAACCCGCACGCAACCTACGCTCCTCACAAGAACTCCTCCTCTCCTCCTCCCTCATCTCATCCTCCCACAACCGCATACAAGACTTCTCCCGCGCCTCCCCTAGACTCTGGAACTCCCTCCCCCATCACATCAGACACTCACCTACCCTCAAGAGCTTCAAAAAGAACCTGAAAACTCATCTATTCCAGCAAGCCTACAACTTATGATGAGCTCCAGCGCCGCTCCACCACACGCTTGGCGCTTCCCCTCCTATCGTGTCCTTCCCACCCCTGTAGACTGTGAGCCCTCGTGGACAGGATCCTCTCCCGTCGTGTATCAGCAAGCATTGACTGCTCATATGTACTGTACCTGTTCTTGTCACCCCCATTTCCTATGTAAAGCGCCATGGAACCAATGGCGCTATATAAATAAATAATAATAATAATAATAATAATACTACAATACACCCACTTCCTTACAATGGGCACTTCAGGTTTACAGGCCCTCATGCACGTCTCTATCCAGGGGCATTGGTGAGCCTCCCAATTTTAGACTGCCCTGGCAAAGGAAAATACTAGAATAGACCCAGTTCCTCAAAATGGGCACAATATGTCAAGACAGGGCTTCATGTACGTCTCTTCTCAGGGACATTGGAGTGCCGCACAATGTTTTCACGTAAAATCTTTCATGTAATCACAAAAAGTAACATACACCAGCTGTATCTCACTATTGGGTATGTGCCCTTAACATTTCCACCCTGAATATTCATTTTGGTGTCATTTTGGAAGGTTTTCTGGTGGCTCCGTAAAATTGGCGTGAAACTCGGACAACATTGTTCACAGCTGTGACTTTTGAATGAGAAATGCTTCCAGGGGTCTTCCCCATGGTGTTGCCATGTCATTTGAGCACTCTTCTGAGACTTTTGTGACATTTTTAGGGTTTCTACATGCTGCCGGCAGTCATTTCATAAAAATACTCGGGTCTCCCATAGGATAACATTGGGCTCGGTACTCGGGCCGAGTACACGAGTATCTCGGGATGCTCGGCCCGAGCTTCGAGCACCCGAGCATTTTAGTACTCGCTCATCACTACACAGCATGTGTGCTACAAGAAAACATAACCATTCATTTAGCTTGGAAGTTTTGCAGCAGGGCAGGAAGAGACCAGGCAGAGGTGAAACACCTCCAGGACAATTGACAACTGGCAAGGACTTAGGAAATTCTGCAAAACTAAATACCCCAGTCAAAATTGCAATTATCCAATTCACCTGACCAAGAGTGCAAAACAGGATCAACTGCATTACCAGCCACAACCACAGGAGGAAGCCCACAAGCAGAATTCACAACGGGCCGGAAGCCAAATTGGAGTTTGTCAAGGTGAGAGTTAGACGAGAGGTAGGAGGAAAGTTGAGCATGGACATGTTGCTCAAGGAGTTTGGAAGCAAAAGGGAGCAGAGGAATGGGGCCATAAGAGTCGGATCAAGGTTTGTTTTTTTGAGGATGGGCGTGATAGTGGCATGTTTGAAAGCAGAGCCGAGGGTACCAGAAGTTAGCAATAGGTTGAAGAGATGGGTTAGGGCTGGGATGAGCATGTTAGTGATGTTGGGGAGGAGGTTGGAAGGGATGGGGTCAAGTGTACACGTAATGAGGTGTGATTTGGAGAGGAAATGAGAAAGCTCTCCTTCAGTGATGTTGGAGAAGGAGGTTGTGAGGGAACGACAGAGGTCTGGTATATGAAGTGGTTGGGGTGGTGGAACAATAAAGGCTTGCCTTGTTTGGTCGATCTTATTTTTGAAGTATGTGGCGAAGTCCTCAGCAGAGATAAAGGAAGTTAGAGGGGGCAGTGGATGGTGGAGGAGAGAGTTAAATGTCCTGAACAGTTGTTTGAGGTTGTAGGATAAGGAAGATACAAGGTTTGTGAATTAGGTCTGTTTAGCAGAGGTGAGGGTTGATTTGAAGTCGAATGTAGCTTGTTTGAAAGCAGTGAAGATGTCTGGCAGGTATGTTTTCTTCCAACACCGCTCCGCAACCCTGGACCCTTGTCAAAGTTATTTGGTGAGATTGTTGTGCCAGGGTTACTTATTGATTCATCACACTTTGCCATGCACGAGAGCGGTGACACTGTCTGTGTCGTGGCGTGAAGATATGGAAGACAGTGGTAGAATAGAGTCAGAGAGTCTGAGAATGTCTAAATGTGAAAGGTTTTTGCGAGGATATGCTAGTGGCTGGACATGGGGTTGGGTGAGGAGACCAAGGATGAGAGAGTGAGGAGATGGTGGTCAGATAGGGAGAGGGGAGGTTGTAGGATTAAATACGGAACAGTGGTGGGTAAAGATAAGGTCTAAAATGTATGTCCGTCTGTGTGGGTGGCTGTGGAGGACCACTGAGTAAGTCCAAAGAATGGAGTAAGTGACAGGAGTTTGTGAGGCTGCTGACTGGCGGGTGTCAGTAGGGATATTGACATCACCCATGATGATGGTAGGAATGTCAGCAGAGAAAAAGTGAAGTAGCCAGGTGGAGAATTGGTCAATAAAAGCAGTGGTTGATCCCAGAGGTTTGGTATATGACAACCATTTGGAAATTAGAGGGAGAGTAGATACGGACAGAGTGAACTTCGAAAGAAGGGAGGATAATCGAGGGTGGGGGTTGGATTGGTTGTAAAGTGGACACCACCATAGCTCAGAGCAGCAGAGGAGGCAGTGTCAGAGGGTGTCAGCCAGGTCTCAGTGAGGTCCAGGAACGAAAGGTTGCAGGAGGTAAATAGGTCATGGATCACATGGAGCTTGTTGCAGACAGAGTGGGCATTCCAAAGTGCTCCAGAGAGAGGAAGCAGGCAGTGGGGATCAGGGGCACATGTTTTATGTGTGAGGTATTGCAGTAGTTATTATTAATACTATTATAAGTATTACTTTTTAATCAGATTGTTGGAGTTAAGTGGTTCTCCGTGTAGGATCTCAGAGGAGCCTGTAATCTGATTAGAGTCAAAGAATAGGATGAGTGGAAAATGACTTTTAACACTCCTGAAGGGCATTATGAAAACCTTGTCATGCCTTTTAGTTTTACTAATGCTCTCGCTGTTTTCCAGGATTTTGTCAATTAAATATTTCGTCACCTGGTGGATAGGTTTGTGGTAGTATACCTTGATAATATCTCAATCTACTCATCTAATCATAAGACATTTTTCCTCACCTGGTGGGTAGGTTTGTGGTAGTATACATTGATGGTATCTCGATCTACTCATCTGATCATAAGACATATCAGATACATTTCAGGCAGGTATTACAGATATTTTGGGATAATAAACTGTATGCCAAACTGGAGAAATGTGTATGACTCACCTTGTGGGGGCTGTGGGGTACTCGGAGCAGGGCCACTCGATGTCCTGGGGGTTGTGGGATGTCACGGTGGCGTGACCCGGTCCGTGGCCTCCCGGATGGGCGGTCAATAAATAGGGCAAGAGTTTGTTAAAAGGGGGAAAAACTGGTTTTAGGGATTGGTTTGTTGTGATGCCACCTGGGGTATGCGGCCATTAGGGGCCACTGCTGTGGTCAGGGACCTCTGGGGATGATGGAGTGGCAGCTGTGATGGTCTCGCTCCCCATGGGTGATGGAGGGCCAGCAGAGCGGATCTGGCTGGAAGGAACCGAGCGGCCCACATGCAGGACCCAACAGCTTGTGCAGATTATCCGTATACCGCCCCTTAGGCAGAGAAGTGAACAGTCTCACACACACAGTTTTGAGTTCCAAACCCAGTTTACTTAGCTTTTCTCTGCTAGCACAGGAGAGTACAGTTGTTTCATTTGCAGTCCGGGTAGTCCTCAGCAACCGGGATAGCTCATCCGGGACACCCCTTTTGTGTTCCTTTCTCTGGTTGCTTCCCTTCTCAGCGCTGCCTGTTTGCCTAACTCTTGCATGCGCCTCCGCACACAGTGCACTAATCCAGCAACAAGGGGTTCTGTCGAGCAAAGGGCTGCCTTTTCAGCGGATGTGCCGGGAGTCAGACACAGCTCCTCTAGACCTCGTGGAGTCCGATTCCGTGGTTGGAGCGTAGAGTCTCCTCGCCACCTTCAGGGCCGGTCCCCTGGTGTGCAACCTGCCCTTCTGCTTCACTTCAGATTTGGGTGCACGGGTGGATCACTCACCTCCTGCGCCACTAGGGCTCTCTCTGCATTTTTGTAGCCTGCTGTTCTGGTACCCGAAACGAGACGCATCTCCGCTCAAGTCCTCCGGATCCTTCTCCTCTGTACTCTCTCTCTTACTGGCCTCCTACTTCCTGTTGTGTTTCCTTTTTGTCTACTCTTCTACTTCCTGACTGCTTCTGTACTAACTTCCCACCCTCCACTTCTCTCCCCGCCATCCCACTGACTATCTGGGCCCTCCCCCTGCAGGGTCTACCCGCCGTCTTTGGGATCGGGTGTGTTGGGTGATTTTTTGGGTGTCTGGACTTACCATCCTGTTTACTGAGAACAGAAATACTAGACCCGTGGATTGGGTGCAGTACCCCTCTGTGGTGCCCAGACCGCAGGGGCACCACATGCATTCACCATTCAGGGGGGTTTTCTGGTGTCATCTTCCTGACGGATCCAGATAAGGCTTGTGCTGTGCTGAAGTGAAACCCTCCGGAAAATCTTAAAGTATTACAATGCTTTTTGGGATTTACCAATTATTATCAGAAGCTCATTCTGAACTTCTAATCGATTGTCGAACTTGTCAACGATGACTAAAAAAGGTATGGATTTTTCCAATTGATCTGACCCCACTTGTCAGGCATTTTCTTCCCTGAAGACATGCTTTGCTATGGCCCCTGTTCTTACCAAATCCAATGTATCTTAGCTATTTATAGTTGATGTCCATGCATCTGAAATAGGGATTGGAGCTGTGGTGTTTCAGAGGTTATCCCTAGTAAGTGGCATCAATACGCCATTTTCTCTGAAAAACTCTCTGTGATAGAAAAAGACTATGATATTGGTAAGAGGGACTGGTGGCCACTAAGTTGGCTTTTGAGGAGTGGAATCTTTTTTTGGAGGGGACGGTTCTCCTAGTTATGGTTATTACGGATCATAAAAATCTGTTATACCTCAAACCTGTTAAATGTATTAATCCTAGACAAACCAGGTAGTCTTTGTTTTTTAACGGGTTTAATTTTGTCGCCACTTATTGTCCTGCAGTTAGAAACATTAAAGTTAATGTTTTTTCTAGGTGTTTTCCTGGGGAGGTGATTCTGAAGACTCTTCTGATTTTACAGGAAAGAGTGGTCATCTCCTTTGTCTGCTCTGAGCTTGAGAGTGAGGTATTGAAGTCTCAGGGGGACACCCCTGCTGCATGTCCTTCAGGGAACTTATTTGTGCCCCTGTATCTGTGCCTAAAAATTTTAGGAGCATACCACATTTTGTGAGAGACGACCTGTAAAATACATTGGGAAAATCTAGTACTTGAGCTAAAAGTCCCAGACAGACCCCTCCATCTGATGTTTTAAGTGAAAACCCAAACTCATTCATACTCAGGTCTGGACCTACACGCTTATTACCACTCAAGCGTTTAGAAGGCGATGGCACACACTTTGAAGGACATACAACAGCTGGGACATCATCCCGGCACTTGCAATTCCCATCCTCAGGGACAGGTGGTTCGGAGGAGATGCTCACCCCTCCACCAATATTCCTAGACTCATTCATAGGTCCAGAAAGCATCTGAAACATCTAGAACCGCAGCACGAGCCTTCCAGAGGCACTTCTGCAGGCCCTACGGCTACCCTAAACAGGTACTGACAGACCTAGGTCCAGCATTTGACGCTGAAGTGTTCCAAGAACTCTGCAACTTGAATTAATTGCATCCCCTCTCTCTGGTTGCACCTTGTTCACATTATGCAGAAGAGAAGAGAGAATTCTGGTTGCCTTTCTCACAGTGACTAGAGTGTCACATATTCCCCTTTTACTTGCCAGGGCCCGGGACACAGTCTGGACCAGGACCTCCGTGACATCCCCCGTAGCAACGCGGTCCGTTACCAAGTACCCCGTCCCAGTGGGCTCGACAACCTGGCGTCACAAACAGGATATACCGTGCCCGGTAAAATGGGCATTGTGTGCCGTGATTAACGTGAAAACTGTTTTTGAACTGCACCATCAGAACTGTATTTTTGAGAATCCGCCATTTTACAGCGCGCGGTGCGCGGGAAAGAGAGGGGGCGGTACCCTGCAGTGGTGCGAATCCAGCCTCCTCCCTGGTGCTGACGACATCTGGCAGGGAAGAAGATCCCTGGTGCACCGCGGAACCTCCAAGAGACATCCGGATGGAAGCGGAAGACAGGAGGGCGAACGTTAACTAAGGGGGCACGAGATGTCGCAGCCAGATGCGCAAGGCGGCGACGGAGCAGCCGGTGGAGCTGCAGCGCTGGATCAAGTAGTAGCACCCGGCGGTGCAGCGGCGCAAGGAGCAGCACCTATCATGCCGTTCCTGATGCCGTATACTCCAGAGGCAATGTGGCTGCCCCAATACTCCGGTGAGCCTAATACGCTTAGTGACTTTCTATTGAAGATAAAAGCATATTATGTGATGTACCCCCTTACTGAAGCCCAGCGTGGTGGAATGATTATTGGACAATTAACGGGCAATGCACAGCGGGAGGTTGCGTCCTGGCTGGACACAGATAAGGACACTGTAGAGCATCTAGTAGCTGGACTGACAGCAACATTTGAATCTACTGCTGATACTCGGGCTAAAATGAGGTTCTTTGCATGTCACTAGAAACCCAAAGAGAGTGCCAGAGACTATGCCTTGAATCTGCAGGAAGCACTCAAAGCCCTCAAACTGGCAGAACCTGCTTTAGCCCCGGGAGCTGATAAAATGCTACTTGACCAATTCACAGAGGGCCTCCTATCCCCTTCCCACAGAGGACAGCTGAGTATGATACTGCTGCAGAACCCTAACATGACATTTGCTGAGTTGTATGACAGAGCCATCCGTCTGCAGCAGCTAGAAGAGCCCTGGGAATTAACATCTATACCGGACCCTGCATCAGCACCTCAGCAACAAGCAGCGCCAGCGACATCTGCCATGTCAGCAACTGCTGCTGAAACTAGGGAACCAATCTCCAATGAGGCCCTCAATCAAAAGCTAAATGCCCTGACAGACACCGTCATCTCAATGGCTAAAGTCATAAAGGAGCTGCGAGGATCCAAGCCTGCACCCAAGATCGAGTTGGCGACCAGCAGAGAGGATGTCCTGTGGATGAGACCCAGAAGATATCAAGCGACAAGAGGACGACCCAGCGATCGCTATCAACCGGATGGACAGCCCATTTGCCGCCGTTGCCAGAAACCAGGTCACCTTGAGTGTGCTTTAAACGACGATTCCCTGGGCAGGCGGGCCGCTCCTCAGGTATGAACGCTACAGGTCCTTCAGCCTGGTATGACAGATTCGTGGGAGGACAGCCGGTGATCCCTATCGTGTTGGATGGCATTCCATTTACCGTATATACTCGTGTATAAGCCGACCCGTGTATAAGCCGACCCCCCTACTTTTGCCCCCAAAACCTGGGAAAACCTATTGACTCGTGTATAAGCTGAGGGTGGACCCCAGCACAGGTATACAGCCCCCAGCAGTGTGGTATACAGGCCCCCTCAGTTGTATACAGCAGCCTCCCCAGTGGTAGTATACAGCAGTCTCCCCAGTGGTAGTATACAGCAGCCTCCCCAGTGGTACATACAGCAGCCCCAGAGCGGTATACAGCAGCCCCAGAGCTGTATACAGCAGCCCCAGAGCTGTATACAGCAGCCCCAGAGCTGTATACAGCAGCCCCAGAGGTATACAGCAGCCCCAGAGGTATACAGCAGCCCCAGAGGTATACAGCAGCCCCAGAGAGGTATACAGCAGCCCCATAGGTATACAGCAGACCCAGAGAGGTATACAGCAGCCCCAGAGGGGTATACAGCAGCCCCAGAGGGGTATACAGCAGCCCCAGAGAGGTATACAGCAGCCCCAGAGAGGTATACAGCAGCCCCAGAGAGGTATACAGCAGCCCCAGAGGGGTATACAGCAGCCCCAGAGGGGTATACAGCAGCCCCAGAGGGGTATACAGCAGCCCCGGAGGTATACAGCAGCCCCAGAGAGGTATACAGCAGCCCCAGAGAGGTATACAGCAGCCCCAGAGGGGTATACAGCAGCCCCAGAGGGGTATACAGCAGCCCCAGAGGGGTATACAGCAGCCCCAGAGGTATACAGCAGCCCCAGAGGTATACAGCAGCCCCAGAGGTATACAGCAGCCCCAGAGAGGTATACAGCAGCCCCAGAGAGGTATACAGCAACCCCAGAGGGGTATACACAGCAGCCCCATAGGGGTATACACAGCAGCCCCAGAGGGGTATACAGCAGCCCCAGAGGGGTATACACAGCAGCCCCAGAGGGGTATACACAGCAGCCCCAGAGGGGTATACACAGCAGCCCCAGAGGGGTATATAGCAGCCCCAGAGGTATATAGCAGCCCCAGAGGGGTATACAGCAGCCCCAGAGCTGTATACATCAGCCCCAGAGGTATACAGGGGTACCCAGTGGTATACCGGGCCCCCCCTTTGCTGGTGGCAACCTGTAAAAGAAGATATCATTATACTTATCGTATCGCCGCCGCCGCCGCCGCTCTGTCAACGTCACCGCGCTCCTCCTGGTCTTCAATCTACCTTCACTGTCACCGCGCTCCCCTCCTTGCTGGTGGCAACCTGTATAAGAAGATATCGTTATACTTATCGTATCGCCGCCGCCGCTCTGTCACAGTCACCGCGCTCTTCCTGGTCTTCAAGCTTCCTTCACCGTCGCACAGGAAATGATGTCATTTCCTGTGCGACGGTGAAGGAAGCATGAAGACCCGGAATAGCGCGGTGACGGTGACAGAGCGGCGGCGGCGGCGGCGATACGATAAGTATAACGATATCTTCTTTTACAGGTTGCCACCAGCAAGGGGGGGCCCGGTATACCACGGGGGGGACTTTTCAGCACATTTATATACCCGTGTATAAGCCGAGGGGGGACTTTTCAGCACATTTTTTGTGCTGAAAAACTCGGCTTATACACGAGTATATACGGTAGTGCCTTGTTGGATACAGGGTCCCAGATAACATCAATTCCACATGTTCTATATAAAAGGTACTGGGCTGATTCAAACATTACTAGTGCTCCAACTGACTTTACAATGGACATATGGGCTAGTAATGGACAATTAATACCACAGGTTGGGTTCAGAGAAATGACCATTCAGATTGGGAAGGTAGAATTACAGAACCAGGGTATTATAATCGTAGATGTTAACCGGCGAGAACGTGAACCAGTGATGCTGCTAGGAATGAATGTAATTGAAAAATGTTTTTCCGAAGTGATAAGTGTTTTGCAGCAAATCGCCGAGACTGCCTGAACCGAACAGCAGAGGCTTCTGCACAAAGAGATCAAAGCCCTGATGTTGAAGCAACAGGTAGAAATATCCGGAGGTGAGATCCGCAGTGTACGAGTAAGTGATCCAATACCCATTGTAATACCTTCCAAAACTGAAATGTTGGTCTGGTGTAGAGCCGCAATAGGCATTAAAGGGCGAGACTATCAAGCCCTGATAGAACCCGTGGTACTCAGACAGCAGACCCACTATACTCACAGCTAGAGGAGTGGTTGAGGTACACCGGGGAAGAGTGCCATTACTGCGGAGAGGATGAGATCACATTACCAAAGTATGCTACCATGGCTAAGTTGTACACGGTTGATAACAATAACATCACAGCCGTCGAGCCCTTGAACCCGTCAAGTCAGGCGGATGACAATGGCTCAGGAGAGAAGCTGAAGGATTGGTGCCAAAAGCTACATGTAGGTACCAGTTCAACACCTTCCCGTGAAAAGCATGGAGTATACCGGATAGTGAAAGAATACGAGCAGATATTTAGCAAACACCCGTTAGACTTTGGGCAAATTAAAGGGGTAAAGCACACTATAACCACAGGTAACCATCAGCCTATAAAGGAGAGGTATAGACCATTACCACCCGCTCACTACCAAACCACCAAAGACATGCTCAGAGAAATTAAGTCTGCAGGGGTAATAAGAGACAGTTGTAGCCCCTGGGCAGCACCTCTAGTGTTAGTTAAAAAGAAGGACCGGACCATGAGAATGTGCGTAGATTATCGGCAGATTAATCGCATCACACATAAGGACGCATACCATTACCTAGGATTGAGGAGTCATTAGTTGCATTAAAATCTGCAAACTACTTTTCCACCCTTGATCTGACTAGTGGTACTGGCAGGTTCCTGTGGCCGAGGCCGACAAGGAGAAGACAGCGTTTACCACGCCGATGGGCCTCTGTGAGTTCAATTGTATGCCGTTCGGACTCTGCAACGCACCCGGGACCTTCCAACGTCTGATAGAAGCATAAGAACTAGGACATAAGAACTTTCAAACTGTCCTCCTGTACGTAGATGACGTCATAGTCTACTCCAAGACGTATGAGCAACATCTACAAGACCTGGCAGAAGTGTTCGAAGCCTTATCCAGATACGGCATGAAAATCAAGCCATCCAAGTGTCACCTTCTCAAAGCAAAGGTACAGTACCTGGGACATGTCATGAGTTCAGAGGGAGTAGCACCGGATCCTGATAAAGTCACAGTGATAAGGGATTTGCCAAGACCTACAAACGTGAAAGAAGTGGGGCAATTCCTGGGCCTGGTAGGCTATTATAGAAGATTTATCAGTGGATTCACGAAGCTAGCAGCTCTCCTGCAAGACATTCTGGTAGGACAATCAAGAAAGTCTGCAACCCGTAATCCTCCTTTCCAGTGGAGTGAAGAGAAGGAAGACTCCTTCAACAAGCTAAAAAGTGCACTGACAGGAGAAGAGATCCTGGCATATCCAGATTACCATCAACCATTCCTTCTATACACGGATGCCAGCAATGTGGGACTGGGAGCAGTATTGTCACAGAAGCAAGGAGGCAAAAAAGAGAGTTATTGCCTTTGCAAGTAGGAAGCTCCGGCCTACAGAAAGAAATCCCGAGAATTACAGCTCCTTCAAGTTAGAACTACTGGCAGTAGTTTGGGCTGTAACTGAACGTTTCAAGCACTACTTGGCAGCTGCAGAATTCACCATTTACACGGATAACAACCCGTTGACTCACCTGGATTCAGCAAAATTAGGTGCTTTGGAGCAGAGATGGATAGCCCGGCTGTCTAACTACAATTTTGTCATCAAATATAGGGCAGGCCGCAAGAACGGAAACGCAGATGCCTTATCCCGGATGCCACACCTGAAAGACGTGGAAGAGGAACCGGAAGAGTTGGAAGAGATTGAACTACCGGCCTTTCATTGTTCAAAGGTAGAAGATTATGAACCTGGCATCTACCAAAGAGAACAAAAGGCAAATCTTAACCGGTTAAGACACCATGGATGGGCTGACACCCAAGATACTGATCCAGCTGTGAAGCTAGTGAAAGAACTGCTTACACAACCAGCTGAATCAGAATCAGAATGCCCCAGCTGAGACTCAACAACTCTGGAAAGAAAGAGACAATGTTCCTGTATCAAGGGAAGCTCTGCAGAAGGCATACCAACCCTAAAACACATGAACTGGTCTGGCAGATAATTGTATCCAAGCAAGACATCAGAATGGTCTTAGAAGCCTACCACAACGGTGCAGGTCATTTCGGATGGAAGAAGTTGGAAGCACTCCTGAGAGAGAGATTCTATTAGGTTGGCATGAGAAGATCCATTGAACTTTGGTGTAGAAGATGTACCGCATGCAACCTCAGAAGGAAAGATCCACAGGAAGCTCCACTTCAGCCCATAATAACCAAGCAGCCACTTGAGATAGTCGCGTTAGACCACGTCAAGTTCACACCAAGCCGGTCAGGCTATGTCTATGCCTTAACCATCGTGGACCATTACTCACGCTTCTTAGTGGTGGTATCTGTCAAGGATTTAACAGCGAATACGGCAGCAAAAGCATTCCAGACACATTTCTGTAGACCGCATGGTTACCCAGAACAAGTCCTTGCAGGCCAAGTTCCAGCTTTTGAATCAGAGATATTCCAGGAATTCTGTAATATTCATGGTTACCCAGAACAAGTCCTTGCAGACCAAGTTCCAGCTTTTGAATCAGAGATATTCCAGGAATTCTGTAATATGTACAGTTGTACAGATCCACACAACAACGTACCATCCTCAAACAAATGGCTTATGTGAGAAGATGAACCATATTGTAATAGACCTGTTGAAGACCTTACCAGAGTCTGAAAGAATCAATGGCCAGAAAAATTACCCGATTTGGTAGACTTATACAACCATGTTCCAGTGAGTTCTTCAATTGATTTAGAAATGGGAATTGTTAAACCAGACACAGAAGTAGAAGAATCAGATTGGGATACCCTACGTCAGCAACAGTATCGACAAGTACAAGAATGTGTAGAAAGAAACCTTCAGCAAGCTAGAGCAAGACAAGAGAAAACCTTTAAAAAACATGCTCGAACCACGCCACTACAACCTGTTGACCAAGTTCTCAAGAGAAAGAGACGCTCTAACAAATTGGATAATCAGTGGGAAACCATCCCATACACAGTCTTACCATCTAACTTGGACAATGTAAAAACCTGTTTAATAAGTAAATATGAAGGAAGAACTTCGGCAGTTGTATCCCGAGATCAGCTCAAATTGTGTCCTGAAACCCTGAAGACACCTGAAGTAACATAACCCGTACAGGTCCAACCTATCAAAGAGCAAGAAAAAGAAGATGAAGTGTTCCATACTAGGAGATTTCCCCAAAACATGGCCAAATTACTACGGAGCAGTTGTACTACCAATGATTGCATTCCCTTCAATGGTGGAACCAACACCAGAACCCGTGTTACCAGAAGAAGTCCCAAGACCTGAAGAACTGGAAGTAGAACCCGTAGAGGAAGAACAAATTCCTGGTCCTAGTGAACTTGCCAGTCCTGCAGTCAGATCCCCATCTGCCACAGTACCAAACACCTCAAGTAGGTACACGTCAACCCACACCATCAGGCTAAGTACACCTAGTACACCAGCAGTACGCAGATCAGAGCGTAGTACCCAAGGTCAGTTACCGGCTAGGTACAAAGATTGAGGTAGCATTAACTGTAAAGTGTAAACATGTTTGTTTAAATGTAAATTGAACCCAGTAGGCCGTGTCCAAGAGGGTGGAGGAACTGGATTGACCCCCATGCACAATAAGTTAGGGAAAGCAAGTGCCTGGGGGTGGTGTAGAGAATCCAGGCCTCCTAAGCAGAAACGCCCGTGGACAAATGTACATAGTTAGTGCAACGTTAAAAAGCCCAGTACCTACAGAGACTATCCTGTATGAACTTTGAACTTTTTTTATTTACTTATGGACCATATATACCACGTACTGGTTGTGGTAAGAACTCTCTTGTATATATTCATCAGCCCGGAGGCAATAGACTAAACCCCTGGAAAGACTGCTTTTTGAATTTTTGGACTCTTTTCAAATGTTAGTGATTTTTGTACTTTTTACTTTTAAGTCTCTGTAAATATTAATTGTGTTCATTGTTGTTTACTTGTTTTTCCACAGTCCTGGAGTACTGCATTTAACTAAGGGGGAATGTGGCACCCCAGGGGTTAATGTGCCACAGTAACATCACACGGGTTCCCTTCCCACAACACACTGACCTACACTAGCACCTCTGGGCCAGGAGGGGGAGCTCAACCAGCTTCCTTATATACACCTGGTCAAGAGGAAGTAGTCAGTCAGCTCTGAGTTGAGTGCAGAGTTAGTTTCAGTTCCTGGGAGAACTGAGAGAGGGAGATTGTGGTGTAAAGGAGCTGCAACAGGCTTCTCCACAATCTGCTACTCGATTCCAGGCCTAGCCAGGGTCTGAGGAGAGGAGAACTAAAGACAGAGAAACACATCTGGGAGCTTGAGTGCCATCACCATTTGCCCCAGAGGAGCACACAGAACGGACACCGGATCCAAGACTGTGACTGACACACACAGCACAGTAAATCCAGGAATAATGGAGTTTCTAGATCAACACTGTACCAGTGCAAAGCAACACGGCGGGGTCAGCACCACATAGAAGACTCAAGTTGCCTAGCCAAGGGGTACCAGAAGAGAGAGAGAGACAGTGCCAGCAGCTCAGCTAGAAGCAGCCGCAGGGCCACACACACAGCGTAGCACGAGGAAGCTGAGGACCCAGACAGGGTGGGAGCAACCCGGCACCAGTACAGACTCCGTGGACAATCTGCTACAACAACGCAGGAAAGCTTTGGGAAACTACAGAAATGTGAGTGTGTGTTCCTTCAATCCATCTCCACTATCCATCCCCTTACTATCACATCCACCATAGACTATAACAACCACTGCCCCGGGGACCTCACCTCTACCTACGGAGAGCAGTACCATCTAAGCTGCCTAACATCATCCCCGGAGGTTCTGCAGCAGCAGTGGTCCCATTCGTGACCACACACCGTGGGTGGCGTCACGACAAACTATTATCCCCTGTAAATATTCCCCTTTTACTTGCCAGGGCCTGGGACACAGTCCGGACCAGGACCTCCGTGACATCCCCCGTAGCAAGGCGGTCCGGTACCGAGTACCCCGTCCCAGTGGGCTCGACATGTACTTCATCATCTATCTGGTACCAGTAAAGAACTTCTTGAGCTGATCTGGTGTTTGTGCTCCTTCCCTCTGCCGCCCGGAGGGCTCCCACAGCATCACATTGGTGCGGACTACTACTCTCCTCATCTACCACCGCTGCCCTGAGGTAAAGCTCCACCTGTGGGGAGCTGTACTACTCTGAGCTGCACCTCCATCACCTCAGCGGCCGGCCGCAGTGCTGGTATCCACATTACCAGGTACCACAGGTGGCGTCACATTACCATTCCCCCATCCATCATCATCATTCCCCCCGCCATTGAGGGTCCAGGGCACGGAATCGGGAACCGACCAGCCGTGATCCCCCATCAAAGTAATCATCAGCCCCGATATCCGAGTACCCCCTACCCTGTCGACCGACTCACAATGTCTGAGATATACATGGCTGACACAAACGTTTGACATAAGACTCACGAAGGGGCTGCATGCACAGAGCACATTCCTTATGTTTCAGCTTTTTGGCCTTCTTAGCTTAAGGGGAAAATAGAAAGGAAGGGGATCGGCTTAATAGGAGAGACCCACACTCACCCAGTGAAGACTTGTGAATACGGTACCGATTCTGGAGGTGGATGACCAGCCTGAGATGAGGTTGGACCAGGTTTACCCTGCTCACTCTTGTCAGCTGAGCCGCCCTCTCTAGAGCGCTCGCTGCTGCTCCTAGACTTGCTATTATGCTGCATATCCCCCTCAGGTGGGTGCAGCTCCAACGGCTCAGGAGAACACATCGTTGCAGGCACTGTACAGCCAGCTGCTGTTGTTCCTCAGGTACCTGCCATTCAGTCTCCCCACATTGGGGCCACCTCCCCGGCCCGCTTGGAAGTCCTACCAACAACTTCCGGGTCTGGAGCGCTTACCTCCAATGCGCATGCGCTGGCTCTGAACCCGAAAGCTGGCCACCGGAGGCACTGGGCGGCCGACTTCAGCAGCCACATTACACACCCCATGCCCCCCGCACAGCCTTGGGCCCTACTGCAATGAAGCCCCGCCTCCGGGAGGCGCAGGTTGGCTAGCTCCTACACCACACAGCCCCCTCCTCCAGCGGCAACAGCGCGCGGGACCGCACCGTAATGGAACCCCAGCCCCCATGATGAGTAGGTTGGCAATTACCAGCACCTGAAGCCCACACACCGAGCCAGCAGCTACCTCACCTCTCCATAGCCCCTGAAAGTGCGGACACCGTCGGCCTCCGTGGATGAAATGCAGCCTGCTCCCACTGCACCGCGCTCCCACGAGTCAGGGTGGACGATCCGAACGCTGACATCATGACACCCATAGCCAGACGAGGGGATATCCTGGAACAGGACTTTCCGACGCTGCTTCTGGAATTCCAGACATTGCCGTTCTCCAAGAGACTGCACAGAGGCTGATTGAACCCAGGTAAGTCTTTGCTGTAGGTTCCCATCAGGACAGGAAACCAAACAGACTGAGGAGGCGAGGGGGACCGCCCCTTTTTATCTGTAGGTTTCTGTCCCTATGGGCGGATCCCCTTTCTCCAGTGGGTGCTGTAGACTCACAGTAGCCGGGTCTTCACGTCTCGGGCGTTGCTTCTCCCGTCACGGTTCCGCGCCTGAGGCTGTGGGGCCCGGTGGTCAGATCAAAAGGGGTTGATTTGAATGGATAGGGGTTAATTCTTACTTGTGACGCCACCTGCGGGTATCCGGTGATTTCACCGGTGCTGCTCGGGCCTCCGGGGGATGTACGGCAGCTAGTTGGGACGCTCCCCACAAGTTGAGCGGGAGTCCCCGGGGCCAGGGCTGCACTTGATGGAATATGGTAGCTCCGGTAATTACTGAGTGTTAGTCCAGGAATAATGCTCAGACACGTAAAGTCTTTTGGGTACCTTTACTGGTGATAACAGGTACACTCGGACCGGGTGATGAGGTTGACACTCCTGGAGTTTCCACAGCAAGCAGTGGTGTAGGCTTCCTTTTCTGCTGTTCTGGTGAGGTCGGGTGGATATGCAATCCTGCCGGACCGGGTTGTACGTCTTAGAAGGCGTGGTCTACCTGAGTTAGCTGCACTGAGGGCACTATATAAGGGAGTGGGAGAATTCCTCCTGTCTTCCTGGGCTCTCATCTGGTGGTGCTTCAGGTGTACAGGGAGCTAAACTTCCTGTTTGTGTTGCTGGTTTCTCTGCAGTCTGCGTAGTAGCCCTGCAGCTCGGTCCCAGTAACCGGATTGTTAGGCGAGAGTTAGGGTGACTCTTCTGTCCCCGTGAGGTATTTTCCTTCTGTCCTATGACCCCAGTTGCAAGGGTCTCTCACCTTTCCGAGTGTGCTGGTATGGGCCTAGTGTGGCCCAAGTACCAGGTCAGCTCTCCTAGCTGTTGTCAGTTCTAAAGTGACTGCACACACTCTCTGCAGCTCTCTTAGCGTCTGCACACTCTGCTGTTTCTCCCTTCATGACCCTATTTATAGGGGGAACTGGCTTAAGGTCACCAGTGGAGCTCCCCCTAGATGCCTGGGGTGAAAAAGGGGTGTCTAAAGGTGTTTTGTTAGTGGTGAGTTCTGCTTGCTGTGTACATTCCATTTGTGTACCAAGAGTTCTGTGGTGCCCCAACCAGGGTGCCACACTGTCGTGTCGAGAAGAAAAGTACTTTTTTTTTCCACAAAAATTTTCTTTTTTAATTTTTACGGATTAATTTGTGAAGCACCTGGGGATTCAAAATGCTCACCACCCATCTAAATAAGTTCGCTGGGGGGTCTAGTTTCCAAAATGGGGTCACTTGTGGGGGAGCTCCAATGTTTAGGCATACAGGGGCTCCCCAAACGCAACATGATGTCCGCTGACAATTTGAGCTAATTTTCCATTCAAATTGTTAGCGTACACCATGTTGCGTTTGGAGAGCCCCTGTGTGCCTAAACATTGGAGCTCCCCCACAAGTGACCCCATTTTGGAAACTAGACCTTCCCCAGGGAACTTATCTAGATGGGTGGTGAGCATTTTGAACCCACAAGAGCTTCACAAATTCATCTGTAAAAATGAAAAAAGAAACTTTTTGTGGAAAACACAGTACTTTTTCATTTTTCACCTCATGGGAACACTGGGACACATTTCTGCATTGGAAAGCCGGTAGCTCTATCACTTCTAGCTCCTCCAGGTCCCTTCCTGTGTCTGACAGGTGGGGCATTCTGGACAGTGCATCAGCGTTGGCGTTCTTGTGCCCTGCCTGGTACTTGATGGTGAAGTTGTAGTTGGAAAGCCAAATCCATCGCTGCTCCAGAGCGCCTAACTTTGATGGTTTAGGGGGTTGTTGTCTATGTGGATGGAGAACCTTGCTGCAGCCAGGTAATGCTTGAAGCGTTCTGTCACGGCCCAGACTATGGCTAGGAACTCCAACTTGAAGGAGCTGTAGTTGTCAGGGTTCCTCTCTGTAGGCTGGAGCTACCTGCTGGCATAGGCAATCACTCTCTTCTTGCCCCTCGGCACCTGGGACAACACGGCTTCCACTCCCACATTGCTGGCAACAGTGTACAGCACAAACAGTTGGTTGTAGTCAGAGTAAGCCAGGATCTCCTCCCCTGTCAGGGTCCATTTTAGTTGCTTGAAGGAGTCTTCCTCGCTGTCATCCCACTTCAGTGGGGGGCTCGGGCCCTTTGCCTTCTTGGACTGGCCTACCAGGAGGGCTTGCAGGGGCACGGCCATCTTGGTGAAGTCTTTGATAAACCTCCGGTAGTAGCCTTCCAGTCCCAGGAACCTCTACACCTCTTTGAGGTTGGTAGGCCTTGGCCAGTCTTTGATTGCATCTGGGGCCACACCTTGTTGGCGTCTGGAGCCACACCTTCTGCACTAACTACATGTGCTAGGAATTGTACCTTGGGTTTGAGTAGGTGGCACTTGGATGGCTTCACTTTCATGCCAAATTTGGACAGCACCTCAAATACTTCTGCCAGGTGCTTCAAGTGGTCTTCATATGTCCATGAGTAGATTATGACGTTATCTAGGTACAGCGGCACGGTTTCAAAGTTCCTGTGCCCCAGGCAGCACTCCATCAGCCTCTGGAACGTTCCTGGTGCATTGCAGAGTCCAAACAGCATACAATTGAACTCATAGAGGCCCATTGGCGTCGTGAAGGCGGTCTTTTCCTTGTCAGCCTCAGCTACGGAAACCTGCCAGTACCCACTGGTGAGATCTAAGGTGGAAAAATAGTTAGCAGTTCTCAATGCAGCTAATGACTCGTCAATCCTCTGTAATCGGTAAGCATTTTTATGTGTAATGTGATTAGTCTGTCTGTAGTCAACACACGTCCTCATTGTACCATCTTTCTTCTTATCCAGGACTAGTGGAGCTGCCCAGGGTCTACAACTATCTCTGATCACACCAGTCTCCTTTATTTCCCGTAACATCTCTTTGGCACATTGATAGTGAGCTGGTGGTATAGGCCTGTACCTCTCTTTGATGGGAGGATGGTCACCTGTGGGTATGTGATGTTGTACCCCCTTTGCCTGCCCAAAATCTAAAGGATGTTTGCTAAAGACCTGCTCATACTCCTGGAATACCCAGTAAACTCCATGCTTTTGGTGTGAGGGAGTGGAGCTGGTGCCTACATGCAGCTTTTGGCACCAGTCCTCCAGCTTCCCTTCGGAGCCATTGTCCTCCGCCTGTTTGGGCGGGCTCAAGGGTTCCGCAGCTGTGATAGCGTTGTTACTGACTGTGTACAGCTTGGCAATGGTAGCATACCGTGACAGTTTGGCCTCCTCTTTACCACAATTCAGGATACGTACAGGTACCCTCCCCTTGCGGACATCAGCTACTCCCCTGGCTGTCAGGACGGTGGATCTACTGTCTAAATACATGGGCTCTAATAGGGCCTGATATTCTTGCCCTCTAAGGTCTATTGCCGCCCAACACCAAATCAAAATTTCACTCCGTGGGGGTATCACAATGGGGGTTGAGTCACTTACTCTTACACTGCCGACTTCTCCACCAGACAGCTCCACCTGCTGTCTCTGCATCAGGGCCCATATCTATTTCTATAGGGTCCTCTACTGCCCGAAGTTGGCGGTCTCGGCAACCTGTTGTAACAACACAGTGATCTCGCCCAGACAATTTTCAATTACATTTGTACCTATTGTAACCATTGGATTACTTGCTCGCCAGTCAACATCAACAACTAACATGCCCTGGGCGCTCAGTTCTACCCGGCCCACCTTAATAGTCACTTCTTTGAACCCATTTCTTGTACGGTTTGACAGTTGCTAGCAAATATGTTAAAACTGTCATCTGGGCAGTAAACAATGTCAGAATCTGCCCAGTAGCGCTTGTAAAGGATATAGAGTTTTGTCATCACCTGTGAACCAGTGTCCAACAAAGCGTTCATGGGGATTCCATCCAGCACGACAGGCAGGATCGGCCATCCTTCCTGATGCATCCCGAAGAAGAAGCATAGCAGGCTCTGAAACGTGTTGGATGGATCCAATAAACTTCTAACAACAGAAGATTTGGGCTTTGTGTCTTTTGTAGACAGCGCGGACCTGAGACACACAATCCCTTTGATTTCTTGCAGGTTCAAGGCATAGCCACGCACGCTGTCCTGCACCCCTTGCTTGCACCCGAAAAATCTGACTTTCAGCTTCACAGCCATCTGGGTGTTGGAGGCTTCCTTTAATTTAGCAAATATTTGTCTTACAGTCCACTTATTAGTGGCTAGCCAGGCTTTTGCTTCGCATTGGGCCTCGCAGGTCAATTGTTCCATTAACATAGTCACTCGTTGTTCTTCTGTCATGGAGTACACCCCGAATACACTGAGGGTGTCGGCCTTCCCCGTGTATTGCGGAAGCCACGCTGCTCCTGGGAGGTACAGCATCGTGAAAGGCAGGACGGACGCGGTCATGGGCTTGCCATGGGTTCTTCCCCGGCGGCGGCATCGACAGGTGCTATGGCCTGCTTCACTGCGGGATGCTCCTCATGTCGGGCGGACATCGTTCTTCCCCTTGGTGAATCACAGTCCGGCCTCGGCCTTCAGTTATCGGGCCGCTTTCCCCTACTCTGGCAGGGAGTTCAGCATGTGCAGCGGGATTTCTGGTGTAGGCCTTCCTGCAGGGGATTTCCAGCGCAGGACTTCCTGCTTCACGTGGGCTGATGAATCACCCAGGGGCCTATGGGAACTCGGGTGTCTGGGCCCTGCTGTGGCTGGGATGTCACTGGTGGCCTGCCCAGACCCGTTAAAAGTTTTTCATATTGCCACCTGTGGCTTCTGGTGATTGCACCAGTGCTGCTTTGGGCCTCCAGGGATGATGTACGGGCAGCTAGGTGTTGAAGCTCCCCACGGGCAGAGCTGGGTCCCTGGGCTCTGGTAGTAGATGGTTAGGGATGAAAGCAGGGAATTGGCCTTGCTCGCAGGCAGTTACAATAGTCACTATAGAGGGCAGGGTCAAGGGTAGAGGAATGGACGCACACCGGAGATTGTTTCCTTACCTTTTACTGGTGGAATTGCAGGTAAAAGTCCAGTACACTGCCGGGTGTTCAGGTAGCACTTCTGGATCTCCACAGTGAGTGGCCTCCTCGTCTCTTTTCCCTTGTGTGAAGCCCCTGCCCTGTATGTAACTTGGCAGGCCTCCTCTGCTCTCCTATCACCTGTGATGTGTTGGGTAACCCTCGTTGGACTGCCACTATATACTCTCTTGCGGTGCCTGGCTCCCTTGTTGGTGGCTGCACAAATGCCCGGGAGACTGAAGTCTCCACGGAAAACCAGTATTCCCTGCTGGGCTGGGTGCTCTCCTGCAGATTCGGACTCCAGTGTCCAGGGTGCTTTCTGGAGTGAACCAAGACGGCTCCTCAATCCCCAGGCTGCTACTTCTCCGGTGTTCCTATGTCTCGCCTTCGACCCCACTCTTGGGTCCCTGCAATAGCTAGACTGATGGCTGTTCAGTTGTCTCTGGCTCGGGCCTAGCGCAGCTCTGACCACCAGGACGTCTTCACAGTTCTCCTAGCGACTGCACACTCTCTCTAACTCCGCCCCCAGCAACACTATTTATAGGGGATCTTGCCTAAGAGCAGCAAGTTGAACTCCCCTTACTGGGTTGGGGTGGAAGGTGTTGTTTGCGCTTGTGTACCCACTGTGGAAACCCATCCATGCTATAGGTGAGACTGTGATTAACTGTGTGAGCAGGACGCCACACTGACATCAGAGCATAGGGCGTTGTCTCTTTTTGCGCCCTTCCTAAGGTCCCGCACACAATGACACGCCCCTCGTTTTCCCGTGCACCACGTGGGGTAACAATTGCGATCATACACAGTTCAATAGAGTCTATGGCACACAGTACTCGTTAGTCTTGGGCACAAGTTCTTTTTCTGAGCCGTGGGGGTTAGTCGAGGCCGGGCCCGCTACTGGCGCGATGGAATCACGAGTGGTCGAGGCCCGGTCTTGTGGTTTACAAGGTGAGGTTTCTGGCCTAGTAGATTATGGATGGTTGTCGTAACGCCACCCGTGGTATGCAGCTATTATTAGGACCTCTGGGGACGATGAGCTGGCAGCTGTGATGGTTTCGCTCCCCACGGGTCCCCAGGGCAACCGGTATAGTCTATGGCGGTGGTAGGCTGTTCGGGATGCAAGACTGAGGATGCGGAATGATCGACAGACACAAGGGTTGAAGTCTCCGTTACTTTTACTGTTAGAAGTAGCAAGTTCATCCAGGGTACCGTCCACAAGAGATGTTGGGAGTCCGGCGCCTGGAAGACAGTTGTGGTTCTTCTCACCCGGCGAGTTCTGAGGCCTCCCTTTTGCGCTACTTCTGGTCGGCTCCCGGCTGCCTGTAGCTACGCTGCAACCCTGTCTCTCTCTCCTGCGTTCTGTCTCTTGCCCGTATGACAGGCAGCTCAAGCCCTTTCTGTGTTACTCTCCCCTGGCCGCTCTCCCTGAGCTCTCTGGCGCTGCTGTGCCTCCTGAGCCTAGTGGAGAACGAGCGACTTGGAATCTCCCGCCCTCTGGTGTTGGCTGCTGGGCCTAGAGTCCCTCACAACCTCGGACTCCGGCGTCCGCTTCTGGCGCACTGTGCTGGGGTGAGCCTGGCAACTGGCTCCACTCCCCAGACCTGTTTCTCTACTCCCTCACACCTTTCCTACGCGTCCCTCACGCTAGCTAGTTTCTGTCCCGGGACGAGCCTTACGCTGCTCCAATCCACGGGATGTCTTCACAGTCCTCCTAGGAACTGAACTGCCTAACCCCACCCCCAGACCAGAATGTATAGATCTCCCCTGGGATCGGGTTTCAGCGCTCCCCCTTCTGGCCTGGGGTTGGGAAGGTGTTGTGTGTGGTGGCGTACCTGGTGTGGGTACCTAGCCTTGCTTCCAAGCACGGCATGTTCCCGGGGGAGACAATGCCATCGTGGCAGCCAAACTCTGGGGTGCCACACTTACACGTTACGCCTGGACAGGCTTCGTCAGGGGTAATCTGATTAGGGCTCCCTGCACATATACTTAAGTATGTTACACCTATGGACTTTCTATATATTGTACAAGTTCACTTTATACAGTTTGTGCATTATGTCCCTTATCCATCCACAGTGTATTGAACTCACTCTACCTAGTCTGTGCTCTGGTTGAGCAATACACATAGTGGTTTCAATTTATACTTTTGGATAATTTGCATTTTAAAAGCTCAGTTAAAAGATATATGAACTGTTGGCAGCTTCCCTCTTCTAAAATGGCGCCCACTCCCTCACACATGCAGTGAGCCTGCTTGGAGCAGCGCACTCTAGTGGCAATGAATAACAATGCATACACACACATTGGCCGGATCTGAGCATGCTCAGTGCAGACAAACAGACCCGAGGACTGATGAAACATGTGATAGTACAGATACAGTGACTGGTGAGTGGTTATATTGAACACTATTACAGGATATCTGTGTGCAGGTTAATGACTGGTCACTTATACAGATGGCAGATGTGCATGTGACATGATGTGTGTTATGGTGGGTTACATGGGGTCATATTACTGCAGGCACTGCTTTATGTATCTCATGTCTGCATTATATTGCTTCAGAATAAGCTGAATGTTTGCACATTAGGGTTAATAAAGTTTCACTTTTCTTCTGGAAACTGGTTCTGCTTTGCTGCAGTTATTTGTGGCATCTAATCTATGTATCTATCTACGTACACAAGTTGTGGAGTTACCCTGTGATACAGTGACTGTACTCATATAGTGTGTGCTTGTGTGTCTCCAGGTACAGCCAGCCTGCCTCTCCCAGAGGAGGGGCACCACCCTACCTAGGCGCAGGGAGTGGTCTGTGTGCAGCTCACAAGCCGGAAGAACAATAAGTTCCAGTTGTCACCTGCATTTGAATAAGTTGGTGTGAGAAGCCGGACACTTCCAGCCTGAACGTCCCGTCTCATGATACTTGGAGAGTCGGGCAATGCCCTGAGCGCCTCCGCTGGTCCTGGCACTGACTGGAGAAGAAAGGACTCATCCCTGTAGATGGGGCCCCTGGAGGAGCTGCTCCTGGTCCTCTGTGTACTGTATGGGGGAGCCTGTGGAGGTAGGAGACATCATCTCACTGCACCTGTTACAAGTGCTGGAGGCAGAATCCTAGAGTTCAGCATGTGACTGACGTGCTGTGCCCTAGGACATTGGTCTGCAGCTCGTGATCGCCTTCAGTCCTCAGACTATGGCTGCTGGCATGTTATAACCTGTAGATTAACAGGTTCTGGAGGTCCGCATGCTGCAGACCTCAGCTCTCGTTATGCACGAGCAGACATTGCCGGAAGGCTGATAAAATCAGGCTGCTAATTCTACAGACCTGTCAGACCTGTCCTGGTCACTTTCTATACATTTACTGTGATGGATGAAGGCAATGTTCACACAGGTTTTTTTTATTCACAAAACCAGGTTTTTTTTTAAGCAGAAACAACTTCTAGAAACGCTCCTTTTTTGGAAGGGTTGTGAAGAGTTTCTTCCCAAATGCGTTCTTTGCACTTTTTCTTTCCATCAGCGTCATTTCAACACTTCTTCAGGACTTTAGAGCACCACTCCACTGGTGTTGTTTTTTATTTCCCTTCTGTTGTGGTTCTTTAAATCGAAGTCCTCTGTCTTATGGCCACTTTACACACACCAACTTATCTGTCCAACTTCTGACCAACTTGCTGGTTGCAGTGAAATCATGGACACATTGTTCCATTGTACACAGTCACAAAATGGAGCAATGTGTCCATGATTTCACTGCAACCAGCAAGTTGGTCAGAAATTGGACAGATAAGTTGGTGTGTGTAAAGTGGCCCTTATACTCACTTGCCACCATCTTCATCATTTTCTTTTTTTTTTAAATCATATAGATTTTTATTAATTAAACCAGTCAGGATTACACAAATGCATTGAGACAACATGTCCCATTTTCACATGAACAGTTGAACTACAGTCCCAAACCCCACCCTCCCTTCCCTCCCTCCCACCCGACAGCTAGCTCATTACACAGCAGCTCATAATGACATTTAGCAAGTTAATCATCAATAAGGCACATCAATTATATCGCATAATCAAGTCAATTTGTACCCGGCACAGTTTAATGACACATTGCCTCCTCTCATCTAGAATTCATCCAGGGTAACCACATTTTCTCAAATACCGCTATTTTTTCTCTTTTCCCATAGATACCCTTTTCCATATGCATTAGACTATCCACCTGTTTTATAAATTCCTCTCTGCTTGGGGGGACATCTCGTATCCAGAATTTTGCAATTAATTTCCTTGCTACAAAGAGCAATTTTGCAATCATTATTTTAAATGTATTTTCAATATTCACTTCCTCCACATATCCCAGTAAGCAAACCATCGGTTCTCCAGGCACCTCACACCCATACACTCTATTTATTCGTTTAATTACCGCCGCCCAGTATGTGGATAATCTTGGGCAGGACCACATCATATGGAATATGCCCGCATCAACTCCTCTGCATCTCGGACATTCCGAATCAGCCCTCAGGCCTGCTCGGTGCATAACCATTGGCGAGCGATATACTCTGTGCACCACATAGAGATGCGAGAGCCTAGCCGATTCACAAATAGATAACTTAGGTATATATTCCAGGATGCTAGTCCACCTATCATCCGGTATGTGTCCCATTTCCTCCTCCCATTTCGATCGTGTCTTTATAGGAAATGAAAGGAGGAATGTATGCAGGAGATCCCTATATGTGCATGATATCACTCCAGTCGTGAGTCCCTCATGACAAACATAATCCAGGACAATATCA
The DNA here is from genome assembly GCA_033576535.1 of Allobates femoralis. Lineage (NCBI taxonomy): Eukaryota > Metazoa > Chordata > Amphibia > Anura > Aromobatidae > Allobates > Allobates femoralis. Next base: position 697,492,070 of record JARQOC010000003.1, on the reverse strand, counting down.
TCCTGTATTTGTAATGCACCGGACTCACCCTGTTTACTTACTGCATGTTGTATCTGTAAATACTGAAGCCACCCCGAATCCGGGAGTCCAAATTCCAGTTTTAGTTGTTGAAAGGTCTTTAGTCCCTGTCTATCCATAATTTGATGCATATATATAATGCCTCTATTTTTCCATTCCGTGAGTCGACCCATTTTAATTAATTCCGGGAAATTCCCATTATCCCATATGGGAGTGTATTTGGTCAAATTTGTCACTCCTCTCAATTGTTTAAGTTTCGTCCATACCTTCTGTGCAAGGTCAAGCGTAGGGTATGTCTTCCCCAGTATACCTATAGACCCATCCTCAAGTCCATCAGTCAAAGGGGATTTACCAGTTATGTTTCCCAATATTTGCATACCATGGCTGTTTTCCGATTTACATGCCCAACCCTCAAGTGCTGACTTTGAGCTGCCAAAAAATAAATCCCAGCATGGGGCAGTGCCAGTCCCCCATCGTCCTTTGGTCTTTGCAGTGTTTCTAGCCGAATCCTAGGCTGTCTCTTCCCCCAAATTAATTCCCGGAAAATGGCATTAATAGGCTTAAGTCTGCGTTGAGGAATCCATAAGGGCGAGTTGTGCAGTATATATAGTAATTTGGGCATTAAGATCATTTTGATCAAGTTAACTCTCCCCACCACGGATAAACACAGCTTATTCCATGTTGTGACCTTACGCCTCAGCACCGTCAGTAACGGGACAAGGTTTAATTGCAAATAATCCGTGATGGGCAAAGACACCCAAATGCCCAAATACTTGAACTGTTCCACCCTACTCAGTTCTCCCGAGTCCACTTCCACTTCTGTACCTATCTCCTCTTGATCTACTTTAAACAGACTGGACTTATTCCAATTTATAGTAAGTCCCGAAAGCTTCCCAAAACTCTCAATGGTCCGCATGGCATGACGCAACGAAACCCCGCTGTCCTCCAGAAACAGCAAAATGTCATCCGCGTATAACGCGACTTTTTCCACATATTCACCGAATTTAAACCCCTGTATATCACTGGAGTTTCTTATGGTAGCGGCTAGAGGTTCCACCGCGATGGCAAACAGCAGGGGTGATAGCGGGCACCCCTGTCTGGTACCTCTCTGTAGGTCTATCTTTTTAGAGATGGCCCCATTCACTCTAATTTTGGCAGTAGGTTGGGCATACAGGAGTTGTATCCACGATGTAAATTGCGGTCCAAATCCCATATACTGTATCACCCTCCACAGGTACCCCCACTCCACACTGTCAAAGGCCTTGCGGGCGTCAAGAGACACTATAGCCCTTCTACCCATATTGTCTGACGGCAGCTGCAGATTCAAAAATAATCTTCGTAAGTTAGTCGCCGTAGATCTATTTGGCATAAAGCCGGCCTGATCTGGGTGTATTAAATGTGAAATCACCTTCGTTAAACGATTTGCCAATACTTTGGCAAGAATTTTAACATCTGCCGTCAGCAATGAGATAGGCCGGTATGACTCTGGGCTCGCAGGGTCTTTACCTTCCTTAGGGATTACTACTATAGTTGCCTCTCTCATGGATGTAGGTAATACCCCATGTTTCTTAGCCTCCACATAAACCTCCAGTAATCTGGGTAAAAGAATTTCTTCTAATCTCTTATAGACTTCCGCTGGGAGTCCATCAGACCCCGGGGCTTTTTCATTGGCCATGCCATGCAGTGCCTCCCCTATTTCGTCCACCGTTATAGGTGTCTCCAAATAGTCCCTATCCTCCATTGATAGAGTGGGTAAAGATGCTGCAGTCAGAAATGCCTCCATCTCTCTTTCATCTGATCCTACTTGTGAAGTATATAGATCCCCATAAAATTGCACAAATATCTCCAAAATGTCCTCTGTGTTCGTTTTTCGTTCTCCCCCCTTGCCCATTAAACAATGGACAAACTGGTTCCCCCTCTGTGCTGCTGCTATGATGGATAATAAATGACCCACCTTCTCCCCCTCTTCAAAGAATCTTAATTTCTGAAATGCCAGTTTCCTATCTGCCCTTTCCATAAGGACTCTATTCACCTCCTCTTGTGCCTCCCGTAATATTTTTTTAGAATGTGCATCACTCAGACTTGCTGCCTCCATTTCTGCTCTCTCCAACTTCTGTATACTTTCTTTTTCCTTCCGTTTATTTTGTGATTTACACCTGCAGATATCCCGAAACAGAATTCCCCTTAGGTATGCCTTCATGGTTTCCCAAACTATCAGTGGATCCGCACTTCCCTCATTATAATTATAAAATTCCTCTAATTCCCTTTCAATTTTGACCATATCAATAGTGCGCAGCCACACTGGGTGTATTTTCCAGTCTCCAGCCATAGTCCCCACTGAACCCGGTCGTCTAAGGGAAACAAGAATCGGGCTGTGATCTGAAACCGCTCTGGCTAAGTATTTCACCTCCCCTACCAGCCCGTCCAATAGACTGTTTCCCAGGGCCATGTCAATACGTGAAAGTGTGTCATATGATGTCGAAAAACAAGAGAAACATCTCTCCTCTACATTTCTGACCCTCCAAAGATCCGTCAACCCCATTTCTTGTATCAATGAACCAAATGGGGTCAGAGTATTTCTACTAACCCCCCCAGAAGTGACGCTCCTGCCCCACCGTGTATCCATCACATTATTGAAGTCTCCTATCAACAGAAATGGCATTACCCCTCTCCTTTCTGCCGTCTCTCTTATCCTCCTTAATTTAGTACTAGAATATGGCGGAGGGATATATACTGCCACAACACATAGTAATTGTCCAGACAGTCTACAAACCACCATCACATACTGTCCATCAGTATCTGTTTCCACTTCTATCTCCTCATATTGTGCCGATTTATGTATTAATATTGAGACTCCCCTAGCATAGGAAGAGAAAGTGGAGTGGTATGCCTTCTGCGCCCACCTTCTATTCAGGAGATCTACTGTATCAGCTGTCAAATGAGTTTCCAGAAGGCATATCACTGATGGCTTACGGTCCAGCACGTATTGAATAACCGCGGCTCTTTTTGACTTATCCGAAAGCCCTCGTACATTCCAGCAAATAATATTATTCCGTTCCCCCATCAACCAAGATAATTTGTGTTCGTTTTGCTGCTGTCCCTGTGCTTAACTGTCTTCCCCCCTCCTCCCATTTTCCCTCCTCTGTCCTTACCCACCCCCCCTTTCTCCCCCCAATCGTCTGTGTAGTACTCTCATCGAGAGTGGGGTCTCCGAACCTTGGACCCATTACCACCGAAGGACCCAGTACCTGCCATCTCCCATCTTGCAATGAGTATGGACAATACCTTTTCCACACCATCTTTGGTGCGTTCTTCCCCCGCCCGCCCGTGCCCGCTTAAGCACCATTTCCAACCTGTATACCTGAAACTTTAAATATTCTAGTAACAGCTATTACCTTAGAACCGCATAATATTTAAACAACAATATTTATCAAGTATTCCCAACATTCCCCTGTCCCCCTATTACGCTATTATCGTCCCCCTCTCCAGGCTTATCACACCGTTTGTCCAATAGGACCAGGGGTGTAGAAAAATAACGTCCAAAAAGAAAAACAAGAAAGAGGAACAAGAAGAGTCATCAGATCTATCGCCCCCCTGCTTGTCGTCTGTCCAGGACAAAAAACACAGTTGCAGAGTCAGTATCCAGACGTCCATCTGTGTCGTCAACACCTTTTCAAAGTCACATCCAGGATTCTCATAGTTCAATCACATTCTGCAGCTTCCCTGATACGCCTTGTGTTAATATCCAGCCATTGCGAGGCTTCCTCAGCATCCACAAAGAAGGAGACCTTTCCCAACGCCGTCACTCGCAGTTTTGCTGGGAAGATCATAGAATATTTTACGTTCAACTCTCTCAAACGCTTCTTTACAGTGGAGAATTTCATTCTTTGCTTCTGTACCACCACCGAGTAGTCAGGATATATGGCGATCCTGTTACCATTAAGTGTAAGCTCCTCCATATCTCTGGCCTTCTGCAGAATGATATCCCTGTCTCTGTAGTTAAGGATCTTTGCGAGAATTGTGCGGGGGCCCTTACCAGGCGGCTGAGGCTGCATAGGGACCCGATGCGCTCTCTCCACAGCAAACAGTCTTGTCAGAGTTTCAGAGCCAAATTTCTCTCCAAGCCATTTTTCAATGAACTCAGTGGGGTTTCTCCCCTCAGCCTTCTCAGGGATGCCCACTATTCTCAAATTATTTCGTCTGGAGCGATTCTCCAAATCGTCCGTTTTTGCAGCCAGCTCAGACATTTGTTGGATATACTTTTTCTCCATTTTCTGCATTTTTGCTATATGATCCTCTGCTGTGCTCACTCTTTCCTCCACTGCACCGGTCCTAGTGTCCACTTTCTTTAAATCTTTCTTAATTGTGGATATCTCTCCCTGCACTCCTAGGACCTGCTGTGTCAGTGTCTTCAGAGCTTCCTTGCAATAGGACACCACTGCAAACACATCCTTCAATGTGGGCTCTGCTAGCACAATGTCCTCTGTCTGGGTCTGCCCGGCTCCCCCAGTGCCTTTCTCCTGTGTGGGCCCCTCCACTTCCTCCTCTTCTCCCTCAATCATGGGGGATTCATCCTCCTCCCCAGCCTCCTCACCTCCATCTTCCATCCCTCCAGCACAGCTCTCCTCTTTCCTTGCGAATTGGGCAAGCTTCTCTGCAGCCGCCATACGCCGCTGGCAAGCAGCGTTTGCCTTCTCCGCCTCCTCTCTCTTGTCGGCGCCATCTTGGAGGCCCGTGGTGTCTCCCGCGCCCGCGTCTTTCTGACGGCGGCGGGTCATATTAGCGGCTCCGGTCTGCTCCCGCTGCTGTGCTGTGTACCGGGGATCTCCGGGCACCGTTCCAGGGGGTCAGGAACTTCTTCACAGGCTATGTACTAGGATTAATGGCGGGCACTCGGCGGGAGCTCTAGGAAGTGCGACCGCTCACATCTCCTTCCAGGCCACGCCATCTTCATCATTTTCTAGTGATCTCCTGTGATTTGTTACTTGCCCGGCAGCTCCAGTGTTTCATAGAGCAAGCTAGAGGCCACATCTCAATGTATCTCTATGAGAGTCTCGTTCTTGCTCTCGTAGATATGCATAGTTAACTTGTGACATAAATTCTGACTTTAATGAGAAGTTATAAGATGGTGTGGCGGGACCGGTGCAAGGTTGGTAAATGGTAAAGCTGCTGGAAGTGAGACTATGACAGGGGACTCACATTTAAAGTAGTACTCCAGTGCAGATCTCCAAAAAAATACAGCACAAACATAGCCTAAAGCTCCATTTACCCTCAATTTTACTAGTCTGTAGAAAATGCTCTATGACTCAACACCTCACAGTCACAATCATGTGGTCCTCATAGTTGTAAAGCAGTCAAAGGCCAAGTAACTGGCTTAGGCTATCTCCACACGATCCGGAAACGCTGTATCCTGGAAGAGTCCTTCTCCTCTCCTACGGGGAAGCCGGTGATCTCCGCAGGTGAACGCAGTCATCCTGTGCCCACAGTTGGTGTTTGGGACGTGACGGCTTTTCCCTGCATTCACTCATTGAGATTGCCTCCAACTCCGCAGCAATCAAGTGACATGCTTGTACCCAGGAAGCCGCCCCCCCCATGCGGAAGAAACAAGCACAGTTGACACAGGATTTCTCTATATCCCATCCACTGTGCTTGTACTTTACAATGCAGCTATTTGAACGCAGCATAACGCCCTATGCCCAAAATTCTGCAAACATGGATCATGAGATCGTGCCCTTGGAGTCTGCCAGCTATAGTGGTGCCAACGTACAGTATATATCCTGGAGATTTTATTTATTAACTTTTTTTATAGTATTACTATCTAGTTTAAGGGTATAAATATTCAGCATTTAGTAAATTGTTAATATTTCCAGTTTCTTCAAATTTCAGATACTTTTCATAAATAAATGCAAAATTTACTAATCTAAATTTGCAAGAAATAAAATTCAATGTGTCATGAAAAATAATCTCAGATCACTGGAATATGTTGCAACAATCCAGAGTTGTTACCACATAAAGTGACACTGGCCAGGATTGAAAAATTGGGCTTTGACACTATGGGGTTATATTTTGATTGAAAAAAACAATTTCAACCAGATTTAAAAAATAAACATGACAATGACACATGGAGGACAATACAAATGAACAACTGTTCTCTCTTTCTGTATGAAAGAAAGGGACTTTTTAGTTACAGTATACGACCATCTAAACTTATATTGTGGAAAGTTTCCAACTCACCAAAGCAAAGTTCATAGAGAAGGAGCTCCCTTATCACGCGGTAAATAGATTTCTTCTGATCCCCAGTACTAGTTTCCTCAAGGGTAACCTAAGACTTCTGCACACAGCCTTGTTACAACTGTGTGATGTTGGCCATGGAAATCTATAGGCACATACTATATTCAATGAAGTTCCTCAGGTGTCATATGAAGAACATATGCTCACTACAATGCTGTAATGAGAGAAACCGACCAGCATCACATGGAGTCACAGCTGTGTAATACAGGAGTGCAGTGACTCCATATTTACCACTACCCACCTTCTGTGCACAGGGCTTTCCTGTATATATGAGGCCTACCTATCATCTTACATTGGCCCCTATCTCAGTAGGCGGGCTGTTATGGTAGTACAGCACTGCTACCTGCCAGAACAAACGTCTTATATGGCCCAGCTGCACTAGTGATGCCTTCCCTTTATAATCAAGGCAAAGCTGCACCCTGCAATGAGTGCAATGGTCGACTGACCAAACTATTGCTATGGTAAGATATCAGCTGGGCCATATAGGACGTTTGATCTGGCAGGTAGCAGTGTTGTAGTGCCATAACAGCCCGCCTACTGAGATAGGGGCCAATGTAAGAGGCTGGGCACACATTGCAGTAACCTGTGTGAACAGCGTCCTATGTGAATCCTATTCATTGTGCAGGACAACCAGTGGTCGCTGCCCTCAAAGATTAAGGAGGTGTTTGGGGATTGGAGGCTGGTGTCCTGCACTAGTGATGCCTTCCCTTTATAATCAAGGCAAAGCTGCACCCTCCAATGAGTGCAATGGTCGACTGACCAAACTACTGCTATGGTAAGATAAGACTTGTGAATCCTCACATTGCACGGACTGTATATTGTGGGGATTCTCCAGTGTCAAAGCTGGGAATGGCAGTCACATGGCCACAAGTATGCGATATACATAATCTCTGCCTGGATCCGACTAGAGGGGCGCAGACTCGTTCAATGCAAGTGTATTGAGTGAGGCCGTGCCTAGTAACATTCTGGCCAAGAGTCTGCATATCACATACATTGAGTCATGTGACCGTCGCTCCCGGCTCTGATACCGGAGAATCCTCAGAGTATATCGTGCGTGCAATGTGAGGATTCACAAGTCTGTAGTAACATAGAGTGACTGCAGACGTATCATTTCAGACTGGATAACCCCTTCAATAAAGTTAGTTTTATTCACCAAAAACGCAGTAAGTCTTTCTCATTGCTTTTTATGGGTAAAAACACTGAAGTCATTGACCCGATGTAGATTCAAAAAGGCTGTGGTTGTCAAATTTAGTCAGTAAAAAGAAAGAAGCATGTGTATGAGATTTCTGTAACTTGTCATTTTTCCTGTGGTTGATTGTACATTATGATTTTGACCACTTTACATTAAAACTTGAAGTCCATAGCGTGACCGATGACAAAACACAATGCTTTGCTTTCAATTCTGTGCATCCCTCATTCTCGGTGATTACATCTGTCATTCTATTAACTTGGAAAATCTAAAGTCAGATAGCAATCTGTTATAACAAGTGATGATGGCTTCATTTTAAACTAATTTGTGGAAAAATGACATTTAATTAAGGCTCCATTGTGATATCCATTTCTGAATTGTCTTTTGGTCACAAAAGGCAGTGGAATATTAAAGTATGGAAAGGTTGGCCAACCAGAACAACATACAATGAAGCCAAAATACGTCTGATATCCACTTGAACACAATTTCTGTTTTTTAATTTGTTGACCATTTTCACTTTGAAGATCATATAGATTGGATTGTGTTTTACTGTCACTTCCCATAAATGTGTAATATTCTCCTTAAGTGGTGAAGAAGCCGTTCTTTTGTGTCTTCATATCTGTGTTCCCGGCATATGGTGCTCTCTATCCACATTTATTATTCTTAGCCAACTAGGCATGGTCCCAAAGAAGACTTGAGTCTTCGCTCAGCATTAGCGCACTGCGTCAGCGTTGGAGGTCATGACAGATTCCTTTTAAGTCATTGATGATATATTATAGGATGTAGCATCACTGTCTGATCACTGTGACAGCTACCAAATGCTGCATGTGGACGTAGTGCCAATGTTGACCATGCAACTTCCAAAAAAATGACTGATAAGAGCCTAAAGGGAAATGTGGATTCCCAGCTGTGATACACTCTTTTACCACCTGTAAATCAGTGCAGCAGGTGATTAACATGTGCAGCAGTAATCGCTATTTGTTTTTTTTTCTTATTCCTCCCTCGTGGGCATTGCAGTCTGCTGTAAGCCAAACTCCCTTCCTCTAATCCAGGCGGGAGGGGGCTCATCTTATATTAGACTGCCATGCCCATGTAGGAGGAATAAAAAAAAAACGACAAATAGTGATTGACGCTGCATACATGGTGCACTGATTTACAGGTGGATAAATCCTTGTGGTTGCTTCTCTTGAAGATCTTGTTTCATATTTGGTTTAAGGTTGATCCTTATATTTTTTTTTCTACTTTCACATATTGAAGTTACAGTAACAATCATCTCGGGAGAAGAGGGTGGACAAGCAATTCTGCCATGCAGCACCGTAGCCGAGACCTCAAAACCTGTCATCTGGTTTATGGAAGACCCTAAACAACAAGTACTGAAATGTAGCAATGAAACCAATTCTAATCCAAAATATTCAAGATTGAATGGGAGTTCTCTTGTGATATCAGATCTACGCATGGAAGATGAAGGGCTGTACGGCTGCAAAGAGTGTTCAGAAACGGCAGACAGTCCGGCTCAAATACAGCTGAAAATAGCAAGTAAGCTCAATTTCAGATCTATTTTAGGGTAAAAATTAACAATAGAATATTTTTGCATCCAAAATTGAGATCTCTCAATTTCTATATCCATTCTATTCTGTAATGGCCCAGTCACACACTACGATAACGTTAACAATATCGTTGAAACGTCACGGGTTTTCAGTCGTTCCAACGACATCATTCAGTGTGACATGTACGATCGTACATCTGATCAACGATAATTGGGCAGATCGTTGTTGGGAGGTTTGTGAACCGGACCTTAAACCAAACGATGAGCGTTTGTTCAACCTGCGGCATGGGTGTGTGTGACACCTTGATAACGATGTCGTTAACGACCTCGCCTATTGAGAAGTGAAGGATGTAGGCGAGCTAACGACCGCAAGTATCGTTAACTTGTCGCAGAATCATTGCTGCGTCATTAACGATTTCTATGCGTGTTACATTTCACAAGCGATTATTGAACGTCGTTCAAGCGATCTAGGTCAAGTCGGATCATTGATCGGATCGTTCCACCATTGAAGCGTGAGACGAGGCCTTAAGTGTCGTCAGCTTTCTGCAGATTGAAGCAAACAAAAAGCTTTTTAGAAAACCAGTTTCTGCTGGACCCCAAAAGCCATCTACTTGGCCTAAGCTCTGTGCATGGAAGTGGTGGTGGCATGTCCTAGCACAAGCCACCAGCCCTTCTCCAACATAATGAATGGTCTTCTAAATTTCCACAGGATCATGGATATAAATCCATATCACCTGCCCTAAGTGACCTCAGTAGTTGAACATAATCAGAACTTGATTGTCGGCGTAAAGGTGGCCATAACTATTAGACTAAACTAAAGCTCACAATTTTGTCAGGACTGACCAACCATCTGGCACGTATTAGATGTTCATTCTATAGACATATATGTTGGTTCCCTATTTTTCCCCCTGAAATGGAGGAAAAAATTGACAGCTGAATGTTACTATTCCCAATGTCAAAAGTTTTCCTACAAAGTCTGACTCTGATGGTACAAACCACCCCTGCATCGTTGAGGACCCATATGTGTTGACCCCAGCAGTTGGTACATATTCCCCTTTCTCATGCGTAGGGGATAACTTACTATTTTGAGATTGACCGATTAGCACCTTGGGATCCTTATGTTCTACAACATTCATGATATGGAAAAACCTTACTGGCCTTTTAAAGGGTTTGTGTTATAAGCCATCTCTAATCCATCCATATGACCGTCTTGGACACATTTTATAAGAGGAAGTCTTTAATTAAACACTTGTTAACCCCTTCATGACCTTGGAATTTTTCATTTTTCATTTTCACTTTTTGCTCCTCTGCTTCCAAGAGCCATAACTTTTTTTATTTTTCTGTCAATATAGACATATGACGGCTTGTTTTTTGCGGGACGAGTTGTACTTTCATATTCAATCATTTATTTTACCATATAGTGTACAGGGAAATTGCAAAAAAAGTGCAATTACACGTTTGTTTTTTGGGTATTTTAGCCGACATGTTCGCTATATGGTAAAACCGATGTGACGGGGTGATGCCTGGGGTCGGTACGAGTTCGTAGACACCCAACATGTATACCTTTTATTAGTATCTAGGTGGTGAAAAAAAAATCAGAAATTTGAGAAAAAAAAACTGACTTTTTGCACCATGTTCTGCGACCCGTAGCGCCCTCATTTTTCGGGGTCTGGGGCTGGGTGATGGCTTATTTTTTGCGTCTTGAGCTAACGTTTCTAATTATACAATTTTTGGGTGGATTTGCTGTCGTGATCGCCCGTTATTGCATTTTATAGCATTGTTGCAGTGACCAAAAAAACCCAATTTTGGCGTTTGGATTTTTTTTCTGTTACAGAGTTCACAGCTCTCATTACCGGATTTAATACGATGATAGATTGGGCGATTCTGAATGCAGCAATACCAAACGTGTATTTTTTAAAAAATGTTTAATACTTTTATTGTGATTGGGGTAAAGGGGGGTGATTTGAACTTTTATGGGTTTTTTTTTACAGGTTTTTTAAAACTTTATATTTTAATTGATTCTTACTTTTACACTGCCCCATAGAGAGGCACCCTGCTTCACAGTCCAATCGCTTCTGGGAGATACAGAATCGCCGACTAGTTGTGGTTGGCAGCATCTGCCAATCACGACCCGGAAGTGCTCCGTGACAGCATCCAGGGTCTAGCCAGGACCCCGGCCTGTCACTTGAGCGCTTGAGATCCCGCAATACTATCGCGGGATCTCCGGTGCAGGCGGGGAACAGTGCGTTCCCCGCCGTGGCCGCCTTGGATCTCGCTGTCAGTTATTGACAGCGGGATCAAAGGGGTTAACAGCACCGATTGGATCCTGGATCCGATCGGTGCTGTTAGCCCGACATCTCAGCTGATCACATCAGCTGAGATGTCGGCTGTTTGATGTGAGCTCCGCGCCGGAGCTCGCATCAAACCCCCCTTACCAGCCCATGACGTTGTACAACGTCATAGGTTGGGAAGGGGTTAATAGTCTTCCTGAAAAGGGTTTATAGAGCTGTATCAGGACTTTGTAGTTGTGCCATATGTTGCTGTTTTCACATACCTATAATAATTATAAGATTGAAAAAAAACAAGTCAAAGTAGTCCGAACATAAACGTTCTTTTAAAGAAATGACTTTGTAGCCAGCATTGACTGCAGTGTTGAGATTACAATCTGTATAAGAGAGTAAGAAAACAATTGTGTTATGATGGAATGTGGCATGTACGTAGGTATTCTCTAGAAGCCCTGCTGTTATGGGAGACTGGCTCTGTACAGAATATAGGACTGCTGGGGATACAGGGCCGGTCAGCATTGTATTTTTGCTAGGCTTTTTTGTGTGAATACCTATAAATTAGTGAATTTTTTTATTGCTGAAAAAAAATCAAGTATTTGCACCTTTTTAAAGTTGTCTTTTTACACTAATGTTGCCTTTCCTGCTGTTTTAGAATAACTAATCAGAAGTGACTTTTTAACCCCTTCACGACATCTGCCATACATGTATGCCAGAAGCCAGTGTGTGGAGCAGGTTTATGGGGTGAGTTTGCCCCATACTCTGCAGATAATGGCTGTTTATTACAGCCTGGACCTGCCTCTAACAATTGTTAACTAGAGAGCCAGACTTAAAGGTTCGGTGTTCGTACTGAACACAGACTTTGCAACAATTTTCAATGTTCGGGTTCACAGTTTGGGTGCGTTATGTACTCAAACTGTGCTCGGGTACACTTGGTGCTCAGCCCAGAGTGAGTCTCTTGTAGTGTTTTAATGCCTCACACTGGGGGTAAAATCAGCGTTATCGGATGTAGTGTGTACCAGAAAATCAAAAAAAGAAAAAACCTGCCCTGCCTTCAAAGTGTTTTTTTTTTTCATGGCTGGCTGTGTATGGGTGGAGAGCAGAACTGACCAATCAGTGACTTCCAATGAGGATTGGGTCAAGTTCGAGTCCAGGACAACAGAAAGTTTTATAAAATCTGTCTGATCCCACAGAACTCGAGTTTCCATGGGTCCGCTCATCTCTATTTTTAACCTGTTCAATCCTGCCGTCAAACTCTGACAGCGGGATTTCACTCATGCGGCATGGGTACTTGCCACTTTAAACACTCATTGGCACGCCTGTGATGTGATCACGGATCACCGATGTATTACTCTGATGGCTGGGAATCTTCTGAAGATCTTTGTGCTTGTCATAGCAGTGCGCCTTTGAAATCCTGCCTATGGCCGGGCTTTAGATCAGACTGTGATTTCATGATGTCCTATGGCATTGCTGTATATAGCACAAGCGATCAGAGGATCACAGCTTCAAGTCCCCTTAGAAGACTAATAAGAACAGTAAATGGTTAAAAAAAAAAAGTTTAAAAAATATGAAAATTATTTAAAAGCAAAAAGTCCTATCACCCTGCCTTTGCTCCATTAAAATAAAGATAATAAAAAAAATATGTATATGGTATTGTTCAAAAGAGTCCAATCTACCAAAAGTAAAAATGTAAAAATAATTAACATGATTGGAAATAAAAACAATTCAACACCACAAACAATGCTGTAACAAGCGATCAAAACGTCAGATCTATCCCAAAATGGTATTAATAAGAGGTTAAGGAGAAAAATAAAGGCTATTTTAGGGAGCACAATTTTGAAAAATTTGGCACAAATGGAAAAGTTTGGCAACAAATAAAACTAGACAAAATAAAAGTGACATAAAAAATACAAATGATGAATCAATGGCAAAATTGATGCTGTATGGATTATTTATGTTTATTTTGAGCATGAATCACAATAGCTCAATCCTCCAAAATCTTTTTTATACCCAGCAAAATCCGTTTATTACTGCATATGTTCATCACAATTTCACCAATTTCAATGTCCCTCCCAGAAATACACATATGACTAAAAAACTGTTCCCTTGTGCACATATCCTTTAACTATAACAAGTCCTGCATCCTTTTAATTTTTTATTAAAGGGAATCTGTCAGATTCCTATGTACACTGCACTTTGTTAATACATTACCAGTCAGTAGTGGGTACAGGATTACACAGATTAGCTGGACATTTTGGTATATGACACCTTAGTTCAGCAGTGATAATCTTCTGCTGTTAAAACATTTATTATATTGAAGCTACAGCACACTACCTAATAAGTGACACCTCTGGAATCAGGCTGCTCTCAGATTAAATAGCAGAAACATGCTGACAGCTCACTTTTAAATCGGGTTGTCTCAGCTTGAAAGCTGATTTCTATGCAGAAGCCAGCTGGAGCCCCCCCTTTGTAATGTACATATTCCCTTGTAGGGCATATAATCAATATAATTTCTATAGACAGAAATAATCAGGTCTCCAGGGACTCTCAAGACATTTACTTGAGGTGCAATCACATTAGATTATACCTTTGCATAAAGATGTTTTTGTAAAGTGATTAAGATCTTTTCCTGACAATTCCTTTATGTATTCAGGATAATCAAAATATCAATCCGAGAGATATCTAGACATAATGTACATCAATGAATTAAGGAAATGCTGCTTATATTACTGTGCATTTGCTAATAATTGCATTTTAGTTCTCTTATCAGTTTTTAACTCCTTCATCTGTATCCATTCAGGTGGTCCTGATAACATCACTTTCCTGATATCTCCTACCAAGACTCTTCCAAACGGCACTCATTACACTTCAAGTGGTTCCAACCTAAGTTTCAGCTGCATTAGTTATTCCACCCCTGAACCTACAAGTTCAATTTCATTACAATCAGGGGATGTTCCGGAACTTTTTCACACAGTAAATGGAGGCTCGCTTAACTTTACTCTGAGCAATATAGCTGCAGATTACCAGGGAAACTACACCTGCTCTGTTGTAAATTCTCTTAGTAAGAAGACGCTCAACTACACCCTTCAGCTTCTTGTATATCGTAAGTATGATAATTCTGTAGACCATGCATGGATTAAATCACCAATGATTTGCCTAATGTAATATTGAGACTTGCCAACATACTCCATTCCCATACTGACTTAATTACCTAATATTCCATATGACAGCACGGTTTTGTACAGGGCTTCTGTAAAGGTACTTGAACTCCATCTGTTTCTTGTTTCTGTATCAACACAAAAATGGTGGTATTCCTTCTAGGGTTGACATCTCCATACACCTGGAGTTGATTGGAAATGTACAGACTCTGTGCACCTTAATACTTCCCATTTAAGCTATCTAATGACTACCGATAAAGTAGTGGCCTCTATAGACTAGCTGACAATAGTTCTGTGTTTGTGATTAGCAACATGTCACCTGTTTACACAGGATAGGACGATGTGCTGCCAATGCTATTTTAATGCCAACATGGACAGTCCAAATATCCAACAAACAAGCATTTTACTTGTTTGCCAGGTGATTGACACATGTTCATGCAAGCTAATCAATAAATTGAGTGTTTTAAGGAATGCTCATTTCCAATAACCAGCTCATCTAAATGGGCTTTAACCACTTCATGACCAAGTGTGTATAAGTATACCCTTGGTTGTGTCCCTCGCTTTGATGAGAACTCACGCGCTGAGCTCACATCATCCCTGCACATATCGGCTGATCTGACAAATTAATCTGATCAGCAGACATGTGAAGCTAAAAGGAGCGATCAGATCAGCAATCCGATTGTCACTTTTAACCCTTTAGATTGTGCTGTCAATCACTGATAGTGTGATCTAAAGCACTGCCGGCATTGGTGGCTCTGTGATGAGATCACGGGGCATCGATGCATTGCCATGAGAGCCCAAGGTCAGCTGATGACCTGGATGCTTTCATGATTCACTTCCTCCCCGTGATGCCCGAGTGGCATCACTGGCAGAAAGTGATAATTGGCGCTGTGCAGTGGGATGGCGAAGCACCTCTCTGCATAACACAAGCGATCAGACACTACAATGCTGAGGCACCCTAAGGGGCAGTGTAAAATAAATGAAAAGTAAAAAATAAAGTTTTATTAAATATGAAAAAAATAAAAAAAAAGTTCAAATCGCCCCCCTTATGCCTCAGTTGAAATAAGGTTATAGAACATACCACCCCCCCCCCCACCGCATATTTGGTATCTATAAACAAAACATCCGAGGGCACGACAACATAAGTATAGGAAGGCTCTAGCCTAAGCATGCAGAGAAATTTTCACATATATGGTATCGCCACGTTCAGAGATGGTCGATCTATCAAAGTATAGAATCAGTTAATCAGATCTGTAAACTAAGTAACGGAAGATAAAGTCGAAACGCCAAACTTAAAGGGAACCTGTCAGCTTGTTTATGCCCCTCCAGCTATTACTATCTGTACCTGTAGCTTTATAATACCAGTCTATTCATCCCTGTCTGAGCTCATAGTGTAATGTGAAAGGTGAAAGAAAAGCCTTTATATACTTACATTTCAGTCCCCACCTTGGAGGACGGGGACTGTCTGGAAAGATAATAGTTAACTCACTTTTACTTGGATAGCTAAAGGACCTGTGTGATGTAACGATCATGTGACCATAGTGGGCGGAGCTAAGCCAGCAAACGTATTATGTTCTATGAAAACTTAGCTCCGCCTATTGTAGTCACATGGTTGTGACATCACATCAGGTCTCCCAACATGTTCTAGCACAAGGCTGAAATGTTAACTATTAACCTGCCAAACAGTGCCCGTCCTCCAAGCTGGAGACTGCCTGCCTCATTACATAAGGAAATGTAAGTGTATAAATGCTTTTCTTTCACCTTTCACATTACACTCTGAGCTCAGACGGGGATGATTAGAATAGTATTATGAAGCTGCAGCTACAGACAGCGATAGCTGGGGGCCATAAACTAGCTGACAGGTTCCCTTTAAGTTTTTTTTAAGTTTAAGTTTCACCGCAAGATTGCAATAAAATGCAAGAACAGGCGATTAAAACATCAAATCTACCCAAGAATGGTGTCATTAGAAACGTCAGCTCAAACCGCAAAAAATAATCCATCACACAGCCCCAGATCCCGAAAAATGAGAATGTTACAGGTCACGGAAGAAGGCGACAAAAGTGCAGTTTTTTTTCCTTAAAAATTTGTGATTGTTTTTTCACCACTTAGATAACAGTAAAAGTATACATGTTTGGTATCTACAAACTCTTACTGACCTGAGGCATTATAATGACAGTTTTGCCATATAGTGAACAAAAAAAAATCGTGTAATTGCACTTTTTTTTGCAATTTCACCGCACTTTGAATGTATTCTTTTGTTTTCTAGTACACCATGTGGTACAATAAATTATGTGATTCAAAAGTACAACTCGTCCAGCAAAAAGCAAGCCCTCATAGGTCTATAACGCCGTAAACATAAAAAAGTTATGGCTCTTCGAAGAAGGGGAGGGAAAACGAAAACCGGGTTTTCCCAAGAACCAAATTAATTTTATCCAAGAACCAAGTTAATTTCAAAGTTGATTTTAATTAGTAGATTTCAGAATAATAATCATTTCCACAACTATACATATTGAGCAAAAAAAAAAAGTTACTATTCTGAGATAATCTTATATATATGCCCCTGCTATGTACTGTGTAATGGATGTGTCTTGACTGCAGCGGCGGACCTTGCATCCCGGGGGCCCTGGTGCAGCAGCAGATGATGGCGAGGATCGGAGGGGTGCTGTCGGATGGGGGCGGGAGGCTGTGTGTGCGGCTTCTCGTACCTGAGCCGCGCTAGGAGCCGGGGCGGAAGAGGAGAGGAGGGGGCGGGCTCAGCCAGGGGAAGCAGGAAGCTTCCCTCGGTTAACCCACTCTCCTCTGCCACACTGGCACAGGGTCATGGGAGTCGGCTGGGGGCCCCCCTGCAGGCTTAAGGGACCCCCTAGCTGCTTGGGGCCCTGGTGCAGCTGCTCCAGCTGCACCACGGTAGGTCCGCCCCTGCTTGACTGTACAGGGACATGGTCTGATCATACCACATCTCCTGTGCTGAGATAATCTTATATATGTGTTCCTGCTATGTACAGTGTAATGGCCGTGTCTCGCCATACATGGACATGGTCTGATCATACCACATCTCCTGTGCTGAGATAATCTTTATATATGTATCCCTGCTATGTACTGTGTAATGTAGGGGTCCCCAACTCCAGGCCTCGAGGGCCGCCAACAGTGCAGGTTTTCAGTATCTCCTTAGTATTGCACAGGGGTTGGAATCATTACCTGTGCATTTGATCACATTAACACCTGTGCAATATTAAGGAAATCCTGAAATCCTGCACTGTTGGCGGCCCTCGAGGCCTGGAGTTGGGGACCTCTGGTGTAATGGATGTGTCTGACCGTATATGGACATGGTCTGATCATACCACATCTCCAGGGCAGGGAAGGAAGCAGGTAAAACATTTCTCTGTACGATCCTGTGCTTTAATGTCTATATACTTTTTTACTTCCTTCCCTGCCCAGGAGATATGGTATGATCAGACCATGTCCCTGTACAGTAAGACACGGCCATTACACAGTACATAGCAGGGACACATATATAAGATTATCTCAGCACATGAACATTTTTATTTAACACATCCAACTGTGAAAATTATTATTATTCCAATATCTATTGATTAAAATGAACCAACCCCTTTAAGTATGTGGAAAACTCTTTAACGATTTGAAAAGTTAACTGTATGATATCCTTACATTTTTTTTTCTGTCCTGACAGATCCAGCTGCTTCTTCTATGCAGTGCAGTGTACAGTACAAAGCATACTCTGGATTGGTATTGACATGCACATGGCTTGGCGGATATCCATCTCCACTACTGCAATGGGAAAATAGCAGTAATATACTATCAAATGGGACTTTGGACACATTGGAGGTGACAGTAAATGGCTCCCAATATCCTAATGGACAAAAGCTTACTTGCAAAGGAAAACACTCAATAACAAATATAGTGAGTGAGAAGATGTGTGATGTTCAATTAGGTAAGAAAACAAACCATCATCCTGTCGCACATAACGAGATCGCTAACGAGATCGATGTAGCGTCACAGATTTTGTGACTCAACAGCGATCACGTTAGCGATGTCGTTCTGTGTGACACGCACCAACGATCTGGCCCCTTCTGTGAGATCGTTGATCATTACACACTTCTCTGGATCATTTCTACGTCGTTGTGCTCCTGCTGGGAGCGCTACATCATTGGACAATGACCAACGATCTCAATGCTACGCTATGGAGTGACAATTCCCAACGACATCGGTATAATTCTGAATCGCTAGTGCGTCGTGTTTTCACATCGCTGGTGAGATGCCGGTTTGACATCTTACCAGCGATGTGAAAAACAACGCACCAGCGATCTCTGCACATCATTATTGGGATCGCTGGTGCATCGTTATGTGTGACTGGGGCTTTACCAGTGCAGTGTGCTACACTCCTTTTCTGGAATAAAAAACATAATCTCTAAATCCGAGTATCGGGTAATCTACATGTAGACCATGATCTACATAGTAAAGAAATGTAGAAAAGAAGTAAAACACTTTTAAACATTAAGGGTATGTTCACACGGCTTTTCCGGCCTTAGAAACCCTGTTGCCTAATACCTTATCATAAAAATCTAAGTTTATAAGTTAGGTCTAGTCTTTTAGGATTTTCATGCAAATGTATCTTACATTCTGGAAGCCACGACACGTCTTAGCATTACATGGGGCAGCTTGGATGGTTCATTTACACAGTGGCAGCACTGCTGGAGAATTGCGCACTGGGTTGGCAATATGTACTAGCAGTGGGACACCCATGCAAGTTGGATTCAGTGTCTTCCGGCAGAAATAACTTTTTTTTATGGGTATCCTGTAGCTCCTCCATTCTTATAATATTGCTCACTTTGTGTATCCAGTGGATTTTCAACGAGCTGGGAAACGAGATCTGGTATCTTTGACAACGTGCTTGCATTCAGTTTTTCTGATACAATGTCATGAACAGTTGTAGTATACAATAAGATGGTGATATGCTCAACTCATTACTTATTTTTACTTTACTTGTTATATTACTTATTACCAACTTATTTTATTATCTACTGGCTAACATGGTACAAACATGTTTTACCTAATCAACTCATTACTGAGAGCTTTGCTATATTCCTGGGTAGTCATAAGGCAAATCTACCAGCCCTCTGGTGAACTGTATTGCCAGTATAGTGGGGAAACAAAGGGTTACATTTTATCAAGTATAGAGAGGACCTGCATAATGGTTTCCAATGTCCAACACTTAAAGATTCTCTACGTTTAAGCAGGAGAGAGTAGTAGGAAAGATCTGTGTCCTACTAAGCTAGAAAGAATGGTTTAAAATCTGGATATGGTAGATGAGCATGCTTGTAGCCAGGAATGCAACATGTCGCGTCCCTGGTGCGGACGAGACTGTGTGATTTGTGCGCAGGCCTCCGCCTGCGCACAGATCACATATGGGAGTGAATGGATGCGCACGGTCCTGCGCTGTCAAGCGCAGCACTGTGTGCTTCCATTATAAAGATAGGAGCTGGCGGCCGCTGCGGTCACATTGCGGATCGCCTCCGCAGAATGCTGCGGAGGGATCCGCAAATGTGAACCCAGCCTAACAAAGTGGAGTGAGAGAGCTGTTGAATTAAGGGATTGTCCCACGAACAAGGTGCTTTTTAATTAATAGATCTAGGAATAATAAATTTTACAATTGGATGTGTAAAAAAACAAACAAACAAGCGAAAACCTTCATGTGCTGAGACAATCTTACGAATGTTTGTGTTATTTTCTGTATCCAACCTTGCAGAGCTGTTCTAGTGTATAGTCGGCACATACTACAGGTCCTGTCCGGAGGAGGAAGCATAGGTCACTCATGATAAGTGAGTATACAAACAAAAATGATAAGTCAAGCCAGTGACCTATAAGCTCAGCAGGCCCCTGTAGCTTGTAAGTCTGTATTATGATAAGGTCAGAGGGCTGAAGCAGGGCCAGAAACACTTGCTCCTGTGAGAAAACAGGCAGGGAAATTTGTTACCTGTGAAAGTAGCAGATGTTTTGTCTGTATACTCGCTTATCATAAGTGACTCGTGCTTCCTCCTCCAGACAGGAGCTGTGGTATGTGTTGACCATGAACTGAAGCAGCTCTGCATTGTCGGGCAGACTCATAACAGGGACGTAATTATAATATTATCTTAGGACAGACAAGAACACTTTTTAAAACAACCAATTGTGGAACTTATTATTACAAGATGTATTAATTAAAATGTTCAACCCCTTTTAAGCCTCTAGGGGCAAGTAAACAAAGAAAAGTAAGAGCCATTGTGATCTTAAAAAGCCGAGTAGAGAGGATCTGTGATGGATATTAGCTCCTCATGGTTTTTCTTTCCAAGCCAGGACCTAAACTGATGGGTTCTTTTAGAGTAGGTAACGATTGATAAGGGTAAGGGAGGATTTAATGGTTCAGGAAACAGTTTCTTGCAACGTGATGAGTTGGACTAAACTAACTTCTAACTATTTTCTACTGGGGGCTCTGAGCCTAAACATGTCTTAAGTGTAGAGGAGGGCGGGGCTGTTCTAAAAATAAAAACCTCAATACTTTAGGACACCATGTCTACACCAGTCAACGACCATTTGGACATGAGAGGACTCGATAACCCTTCATTTTTAAACTGAGCACATGGAAACCTACCAAAATAAACCTTGTTCTTTACATTTTTTTACAATGTTGCTCTTGTATTATACTTCTGTAATACAAGTTAAACTTTTACCTATAGATATGTTGTCTCTTCTCTTTGGTAGCCTAACAGTAGATCTTATTGTGTGATCCATGTGAAGGGTCATGGGCTGTTATCTATGAAAACACGCCATTGTGCTAGAACCAGTGGGAGATCGAGAATGTATGCGAGTTATGTTTTGCAGTCAGGCCAGAACATACTTAGAATTTTTCATGCGAACTTCCTGAATGAAACTACAGCATTAGTCATCAGGAATTTTTAGATAATCATAATACATAATTTAGCAAACATTAAAGCTCAAAAACATATTATAACCCTTTTACATTCAGGTCAAGTTATAGAGATTACTGTTCATGAGAACAGTATCGTAATAATGTTATTGCCATTTTATCGGTTGTCTATGTGGAGACTAATGACCACAATTAACATTACACCACTGGGTATTATCTGTGTTTAGTGCTCAATTAAGAATTTTAATGAGTCGGGTGAGGTTTTATTCTGCCCAAGGTACAAATTTGATCAAGTTTAAAGGGTTTTGGTGTATAAAACTGTTTGTTAGACACTTGCCTGCCCCTCAAATCACCAGTTTTCCACACATTCCTTCAAGGAGGGGGATGCATTGTTTAAAATATGTTGTAAGTTACCTTCTAGGCAATAATAAAAGCTCTTAAGAAGCCCAGAATATTTCTTTACATTCGAGTGGGCAATGTCATACATGAAATCTGGGCTAGTTGGGCCCAGTGATATCCTCTCTGAAACCCAGTGATGAACACCGGTGAAGAGTTCGCCCCCAACCCGGCTGGGAAACTACATTGTTGTTTCAGCGGAGGAATTAGCTAAAGACATCTGGAAATGACACCAGGCCCTTCACTTAGATGGCAAAACCTAGCACTAGATGAGAGTCGCCCCATGTACATATTGTTATGGGACCCCATTTCTGTTGCGTACATCACTGGGGCAATGAGTCTTCACCGCAAGATAATTCTAACTATGCAATTACATGTTATATTATGCGCAGTCATATTATTGGTCAGCATGGTTAAGTGTTAGATGAGGCGTGAGTAAATGTCATTTCTACCTCACTTGTAAACTAGCTTAAAGATGACCTGTCACCTCTCTTAGTACATGGCAATCTAAATTCAGCATTGAATGCAGCATGTCTGCTGCATTTAGGGAAGGGGTCCCCATGTCTCTAGCTCCCCTGTAAACTTTAAAAAAGACTTTACAAACTTTACAGATAAGAGGCCGTCTGGGTTGGCTCTGAATAAGAGGTCCTCGCCGCTGGCACAATCTTCCCTGCCTTCTCCTTGTGTGTTCCGCCCCCTCTGTGTGTCTCCTGTTGCCTCCTCTTCTGGGTCTGCCCTCCTCTTCTCCTGCTCTCTGTCAATCACGCTGCCGCATAGCTCTTGGTGTGAGCGGCATTGCGTGATGTCAGCAGCAGAGCCCGCCCTGTTTGTGTTGTATTTAAACAGCAGAGCGGGAATCTGGCACTGACGTCAAGCAATGCGCCCTACAGCCGCTCACACCAAGAGCTGTGCGGCAGCGTGATTGACAGCAGGAGAAGAGAAGGGCAGACCCAGAAGAGAAGGCGGCGGCAGACTAGATGGGGCGTAACACACACGATGGAGGCAGGGAGGATTGTGCCAGCGGCGAGAACCTTTTATTCAGACCCAACCCAGGCGACCTCTTAATTGTAAGGTTTCTAAAGTCTTTTTTTTTTTTAGGCTTACAGGGGGGCTAAAGACCCTTCCCTGAATGCAGCAGACATGCAGTTAGTCAGTGCTGCAGTTAGTTTGCCATGCACCAGGGGGGTGATAAGTCATTTTTAAAACAGAGCTTTTACCAGATTTCACAATACAAACTGGATAAATTGTCAGACATCTTTTAGACATTATGGGGCTGGTATACTTGCCATCCTCCATGCCAGACCTGCTCCATATTCCTCAAATCAAATTGTGTGTTACAGCTGGAATAAAATGCTCAGGGAAACTTTCTAAAGTGATTGTACAGCCATTAATTTTCCAAGTAAGCACTCCATCCTCATTAGATCTAAGAAATGTGTCTAGTTTATACATTTTGTATGGTGAAAGTTGGTGACAGATCCTCTATAATGCAAAATTATGTAAAACGTAAAAGTGATATTGATATATATGCACATCTGATACGATTGAAAAAGATCAGTTTCATAGTTTAAGGTTGAAGACTTTAAGGGCCGCTTTACACACACCAACTTCTGAGACCAACTTCTGAACAGATCTCTGGTTGCAGTGAAATCATGGACACATTGTTCCATTTTGTGGCTGTGTACAAATGGAACAATGTGTCCATGATTTCACTGCAACCAGAGATCTGTTCAGAAGTTGGTCACAGAAGTTGGTGTGTGTAAAGCGGCCCTTAGGCTATGGGTTGAACTAGATGGACTAACATGTTGATCCAGAGGAAGGCAAAAAAAAAACCCATGTGGCAACACTAAGCTCCATATTAGGGAAAAAAATTCCTTCCTGACTTCACATACGGCAATCAGACTAGTTCCCTGGATCAACGCCCTATCAAAGAATCTAGTATACAGTATAGACCAAACATTTGGACACACCTAATTCAAAGAGTTTTCTTTATTTTCATGACTATGAAAAAAAATTGTAGATTCACACTGAAGGCATTCTCTTGATGAGCTTCAAGAGGTAGTCACCGGAAATGGTTTTCACTTCACAGGTGTGCCCTGTCAGGTTTAATAAGTTGGATTTCTTGCCTTATAAATGGGGTTGGGACCATCAGTTGTGTTGTGCAGAAGTCTGGTGGATACACAGCTGATAGTCCTACTGAATAGACTGTTAGAATTTTTATTATGGCAAGAAAAAGCAGCTAGTGGCCATCATTACTTTAAAGCGAACCTGTCACCCCCCCCCCTGGACATCAAAAGCTAAAATAGCCACCTTCTGCAGCACTAAGGCTGCATTCAGAGAAGGTGACTATAGGCTTTTGATGCCCTATATACAATTAAATATACACTTATATAACTGCTTAGACTTTAGAAGACCTAAGACCGGGAGGCGGGGTTTCGCGCTCCTCCGGCCCGCCCCCTCATGTCAATCAGCCTGGTCACCTGCTGCTGCCTCCCCTCACAGTGTACCATGAACGCGCGCCTCCGTTCTCCTGTATGGCGCCGCGCATGCGCTGTGCGCGCTGCCCGACGACTTCCTGGACACCCGGAGCACAGCGCATGCGTGGCGCCATACAGGAGAACGGAGGCGCACGTTCATGGTACACTGTGAGGGGAGGCAGCAGCAGGCGACCAGGCTGATTGACAAGAGGGGGCGGGCCGGAGGAACCCCGCCTCCCGGTCTTAGGTCTTCTAAAGTGTAAGCAGTTATATAAGTGTATATTTAATTGTATATAGGGCATCAAAAGCCTATAGCCACCTTCTCTGAATGCAGCCTTAGTGCAGCAGAAGGTGGCTATTTTAGCTTTTGATGTCCAGGGGGGGTGACAGGTTCGCTTTAAGAAATGAAGGTCAGTCAGTCTGAAAAATTGGGAAAACTTTGAAAGTGTCCCCAAGCGCAGTTGCAAAAACCATCAAGTGCTACAAAGAAACTGGCTCACATGAGGACCGCCCCAGGAAAGGAAAACCAAGAGTCGCCTCTGCTGCGGAGGTTCATCCGAGTCACCAGCCTCGGAAATCGCAGGTTAACAGCAGCTCAGATTAGAGACCAGGTCAATGCCACACAAAGTTCAAGCAGTAGACACATCTCTACAACAACTGTTAAGAGGAGACTTTGTGCAGCAGGGCTTCATGGAAAAATCACTGCTAGGAAACCACTGCTAAAGACAGGCAACAAGCAGAAGAGACTTCTTTTGGGCTAAAGAATACAAGGAATGGACATTAGACCAGTGGAAATCTGTGCTTTGGTCTGATGAGTCCAAATTTGAGATCTTTGATTACAACCACTGTGTCTTTGTGGGACGCAGAAAAGGGGAACGGATGGACTCTACATGCCTGGTTCCCACCATGAAGCATGGAGGAGGAGGTGTGACGGTGTGGGGGTGCTTTACTGGTGACACTGTTAGGGTTTTATTCAAAATTGAAGGCACACTGAACCAGCATGGCTACCACAGCAACTTGCAGTGGCATGCAATTCCATCCAGTTTACATTTAATTGGACCATCATTTATTTTTCAACAGGACAATGACCCCAAACACACCTCTAGGCTATGTAAGGGCTATTTGACCAAGAAGGAGAGTGATGGGGTGCTACGATGGTTTGGGGTGAACTGGACCGTAGAGTGAAGGCAAAAGGGCCAACAAGTGCTAATCATCTCTGGGAACTCCTTCAGGACTGTTGGAAGACCATGTCCGGTGACTACCTCTTGAAGTTCATCAAGAGAATGCCAAGAGTGTGCAAAGCAATAATCAAAGCAAAAGGTGGCTACTTTGAAGAACCTACAATATAAGACATATTTTCAGTTGTTTCACACTTTTTTGTTAAGTAAATAATTCCACATGTGCTAATTCATAGTTTTGATGCCTTCAGTGTGAATCTACAATTTTCATAGTAATGAAAAAATAAGGAAAACACTTTGAATCAGAAGGTGTGTCCAAACGTTTGGTCTGTACTGTATATAATCAGTAATATTATAGTTTTCAAGAAAGGCATCCAGGCCCTTCTTAAATGTTAGTAGTGGCTCACTCATTACAACATCATACAGCAGAGAGTTCCACAGTCTGACTGCTCTTATAGTAAAGAATCCGCGTCTATGATTATGATTAACCCTTTCCCGACCTATTCTCAGTGCGTTCCTGACCCATGACGTCTATAACGTCATGGCTTCTTTGCGGTCCTGCAGCTCCGGTGACAGGGCCAGTGGCAAGTCACCGGAGCTGCAGGATCGCAAGGACCTATACTTTAGCCCGGGGGTGGCTTAGCCTCTCCGTGGCTAAAGTCGCTCTGATTGGCAGTTGAAATTGAAACTGCCGATCAGGGTGAATCAGGGCCTCCCATCCACCCCCCGCTGTAATCCACTCCTCCTGGCGGGCTGCAACTGCCAGTCAGCCTCTTCTGCTTTGTGTGGACCCCTCTTCCTCTCCCGGGCTCCTCCTCCTCACCGGTGGATTGTGAGTGAGGTAAGTATGGATGGATGGGTGCATGCATGCTTGGATGGATGGGTGCATGCATGGGTGATGGCATGGATGGATGGATGGAGGCATGCATGGGTTGATAAATGTGTGCGTGCATGGATGTGTGCGTGGATGTGTGTGTGCATGGATGTCTGCATGCATGGATGTCTCTGTATGCATGGATGTGTGCATGTATGGATGGATGTGTACGTGCATGCATGGGTGGATGCGTGCATGGATGTGTGCAAGCATGGATGTCTGCATGCGTGGATGTGTGCGTGTGTGGACGTCTATGCATGCATGGATGTGTGGATTAGAGATGAGCCACCACCCCGGTGTTCGAATTCGATTCGTCGAATCGACGGGGTGTTCGACGAATGTTCGTCAAATGCTCGACGAACACCCCAGAAAACGAACAATCCGGGCTTGTGGGGCTTTTTTACATACATTGTGGAAGTGAAAAAAAGTGAAAAAGTGTTAAAAATAAAAAAATAATCTATGCTCACCTGTCCGCGGTCCACCGAAGCCTCCGGCAAGGTCCTGTGGCTTCTAGGACCTGTGGTGACGTCATGTTCTCGCGGGAACTCCGGTCACGTGACCGGAGTTCCCGCGAGAACATGACGTCACCACAGGTCCTATTATCAATAGGACCTTGCCGGAAAGCTTAAAATAGATATTTTTATGATTCGGACCCTTTCTTTAAGTCCCTGAACACGTGTCATAACCCCACAGTATGGGTGAGTTGTGGGCTTGGTACTAGGCTTACAACTTGGTTTTTATGATATTTTATATATATATTGATATTGTACCATGCTGTATGCTTTTGACAAATGTTCACTGCCTATAATTGTACCTCTCTGTGGTTGTCTGTGACCGGTTCACCCCCCTTGTAACTTCCCTTGGTTTTTTATGTGAAGTCCCCCAGTATTTTATTGATTCACTGCTAATACAATAAATTTGTGCACTTGCAATGTGGTGGATCCTTTTACTTTTTACACTGGGGTTACACCTATTGATAATATTACCTGTGGTGACGTCATGTTCTCGCGGGAACTCCGGTCACGTGACCGGAGTTCCCGCGAGAACATGACGTCACCACAGGTCCTAGAAGCACAGGACCTTGCCGGAAAGCGTAAAATAGATATTTTTATGATTCGGACACTTTCTTTTACTTAAAGAAAGGGTCCAAATCATAAAAATATATATTTTAAGCTTTCCGGCAAGGTCCTGTGCTTCTAGGACCTGTGGTGACGTCATGTTCTCGCGGAACTCCGGTCATATGACCGGAGTTCCCGCGAGAACATGACGTTTCCACAGGTCCTAGAAGCCACAGGACCTTGCCGGAGGCTTCGGTGGTCCGCGGACAGGTGAGCATAGATTATTTTTTTATTTTTAACACTTTCTTTCATTTAGGTAATGTTTATTTTGGCTCAAAATGCGGCAGATGCGGTTTTCTGACCGCATCTGCCGCATTTTCGAACCAAAATCGAGCATGTTCGAAATTCGCCGAATTGGAACCAAATTGTTCGAATTCGGCGAATGACTCGAATAGGGCCAAAATCAACTCGAATTTGAGATTGGCAAACTATTCGAGTCGAACATCGCTCATCTCTAGTGTGGATGCGTGCATGGATCTGTGGATGCATGCATGGATGTGTGTATGCATGGATGGATGTGTGCGTGCATGCATGGTTTTGTGCGTGCGTGGATGTGTGCGTGTGTGGATGTCTCTGCATGCTTGGATGTGTGTGCGTGCGTGGATGTGTGCGTAAATGGGTGCATGTGTGGATGCGTGGATGGATGCATGTGTGGACGGATTGGTGCAACAAGGGATCACGTGTCCTCTTGTTGTAGTATCTGGGATCATTTTCATGGTGCACTGTATGACATATCATTGCCATACAGTGCACCATAACGCTGACCCCAGTGACTGTAGGAAGAGGACATTTGATCCCTTGCTGCAGTCTCTGGATGTAGGCGATCGAGCGTCATAGGACCTTTGTTGTGGACTACATCGGATCTTTATAATAAAGATGAAGTCCGAATTTTGTTTTGTTTTTTTTTTTCAAATAAAAAGATTTTTCACTGTGTGGTGTATTTTTTGACTATTTACTAGAGATTCCTAGTGGCCGGGTCTAACATTGGCCCGACATTATGAATCTCGGGCTTAGTGCCAGCTGCTAATAAATGGCGCTTAAATGAAAGTGCCATTTTCTGGGGCGGCTGCAAGCTGCAATTCGCAGCATGGGGGGCACAGAACGCTTGGGCCTCTCCATGCTGAGGATTCCTGCTGCCAAGTTGTACCTGGCTGGACCAAAAATATGGCAGAGCCCCACATCATTTTTTTTTCGTTTTCTAGGATTAGTCCTAGAAGAAAAAAAAGGCCTTCCCTGTATTTTTGGTAGCCAGCCAGTTAAAACTTGGCAGCTGGAGGGCTGGAATCCTCAGCGTGGAGAGACCCAAACGTTGTGGGCCCACACGCTGCAAATTGCAACCCACAGCCACCCCAGAAAATAGCGCATTCATTAGAGGCGCCATTTTCTGGTGCTGTACCCAAACTCTTCCAGTTGCCCTTGTGCTGGTGGCACACGGATTCTCCATATGCGACATGGTGTCCACTAACAATTTCAATGGAAAATTAGCTCAAATTGTTAGCGGACACCATGTCGCGTTTGGAGAGCCCCTGTGTGCTTAAACATTGAAGCTCCCCCACAAGTGACCCCATTTTGGAAACTACACTCTTCAGGGAACTTATCTAGATGGGTGGTGAGCACTTTGAACCTCCAGATGTTTCACAAATTGATCCGTAAAAATGAAAAAGTACTTTTGTTTTCACAAATATTTTCTTTTAGCCTAAATTCTTTCATTCTCACATGGGCAACAGGATAAAATGCATCCTAAAATTTGTTGAGCAATTTCTCCTGAGTACATTGATACCTCATATGTGGTCATAAACGACTGGGCACACGGCAGTGCTCAGAAGTGAAGGAGCGTCATTTCACTTTTTGAATGGAAAATTAGCTCCAAAAGTCAAATTGTGCTACTTCCCTTCTGAGCCCTGTCGTGCGCCCAAACAGTCGTTTATGACCACATATGAGGTATCGGTGTACTCAGGAGAAATTGCCCAACAAATTTTAGTATCCATTTTTTCCTGTTGCCCATGTGAAAATGAAAGAATTGAGGCTAAAAGAAAATTTTTGTTGGAAAAATTAAAATGTCAATTTTTTTCCTTCACAATTGCTTTAGTTCCTGTGAAGCAACTGAAGGGTCAATAATCTTCTTGAATATAGTTTTGAGTAGCTTGAGGGGTGCAGTTTTTGGAATGGTGTCACTTTTGGGTGTTTTCTGTCATGTACACCCCTCAAAGGGACTTCAAATGTGATGTGGTCACTAAAAAAAATGGTTTTATAAATTTTGCTGGAAAAATGAAAAATTGCTGATGAATTTTGAACCCTTATAACTTCCCACCCAAAACATTTTTTTTCCAAAATTGTGCTGATGTAAAGTAGACTTGTGGAAAATGTTATTTATTAACTATTTTGTGTCACATAACTCTTTTGGTTTAGCAGAATAAAAATTCAAAATTTGAACATTACAAAATGTTCAACATATTTGCCAAATTTTTGATTTTTTTCACAAATAAATGCAAAAATTATCGACCTAAACTTAATACTAACATGAAGCCCAATATGTCATGAAAAAACTGTCTCAGAATCGCTAGGATCCGTTGAAGCGTTCCAGAGTTATTACCTCATAAAGGGACACTGGTTAGAATTAACAAAAATGCCAGAGTCTTTAGGGTCAAAATAGGCTGGATTAAACCTTCTTTCCTCCAGACGTAGAGGATGCCCCCTTGTCCCAGTCTCAGGCCTAAGAGTAAAGAGATCATTAGAAAGGTCTCTGTACTGCCCCCTCATATATTTATACATTATTATAAGATCACCCCTAAGCCTTCGTTTTTCCAAGCTAAATAACCCCAAGTTTAATGACCTGTCTTGGTATTGCAGACCCCTTAGTCCTCTAATGACTTTTGTCGCTCTTCTCTGGACCCGCTCTAGTTCAGCTATGTCTTTCTTATACACCGGAGACCAGAATTGTACACAGTATTCTAAGTGTGGTCGCACTAGTGACTTGTATAGAGGTAAAATTATGTTCTCCTCATGAGCCGCTATGCCTCTTATTGCATCCCATTATTTTATTTGCCTTTACACGTGCCTGAGGCTGGACACTAAATGTGAGTTACAGTTGGCTACAGATGGTCAAAAATACTGAATTGCCTGACATTTAGCGCACACAATAAGTGGCTTATGATAGAAGTGAAACCATTACTTCCTAGTAGACAACATTAGTTTTGTATGATAAAAGCAAGTCTAGGGTGACAGATAAGCAGAAGTGCCGAAAGTTACTATTCATCAGTTTGGAGATGTCATTTACATGGTAAATTAACCCCCTTATTGCCGGAATTATGCATACAAATGAATTGAAATGGTATGATGCAAATACAAAACAGTAGGCATTAAGGGGTTAAAAAAAAAAGTATATTGCCATATTTTCATCGTTTGGAAATTAGACCCGTGTTAATTGTATTTAATTTTTCTTGCAGAATACCCTAAACCTCAGACCCAGGCACTGAGAACCTGCTTTAAAGGAGAAAATGTAACCCTGTCATGTACTGCAGTGGAAGCGAACCCCCCAGCTGTAATATCCTGGCTGCGTAATATAAGCACCCCAAATGTACAGATCCATCCAGGGCCAAAATACCAGATCATAGTAAGCGGTAAAGTCTCCTACCTCACTATTGTCAACTGCTCCAAGGAGGAAGATGAGGGATCCTATATATGCATGACGGAGAATGGAGTAGCCACTAGGGATGTCTATGTATATCTTGATGTAACCAGTGAGTAGAAAAAATGACATTTTTATATCTTGCTGATGCATGTGTCAGTCCTTAACTTACAGTTTCGCTAGCTCATATGTGACATGATTTGTCTAGAAATGAAAGACTGCAATAGAAGTATGGTGGGTTAAAGTGTTGCAAAGAAAGACAAAGTGATGTGCAAATTGTAATGATGTTTCTCTAAAAACCTGTTACATTAAAGGGTATTTTAGGCAAAACAAGTAAATGAAGAGGCAATAAATGTTAAATCAATAAGAGTCTGGGCACTCAGATATCCAACAGTTACAGTGGGATCCTGGTTCACAGATGTCAACAGTTGTATGTTGGAGTATAGTAAACCAGAGCAGCAATCACACATGTACGTTGTTGTACTTTATGGGAGTGATGAAAACGGCAGAGGGCAACAATACGCAAGAAAGGAGTGATTGACTGATTGGTATTCATATACCTTGTAGCCGTAGTTTTTCTCCAAACGTTACATTCCTTGATCCTTCAGATTAACTCTGTAAACGTGATATTGACTCAATGCCCGTAAGAGAATAATGGCAAATCTTTTCGAGTAAGGCCCCTTTCAGATCAGCGGTAATTGCTGATCGCAGCAGTCGTGGTGAAAAAGACGCAACTGCCAAAAAATACCGCATAACGGCCGCACTTGCAGTTCACTTGCGGTTCACTTGCGGCAAGCCCCATAGCTATGTCTATGGGGCTTGCAGAAAGTGTGGTATAGTTGCGGTTTTGGCACTTGCGGCAGATGCGTCCGCTGTCGGCCGCGTTTTTTTTTGCGGCCGCATCTGCCGCAAGTGCCGAAACTGCACTTCCCGCACAGTTACCGCAAGCCCCATAGACATTGCATGGGGCTTGCCGCAAGTGCAGCCGTTATGCGGTAATTGCGGCAGTTGCGTTTTTTTCACCGCAACTGTCGCAATCAGCAATTACCGCTGATGTAAAAGGGGCCTTACATTTGGTGAAAATACTTGAAATTCTACGATAATGTATGTAAAGAAAAGCACAGCAGTTGTATAGAAATGTAAAACGTAGATGTGTATTTGGTTTTTCTTTTGTTCATCTATATTTTCCCTGTTTGTTACTTTTATTCTTCAGCACCACATAACATTGTCGGATTAGTATCTGCTGTCCTGATCCTCGTCCTGATCGTGGTGGCCATTATTATAGGAACTGTACTGTACTGTGATCCTCAGTTCTACATAAAAGGTGTGGACTCCCACTTTACCTGCCAGGTTTCAGTGTTGAATATTAGATTAGAAAATAGAAGAAGAAAGACTATATTAGAAAATAGTATAGGCTTTTATTCTACGATAAATAGTTTTACTTTGTTGTCCACGTTTGCATATACCCATTTTGAAATGATTTTTTGTGAGATTTGCTTAGCTCAGTTTTAGGACTTGTTCAGATGACTGTAATAATGGATCACACACTGGATCAAAGTAATGCATGCTGCAATCTCTTTGGTCTTTTTTGGGGGGATCAGACTCGTCCATTTAACACAATTACCCCGATTCATCAAAGAAATTTCACCAGAATTCTGCCTTACATTGCTTTGAAAAATTGCAAACCTTTTGTTCAACTTTTGAGTTGTGTGAAAATTGTGCAACTCTTGCTGTTTTCACTCCAGTTTTGCCCAGGTCCACCAAAATGGATGGGGCTAGCTGGGATAAGATGAGGGCATAATGACACAGCTTATCTAATCCATGACATTCTGGGACATTCCTTACACTTGAAATCTTACTCTAGTCACTGACTGGAGTAAGATTCCTGGCATAAAAAGTAACTTTTATGAGCTTAGAAGTATTAATTATTTGGCTACCTACTTCTTTTTATATAGGATTTCCATGTTTTTGTCTAATTAGAGCCCCACATATATTCTTTGGCCATTTATAGGTTCTTTTTCACTTGTTAGATGCTCCTGAATCATTAAGAGGCATGATAATTACTGGTCTTGATAAGTCAGGGCTAATGGGCGTGTTTAAAAGTAAAATTAATGTTATACAGACACAATACAAATGGAAATAATTGTAAGGATCCATGGCAATTTCTAACATTAAAAACTGTACATGGCCTATTATTTTATCAATTGTTGATGTATAAAATGGAGGTAAAAAAATGAACATATGGACAGCATACATCTCACAATAATGTTGAATTTTTATCTGGATGAAGAATGTACAATTTTAGCCGGCCTTAAAGGGAATCTGTCATGTAGAAAACGCTAATATTTCCAGATATTAGGTTAATGGTGTTCAGACACCGTGCCACCGCGGCACTGAGAGCCCCATAGCCTTGGGCTTTCAGTCATATGGATGCAGGAGGTGCTGTTTCGGTCATTGCTCACTGTACACTATGCTATAATTGTGTCCCCGGCACAGACTGATAGCCGCCTCTGTACTGATGCAATGCTGTCCAGTTGTCAGTAAGTCCCGGACATGGTTACGGCACCACACACACACCCTGTGACTGAAAGCCTGAGGCTGCCAGGAGGAATTGGGTTATTTTCCTCTAAGCAGCAGGGATTCCAGTGCGGCAGCAACACCGTGTCACAACTCTACTAACCTGCAGATTAAGCCTATACCTGCAGATTAATAGAGTTTTATTTTTTTGACCAGCTCCCTTTACTGCAGTTTGCTGACAAACTAAAGTCCATGGACCTAAAATAATGGTTTTCAACAACCTCTAGTTGATTATTTTATAGCGAGAATAGGAGATTTTAATTCTACTCCTGTGAAACGTATAAAAAATATGAAAAACTGTAATAAATTTGTATTAAAAAGTCCAAATAAATTAACAAATCCAGCTTTAATTGCAATGAAGCAAAATAAACTGTCTTTTATACTGAAATTTTATTACTGCCTATTTGATATCTTAGTACATCATCTGACTCATTTACTAATATATATGTGTTTTGTTCTTTGTTTTTTTTTTTCTCTTTTAATATTTTGGATAATTACAGCCAACCCCTTCCGGTGAGTAGCACTTTTCATGCTGTCCATATGCATCATACCCTAGATGTCATAAAGGCTCCTTTGAATAGTTAGAGCCAAGAGAATAAGTAATAATCATAATCAGTTATCAAAAAATACAATAATTAAAGCAAAATAATGATAGCCCTGCTTATAAGAGCTTACAATCTACAATGAGGTGGGGGTGACATAAATTTCAGGTGCTTATTTACAATGATGGTCCAGCCAATTTGTGGAAATGGGGAATACATAGAAGCTGAGGGGCCACCAGCCATTATTTGTAATGCATTTGAGTCTGGTGGATTGAATAGGCTATGTCTAAATGACTTTTAGGGAGCATGATAGGCCGCCCTAAAAAGATGTGTTTTTAGGGCGCGCCTGAAACTAAGTAAATTGTGGTTAGTCCTAATTTCTTGGGGTAGAGCATTCCAGAGAATTGGTGCAGCTCGGGAGAAGTCTTGGACCCTGAAGTGGGAGGTTCAGATTAGTGCAGTCTAAAGTCACTTCCAGAGCAGAGAGTATGTGTGGGGTCATAGACAGACATGAGGGTGGAGATGTAGGAGGGTGCTGCACTGTGAAGAGCTTTATGAGTGAGAACAACAATTTGAATTGGATCCTATAATGTATGGTCAGCCAAGCATGAGCAAGTCCTATTTTATATATTCAAATGAATTCCTATGTGGTTTCTCTTAGATGTAAGGCATGTAGAATAAAAGAAAACAAACCAAAAAAACACTACCTAAAATAGTTTTCTGTTTTTGTTTATTTTTAATACCATATATACTCGTGTATAAGCCGACCCCCCTCCCCACTTTTGCCCCCTAAAACCTGGGAAAACCTATTGACTCATGTATAAGCCGAGGGTGGACCCCAGCACAGGTATACAGCCCCCAGCAGTATGGTATACAGGCCCCCCAGTGGTAGTATACAGCAGCCTCCCCAGTGGTAGTATACAGCAGCCTCCCCAGTGGTAGTATACAGCAGCCTCCCTAGTGGTATATACAGGCCCCAGCAGAATATACAGCAGCCCCAGTGGTATACAGCAGCCTCCCCAGTGGTATATACAGGCCCCATCAGTATATACAGCAGCCCCAGTGGTATATACAGGCCCCAGTGGTATATACAGGCCTCAGAGGTATATACAGGCCCCAGTGGTATATGCAGGCCTCAGTGGTATACAGGGCCCCCCCTTGCTGCCGCACACCTGTAAAGTAATAAATCATTATACTTATCTCTGTCGCTGTCGCCGCTCTGACAACGCGCTCCTCCGGGTCTTCATGCTTCTTCCTCCGGCGCACAGGCAATGACGTCATTGACTGCGCCCGCCGGTCACAAGCAGGAAGATGCATGAAGACCCGAAGGAGCGCAGTGTCAGAGCGGCGACAGCGACAGGGATAAGTATAATGATGTATTACTTTACAGGTGTGCGGCAGCAAGGGGGGGCCCTGTATACCACTGATTGGTGGGGGGCCTGCATACCGATGTATATGACTCGTGTATAAGCCGAGGGGGGGACTTTTCAGCACATTTTTTTTGCTGAAAAACTCGGCTTATACACGAATATATACGGTAATTGCTTTTCTAGTATGTTAATTCTTTTTTATATACTTGCATATCAAAGACACATTGTACCATACTTATCCTGAAATAATTAGACCTACATAGATCTGGTAAAATAAATCTTACCTGTCTCGTATGGCTTTGTATTTATTGTGTTGCAGAAAGAGAGAATCTGAAGTTCTGGTTCTTGTAGAATCAGAAGAGGAGGATGAGATGCAAGAAATCGATGATTCAATTGCAAACCCTCAGTCCACTCTTACTGAATTTAGTAGACCTGCCACTGCAAACGGAAATGTCAGTAAACACGAAGTTTTGTTCCACAGCCCACCTGACAGTAAGTCCTTGTGTTATTGTAGCTTGATGCACATTAGAGGATGTCCTAGGCCTTGTTCACACTGTGTGTTTTTGATCCGTTTTTTGTGATCTGTTTTTCAACGAAAAGCAGATCACTTCCTATGATGCCGAGCAAAGCCAATGAGTTTTCAGAAATGATGCACTTTTTACTGGTCCGTTTTTGGGAAAGAAGACGCATCGTGAAAAAGAATGAGCATGCCAATTAGTGATCCGAATTCTCAAGCATTTCTCCACTGACCCCATTGTAATAAAATAACAAAGCATCAAAAACGGATTGGCATGCACTGCATTCAAGTGGTAACAAATGTCATTGTATGTTATAGCTGATCATCTGCACCAATGCAGTGTTGTGGGGGGAATGAGGTTATGACTTCTAATATGTTGTTACTGGAGTACTGATCTATGGCTTGTGGAATTTCTTGCTTTATATGATAAATCATTTTTATTTTTTGAAATTCAATTAAATAAAAATGAACCTGATAATGAAAAATGGATCGGCAGCACATAAAACGCACATTTGGTACTTTTTTTTTTCCAAAAACAGATTAGTTTTGCTGCTGAAAACTACAAAAACACAGAAGAAAAAAACTGAACAAAAACACAGTGTATGCACATGGCCTTATAGCAGTAATCCCCAACCTTTCTTAACTTAAGAGCCACATAAAGTTCTGAGAGGTTTGCGAGCCACATAGATATTCTCACCCCCACCCCGAGTAGCAGCATCCAGACCCCACTACCATCCCCACAGCAGTGGCACCACCCAGAGGTAACACTACTGATATAATATCCAAACCTTCCACATTGAAATCACACTGAGGCAGTATACCTACATGCAGGTATTCCCACCTTACTCCCATTTGGTATCGGGCACTGCCATCACACTATTGCACACAGCTTGCAGCAACCCTTTAACTTTCATCCCGTTTCCACCTTACCATACTTAAAGGGTGTATGTGGGATTTTGCAAAAAAAAAAAGAAATGTGCCTAAGCACTAACAGGCGGGTAGTTGCTACACTTGCGCCTGTTGTGCTCGGCGCCATTCTTCACCGACCCAGGGCAGTTATAGGCCGCTACTGCCGGTGATTCTGCCGATTACGCTGATGTCTCGATAACGTTGAGCAGTGGTTTCTCATCCACTCTGCTCCGTCAATTGGTGTAATTGCAAGCGTCATGCTGATTGACAGCCAGCTCCCCCAATTAGGCAGGTGGAGCTGACTCTCAATCAGCTTGATTTCAGCGATCCTGACCTATCTACAGAGCGGAAAAGAAGCCTGCGCTCTATTGACAAAGCCATTGTATCGCCGGCAGGAGTGGTCTGTGAATGGCGTCGAACAGCCAACTCTGCCCTGTAGGTGCATTGGCACATTTTTTTTTTTTTAAGTTGCAGACATACCGTTTCATTTATCTCTTAACCCTTAAAGCACCATTCCAGCTAGGGGGAGGGTGTTGGGGAGGGGGGGGGTGCTTTAATGCTGAAGAGGTGCTTTTATTTTAAGGTCTCTGCCTCCAGTCTTATACTAACTTAACCTGCATTTTCACCCTTTTAGTGCTCTGATCCAGGTCAGACATTGCGTCGCAAGGTCTCAATGCAACTTTGAGCGTAAGAACGAGGCCCTTATAGACTTGCATTGATGAGTCACCTCCGGCATGCTCCATCAAACACTGAAGCAGATGACAGGTCATAAACTGTCTGAGATCAACTGGAGCAGTAACCAATAAAAGTAAAAGAAAAAAAAAAGCGGACGAGTATAAGACTGGGGAATAGGGACCTTAGATTAAAAGCACAACTCCAGCAGTGAAAACTGGTGCTTTATTCCAGTATATGCACATTCAGATCTGCTCTTCTATATAAGAATACCCCCAAAAGTCACCATTTGGATACCTGCTCTTCATAGCCATTTGTTAGACCTGGTGCTAATGCAACAAGCTGGCAGACAGCTGTGAGCCACACACCACAGGCCCGCGAGTCACAGGTTGGGGAGCCCTTTCTTATAACAAATT
The DNA here is from genome assembly GCA_033576535.1 of Allobates femoralis. Classification (NCBI taxonomy): domain Eukaryota; kingdom Metazoa; phylum Chordata; class Amphibia; order Anura; family Aromobatidae; genus Allobates; species Allobates femoralis. Next base: position 697,453,990 of record JARQOC010000003.1, on the reverse strand, counting down.
GCAAAGTACAGGGTTACAAAATTGCAGACTTCAGCTTTTTACTTTGTTTTCAGCGTTCGAATAAGGATAATGGGATGATAAAGATTGTTTGAAATAATATAGGCGTTTTCACTTACTATAATAAGTCAGGAAAATAAATTCAAGGAAAAAAAATGAATGCATTTAACCACTGGCAAATCCAGGTAGAAAAGGACCCTGTACAAGAACCCGAAACACTATATGGACTCTTTACAGTCCACCTGCTTTGGAGGTGGTGCTGGGCCCCCTTACCACTGTGGCTGCACTTGTTGCACCAGTAATATGTCTGCTGCTGCATTTACCACAACCTCTGTAAAGAACTGAGGGATTTGTAGGATTCAACGGGTCACAAACAGAAACGGATCCAGAAGTCGATTTGTTAAAAAAGTTCTTTACTCAAGGGATAAGGGAGGGGGATATAGAATTTGTATAAACTCTCTCTGCCTTTCACCACAAGCAATATTCACAAACACTGAGTCCAGAGTGCCAGGATTTAAGGGCTTCTCAAAAGACGCTCTCGAGTGTAACTGGAAACACACAAAGAATTTTACCTAATAAGCTCGGATAACGAAGCGAAAGCCGACTCCTCTAAACACAGGAGGTGGAAATTAATGAGTGCGCAGCAGTGATGGACAAAGTTATCATTAAATCTATGCCCTCAATACATACATACACTACAGCAGAAATGATGCCAGTGTATCTAACTTTTGGTACCAATAGTGTCTCTTTTAGTTAAACACAGGCTTGTGAAAAAACGTCTGCGGCACCAAAACTGGATGTCCGTACTTTTAGCTGCCAAAAAATGCGTATGCGGGGCCTGAGCTCGGGAACTTTTTGGTTATGTCTTGTCCCACACGCTTACCAGAGACCAACTGACAGTTTCCTCCAACAGCCAAACTGCCTCCAACAGGCTCCTCGCAGGGTACAATCATCCGGCTTCTTGTCAGAAGCACCCGGGTATTCTTCTTGATACAACCCTCCCTCTGGTAGTCCATTAACTGATTCTTCTCAGTCCAAAGGACTGGCACACAGTCTCCATTAGCCAGTAATGACTAACGAACAGAAACAACTGTCGCCACAAGCCCACACATTACTGGCTGTCTGCCCTCCTCTCACAGGTTGCCCTCGTAACCTACTCCTGGCCATGCCCCCTCTCTGCACTCACCCAGTCATATCTCCCCACAGCTGCAGGCCTGAATTACTCTTACACCTCTACCCTGGGAATGATCATTTCTCCTGTGTAATCGCCCTACTTTTTGCTCTAAACGTGCCTTCTCTGTGCAGACTAGCGTTCTGCTTTTTCCTGCTTCCAAGATGGCTTCCACATTGGCATGAGGATTGCAGTGATAAGTCTAAAGGAAACCTCCCCTGCCTTTCCAATCCCACAGCACAATTAGACATGGACTAGACTTATCTCTGAACTTCTCTATGACAAGGTGGTGGCTATTTTGGATGCAGTTAGAACGGAGCGACAGTCTGGGCAGAGGAGGCAGCGGGAGACAGAGGCCACCAGGTAGAGTGAGTACAGGAGAAATTGTTAAATCGGTGTTCAGTCCCAGGTGGAGGGTCGCTTTAATGAGGACATAAATGTACCTTCACTTAACCTTCACTTAAATCAATACTTGGACCTCATAAGGGAGATTTGTATACACTTTTGTGTATGCAGATCATGGCAAAATGTGAGGGGTTAGAAGGAAAAACCGACTCAAACACAGCAAGAGGGAAATGACTTAGTCCGCGCTGATAAAAGTGTATAATTCAGTCGAGTGCTCTCCAATGTTTTATAGGATACCACTCGCTCCAGTGGTATACTATGGGCTGACCAGCAGATTGGCATGAGGACAAAATCGCTGCATGCTGCAGTTGACAGAGTATACTCAATAACGCGCATCCATACAAGTTTATGGGTGTGCAACAGCACTGCATTCGGATGTCATCCGTAAGGTACATTCATGACCAGCACTCCAGTCATTCATATTGATGTATGGAAGCCTCAGGTCCCATAGACAGTGAAAGCAGTGGGATAAGGGACACCTTTACTTGTAATTGCTACAGTTGGTACATGTGCATTGCTCTTTTAAAATCATTTTTTTCTTTATAGACATCAGCTCTGATTTGCTCAATGAGTTCCCAGAAGAAACAAAAGGTGAACATTTAGTGGAAGGCCTTTAGTTTTCATGATCACTATCTTGCTCGCTTGACTTCAGGGAGTGCATAGCCCATTGCAAAGACTATACTGGAAAGCTGGAGCGACAGCAATTTACACTCATTTTATCTGTTTCTCTGCTCTTTTATACAATGTTTTTTCATCATGTACCATGTTATTTCCTCCTAAGGAGGACCATTTGCTGTGAATGCAGGTGCATAATGTCTTGTAAGCACAATCATTGGACCAGTACTATGGTGCGCTGTGTCTGTCTTGTGTGAAAAAAATATGACTAGCATAGTTCTTTAAAGGGAAATGTCAACACATTGCTAAATATGGAATTGTGGTACGACTGTATACGTCCTTGTCCCTCAATAATAATAATACCTTATTTTTTTTGCAGAGATCAAGTGTTCCGGTCATGAGAAATCTAGAGAAGAAGCCATTAGCAAATGAGGCTGGAAGTGCTTTGTGGGTGGGTCAGTGCACTTCGAAGGAGCAGCCTAGGTGCACAGACACGCCCCAGTGCACTTCCAGCCTGATTTACCTTTGGCTTCTTCACTAGATTTCTCATGACTGGCATACCAGATCAGTATAAAAAAGGTATCGTTCTTATTATGAGTCGTACCACTTCCTGCATATGTAAAAACGTGTTGACGGATTTCAATTAAGATAGATAAAGAATACTCTACTCATCTGTACATATGTGTGCTTTCCTTTTGCTGCAAAGTTGTGTGTGTGTGTGTATATATAAAATTACCTAAGTGTTTACTAACCGTAGAGGGAATCTGTCAGCAGGTTTTTGCTATGTAATCCGACAGCATAATGAGGTAGGGCCAGAGAGCCTGTTTGCAGCGATGTATCATTTAATGGTCTGTTTGGTGCAGTTTTTCTATTTTTTTCTGTTGTAGATGTAGCAGAGCTCAAATTGCAGAACTGATTATAATCCTATCCACTGTGTACATTGTTCATTGTGAGCAAGCTGCCAATCAGTGATGGGGCATGGATACACAAATTAGCTGGTCTGCCATGAGACCTAGTCAGACAATGTTAATCTTCTGCTGAGAAAACCCTGATTGAACAGCACACAGCCTAATAAGCAACATATACTTGGAATTAGGGACCCCACACCTACATTAAACTGCTCTGAGATTAAATAGCAAACCCTGCTGACAGATTTCCTTTGAAGGAACAGCGTTCTCTCTATGATGGGGTTTATATTATAGACGTATAACAATGCATATTGGCCGCACATCTTTAGCTGGAAGGTCTTCAGTAATAACACACCAAATAAATCACATCAATAAATGTGAGCAAATCAGTATTTTTTTTTTACTATTTGAATAGTAAAAAACAAGAATAGTCTAATAATATTTCCTCTAGAAAAAGAGAGCTCTTATGAATGAGATTCCCCCAATATGAGCTATACAAACCATTGTAGTTAGCCAAGATCCATAGGGATGTCAATTGGCAGGGTAGTTCAATAGCAATAATACAATTGGGAGCTTAGATAGAGGGTACTTTTGCTGAAATCAATGTATGTGTTTCCTTTCCTTTGTTTTCCATACTAACAATAGTACTACAGTATGTAACATGAAAACAACTCCAAAAAATGATCTAAAACCTACAGATGTGACCACATGTGCTAGAGAGAGACCTGATTTGGTGAATAAGTATTCCAGGTCCTCCTCCTCCTCGTTAATGCCGCTGTCCTCACAGACTGCACTACTGCTGCTCTCACAGTACCAGTGGATGTAGTGTCCTGTGTCCAGACCTGTCCATCAGTCCTCTCCAAAACACTGCGCATGGGAAGCTCATTTTCAGTTGCAGGGGACTGATGGACAAGTCTGGACACCGGACACTGCGTCCACTGGTATTGTGAGAAGAGGAGGAGTGCAGTCTGTGAGGACGGCGGCACTAACAAGGAGCAGGAGGACCTGGAATACTTATATATCGGCATGTGCTATAAAGTCATGTCCCCAACACACTTGGTAAAGGGAATCTATCAGCAGGTTTTTATAACGCAAACTATTATCATTAATGTGGTGTCGCATTATGGTTGATTAAATATCTGTCTCTAGATATTTGTGTTACAATTTAAGAGAAATCTATCTTCGAAATCCTATGTAAATAAGTGTAGTGACTGCGGTGTGGACCCTGCCCCTACAGCTCTCCGGTCTCTTTCCGTGATCCCCCCCCACTGTCAGCCTCTTGTCAGTGACTCTTCTCTGTGATATGTTCTTCATAGTTAGATCTCTTCCCAGCACCATCATTTCTCATGGTGGCACTTGTTCAGATTTATGGTCTCACTCTCACAAAGTCATCAGGATCTTAGTGCGCCATGTACCGCCCCGTGGCACTGAGCTGGTGAGAGAGAAAGCAGATAACAGAAGAGTAATCTGACAGAAAGCGGGCATCGTAAAGAAGGAAGGGCGGGCAGGAGAGGTGCGGTGTCACACTCCGCTGAACTTGCAACTCATGTGCATAAGATATCTTCAAAATGGAAACATGGCTTTCTAAAAGAATTGTACTAGTGCATCTCAATGGATTAAAACATCATCAAAAAGTGAATTTATTTCAGTAATTCAATACAAAAAGTGAAACACATTATATAAAGTCATTACAGACAGAGTGATCTATTTCTGTAAATGTTGATGATTATGGCTTACAGCCAATGAAAACCCAAAGGTCGTTATTTCAGAAAATTAAAGTAGAGAGGATGAAGGGTTAAAAACCGCACTGCTGTATTCCACACAACATCAAAGGGTGAATATAATATTGATTTATTAGTTAATGTGTTTCAGGGCTCCCAGACACATGACAATATTACATTGATTTTTGATGATATTCTAATTCATTGAGATGCACTAGTATATATTTAATCAGCATTACCGTGTCATTGCATACATGACATTAGTTTGGGGTATAAAGAACAGATGACAGGTTAGAATTTAGAGTACTATAATATGTTTGTGTATGTATATAGCTATACAGTACAGCTTGAGTATTTATGAAGCATTGAGGTGTGATATTTTTGCATGTTTATTTCATGGCGTGACTTATTTTCTTGTAAATATGTCAACTTTACGTTTTGTAGTGAAGTTCCGACAGGTTGTTCTTGTTAGAAACATTTTTTAAAGAATAAATTGTTGACAATGGGACATCTAGCACTTGCACTAAATGACATTATACTTGTGCACTAATATTATTAAATAGCAATAAATAGATATTATCAAAAGTGTTTAATATATTTCACCTGCAGGAGAACCATATGGCTGCTTGTAACTTTCCCCAGTAAAATGGTTTTAAAAATGGGATCTACGGTGATCAGCAGATTGCTTTATATTACTAGTGGCAAAATTCAGTTTAAGGGCTCGCTTACATCACATGTTAATCGGACAGGTGCTATCCGAGTGCACTCGGAGTATTGATATGTAATGGGGCAGGGCTGATCAGCATTTTTTTTCTCATACTGATTCAGCATGAGAAGAAAATTGTAGCATGCAAATCAGACTAGACTCGCCCATTCAAGTGTGTGGGTGCATGGAAAACATTCGGACTTGACTCAGACGATATCCAAATGCAGTCCGACTCACGGAAGAAGAAATGCTGTTCTCCATCTGCTCCGATTTTCTCATCCGAGAGAATAGCACCACACTATGCTGACACATGGAGCGAATTCGGATCAAAGTGTCATTAGCATAATGGTCTGATTCTCTCGAATAAGAGAATCTACAGTTGCGTGACCCTCCTAAGTCTGGGAAGTTCATTTGGTGTTCAGTAATAAAGTCCTATGCTGGGAGATTACTTACTGAATATTGGGATCTCTCCTCTCCCGACACCTGGGCTACAGCGGGCTCTTTGTATGGAGTGATGATCCTGCATGGGCACCAATGCTTCATTCATGGTCTATTGTACGGAGTGGATAATTTATATTTTGGTACAAACCCCGTTTTTACTACAGCTAATGAAACTGAAAACGAATGTACAGATAATGTTATGTACCATTAGCATGCCATGCTCAAATCAACAAAATATTATGCAACTATTCATTTAATTGCCTAAACGTAACATTCAGTGCCTTTCTAATGTAATAGATTTTACTCTGTTTCTGCTAGTTATTTTTTCATGACGCACAGATACATATTCTCAGAGACTTTTTTTGTTATAAATGGTTATAATAATCCGCCCTCTGCATTGTATGGTTTTGGCATGTGGAGTACAAGTTTCAGCAAGCAGAGGGCGAGAGATTTCTGTATTTATTTGTCATTGTCCGTGTATGTAATGTCATTTTCATTTTTTTTGGTCATTTCCTGTGGCTATGGTGTGTTTTTTTTTTTTTTTTTTTTTTCCCCTCATTGGATTTAATAAAATTTCTTTTAAATAAAGCAGTAGACTGATTTATTCCTGATGATAATTCATGTGAGCTATTTAGAAAGCTTTATGTATTTTGTAATGTATGGCATCAAGTGTCTGAAGTCTCATTTAGGATAGAAGCTATAATTATGACAGATATAATCAGGGCTGGTTTTAGACAATGTGACCCTAAATGCTCACATATTACACCATCACACTCAAAAATTTAGGTTACATCTACATATAATGATATCAGACAGGTACAGTTTGTATGGAAAGTATTAAGACCCCTTTAAATTTTTCACTCTGTTTCATTGCAGCCATTTGGTAAATTCAAAAAAGTTCATTTTTTTCTCATTAATGTACAGTCTGCATCTCATCTTGACTGAAAAAAACAAATGTCAAAATTTGTGCAAATTTATTAAAAAAAAGAATAATTTAATTATCACATGGTCATAAGTATTCAGTCCCTTTGCTCAGACACGGGTCATTCCATGTCAAGTGATCCAAAAATGAATATTTTTTTTTCCCTGACATCTTCAGATTTTTTTAATTTTTTTTTCTATATGAAGTACAACTTTAGTTAAGTACAAAACAAAAGTTTTGAATTTTTTTCTTCATCAGTTAATTTTTTACAGATTTTTAAAGTTTTAAAAAAGCGCGAATTTTGGCCTGGTATGACTTTACATTTTCTATCATATATCGGGCTAGAAATAAGATAGAGCGACAAAACAAACACCGTTGTACTCAGAATTGTACAGGCTTTCACTAGATATGTCACAAGAGGATCTTTGTTAATATTTTACCCATGCGACCGCAAACGCAAAATTTTAAAACGCATTTACGAAAAATCGGCATCATTTAAATATTTCATAAACTGCCCATATGTCTGCTGTGCTCTTAGCCACATCTGTACCACATTTCAAGTTGGGATCGCGATGGGATCATATTTTAAAATGTTTTACTATTAATAGCGTCAATGGGTCATTCCATATCAAGTGATCTAAATATGAATTTTTTTTTTACCTGACGTCTTTAGATTTTTTCAATTTTTTTTCTATTTGAAGTACTAGTTTAGTTAATTACAAATTAAAAGTTTTGAATTTTTTTCTTAATCAGTAAATTTTTTACAGATATTTAAAGTTTTAAAAAAGTGCGCATTTTGGCCTGGTATGGCTTTTACATTTTTTTATCTCGGGCTAGAAATAAGATAATGAAGCGGGAGAGGCATAATTTTACTCAGAACAGTAACAGCTTTCATTTGATATGTCACAAGACTATATTTTTTGATATTTTGTTTGGGAAAAATCAAATTCAAAATTTTGATGCGCAATTGTGAAATAAATGTTAGTTTGAAAATTGTGAAAAAATGCCTGTGTGTTACTTGTGTTCTTGGTTATATTTGTGTGGAGATTCAACTTGGGACCTGTCAAATTTATATATTTTTTATTTTATGGTTGTATGAGTTATTACATCTTATTGAATAAAACATTTATATGCAACAAAAAAGAAACACAAAACACAAATCCCGTAAATGTCAGGATAAATACATCTTAATCATCAGAACACAACACTCAGCATTTTCAACCTGAATGCATTGAACAAACCAAAAGAAAAAAGGTGATCATATCCTCAAGTTTGATTAAACAAGATTAAAAGAACCAAAAATGTTAACCCCTATTTATACATGTAAATTTGTTTTCTATTATATCACTAAACAAGACATTTATGAAGTGTTCTATATGAAGTACAACTTTAGTTAATTACTAATAAAAAGTGTGGAATTTTTTTCTTTATCAGTTAATTTTTTACAGATTTTTAAAGGTTTAAAAAAGCGTGAGTTTTGGCCTGGTATGGCTTTACATTTTCCATGTAGTGAAACAGAAATAAAAACAAGCATTTTTCATTCAGTAAAGACAGTGAAGTCCATGTAGTGGTAGAAGGCGGCACAGGATTGGCAATGGATGACATAACTGGCTATGTGACCTGTGAATATGGTTGGCGCTGGTGGCTGGCTACTGTATTCTCCAAAGACTGTGAAAATGAAGAAGTAGAATTGACTTTATTGCATCCTTCTGGTCCAGCGCCATCCTTTGTGTATCCAAGAAAGCCAGACATTTTAAAAGTGCACAAAAGTCAGATAATAACTCAGGTGAAGCCGAACACAGTGACAGGCCGTACATACTGTGACACAAAAGGAAACGGCGATTGCTAGTAAGCGCTTATGGACAGGATTACATTTCACCCACTAGAAGGGACAAATTGATGATAAAAGGCCACTTTAAAAACATACTATTAATTGTTTGATTAGTTCATGTTTTATAGAATGATGATTTAACTACTGTACTATTCTTATTAAACACTTAATAAATGACATGTTTAGTGATATAATAGAAAACAAATTTACATGTATAAATAGGGGTTAACATTTTTGGCTCTTTTAATCTTGTTTAATCAAACTTGAGGATATGATCACCTTTCTTCTTTTGGTTTGTTCAATGCATTCAGGTTGAAAATGCTGAGCGTTGTGTTCTGATGATTTTAGGGCCCTTTCACATCAGCGTTTTTTGAAATTTGCAGCAGATGCGGTGAAAAAAACGCATCTGCCGCAATTGCCGCATAACCGATGCACTTGCGGCGCGGTTGCGGTAATCCCCATAGAAAGTATAGGGGGACTTGCGGCAGGTGCGGCAAGTGCGGTTTTGCACTTGCGGCAGGTGCGGCTGCGAAAAAAAACGCGGTCAGCAAATTTCAAAAAACGCTGATGTGAAAGGGCCCTTAGATGTATTTATCCTGGCACTTACGGGATTTGTTTTTTGTGTTTCTTTTTTGTTGCATGTAAATGTATATTTGTGCAGAGATTCAACTTGGGACCTGTCAAATTTATATATTTTTTATTTTATGGTTGTATGAGTTATTACAACTTATTGAATAAAAATTCAATAAGTTGTAATAATTCATACAACCATAAAATAAAAAATATATAAATTTGACAGGTCCCAAGTTGAATCTCTGCACAAATATAACCAAGAACACAAGTAACACACAGGCATTTTTTCACAATTTTCAAACTAACAGTTATTTCACAATTGCGCATCAAAATTTTAAATTTGATTTTTCCCAAACAAAATATAAAAAAATATAGTCTTGTGACATATCAAATGAAAGCTGTTACCGTTCTGAGTAAAATGATGCCTCTCTCGCTTCATTATCTTATTTCTAGCCCGAGATAAAAAAAATGTAAAGCCATACCAGGCCAAAATGTGCACTTTTTTAAAACTTTAAATATCTGTAAAAAATTAACTGATTAAGAAAAAAATTCAAAACTTTTAATTTGTAATTAACTAAAGTAGTACTTCAAATAGAAAAAATTTAAAAAAAATCTAAAGACGTCAGGTAAAAAAAAAATATTCATATTTAGATCACTTGATATGGAATTGACCCATTGACGCTATTAATAGTAAAATATTTTAAAATATGATCCCATCGCGATCCCAACTTGAAATTTGGTTCAGATGTGGTTAAGAGCACAGCAGACATATGGGCAGTTTATGAAATATTTAAATGATGCCGATTTTTCGTAAATGCATTTTAAAATTTTGTGTTTGCGATCGCATGGGTAAAATATTAACAAAGATCCTCTTGTGACATATCTGGTGAAAGCATGTACAATTCTGAGTAGAACGGTGTTTATTTTGTCTCTCTATCTTATTTCTAGCCTGAGTTATGAAGAGAAATGTAAAGGCAAGCAACACCGAAATTCGCACTTTTTTCGAACTTTGAAAATCATTTAACCCCTTCTAGACCTTTGGCCCACCATTTGGGCCATGGAAGTCAGTTTGTTCCCGACCCATGGCCCAGGGGGTGGGCCATGAAATGATCGGGCTCCTGCGGCCCGTGTGAGGGGGGTGACTCAGGTGTCACTGTAGCTAATGCACAGTGACAATCTGTAGTTCACCCCACGGGGGGGTGGATTAACCCCCCCCGTGCCCAGGGCCCCTCTGATTGGCAGTTGAAATTCAGACTGCCAATCAGAGCGAGTAATCCCCTCCAGATCTGATTGGAGCTCTCAAATCAGATCTGGAGAGGCGGGATGGCAGGTGCCCTCTCTCTCCTAGCCCCCTCTCTCTCCAGGGCCCCCTAATCGCTCTCCTACCCCCCCTCCCCGACGGCGGTAACAGTCATGACAGTAAATGACTATCCCCGCCGCTGCCTGTCAGCTTCCTCAGCCCCCTCCGTGCAATCACGGAGGGGGCTGATGAAGCTAACACCCCCATGCCCCGTATCCCACCCTATCCCTCTCTTACCTACCGGTGGGTCCACCGGTGCAGCCGCTGTCCAGCTCCAGTGTGGGCCACTCCTCCTCTTCCGGGCTAAACATTGGAGCTCCCCTACAAGTGACCCCATTTTGGAAACTAGACCCCCCCAGGGAACTTATCTAGATGGGTAGTGAGCATATTGAACCCCATGGTGCTTCACAAATTAATGAAAGAAAAACATTTTGTGGAAAAAAAGTACTTTTTCATTTTTACAGATCAATTTGTGAAGCACCTGGGGGTTCAAAGTGCTCACTATGCATCTAGATATGTTCCCTGGGGGTCTAGTTTCCAAAATGGGGTCACTTGTGGGAGCGCTCCAATGTTTAGGCACACAGGGGCTCTCCAAACGCGACATGGTGTCCGCTAACAATTTGAATGGAAATCAGCTCAAATTGTTAGCCGACACCATGTTGCATTTGGAGAGCCCCTGTGTGCCTAAACATTGGAGCTCCCCCACAAGTGACCCCATTTTGGAAACTAGAGCCCCCAAGGAACTTATTTAGATGGGTGGTGAGCATTTTGCACCCCCAGGTGCTTCACAAATTCATCCGTAAAAATGAAAAAGTACTTTTTTTTTCACAAAAATTTTCTTTTAGCCTAAATTTTTTCATTTTCACATGGGCAACAGGTAAAATTCATACTAAAATTTGTTGGGCAACTTCTCCTGAGTACATCAATACCTCCATATGCGGTCATAAACCACTGTTTGGGTGTACGACAGGGCTCAGAAGGGAAGGAGCGCCATTTCACTTTTTGAATGTAAAATTAGCTCCAAAATTCAAATTGCGCTCCTTCCCTTCTGAGCCCTGCCGTGTGCCCAAACAGTGGTTTATGACCACATATGAGGTATCGATATACTCGGGAGAAATTGCACAACACATTTTAAGATCTATTTTATCCGGTTGCCCATGCAAAAATGAAAGAATTGAGGCTAAAAGAATATTTTTGATAAAAAACATAAAATATCCATTTTTTGTTTCCACATTGCTTTAGTTCCTGTGAGGCACCTGAAGGGTTAATAATCTTCTTGAATGTAGTTTTGAGTAGTTTGAGGGGTGCAGTTTTTGGAATGGTGTCACTTTTGGGTGTTTTCTGTCATGTACACCCCTCAAAGGGACTTCAAATGTGATGTGGTCACTAAAAAGCATGGTTTTGTAAATTTTGGTTGAAAAATGAAAAATTGCTCATGAACTTTGAACCCTTATAACTTCCTAACAAAATTTTTTTTTTCCTAAATTGTGCTGATGTGAAGTAGACATATGGGAACTATTATTTAATAACTATTTTGTGTCACATATCTCTCTAGTTTAGCAGACAAAAAATTCAAAATTTGAAAATTGCAAAATTTTCAACATTTTTGCCATATTTTTTATTTTTTCACAAATAAACGCAAAAATTATCGACCTAAATTTAATACTAGCATGAAGCCCAATATGTCACGAAAAAACAATCTCAGAATCGCTAGGATCGGTTGAAGCTTTCCAGAGTTATAGCCTCATAAAGGGACACTGGTCAGAATTGCAAAAAAATGTCAAGGTCTTTAGGGTCAAATTAGGCTGGGTCATGAAGGGGTTCAAAAAAATTTTTTTTTTAATTTTCTCTTCACATTCTGCATTGTCTGACATGCTATTATCAAATAACAAAATCTCAAAAGAATTAAAAATTATTACCTCTATATCATTGGATTACTTGACATGGAATGGCCCACACTCATAGTTAAGTCACATGCTGGCTATTTCCCTGTGATTCTCATTGAGATGGTTCTTCTCCTTCATTGGAGTCCAGCTGTGTTTAATTAAACTGATAGGACTTGATTTGGAAAGGCACACACCTGTCTGTATAGGAGCTCACAGTGTATGTCAGACCAAATGACAATCATGAGGTCAAAGGAACTGCCCAAGGAGCTCAGAGACAGAATTGTGGCAAGGCACAGAAATGGCCACGGATACAAAAGAATTTCTAAAGTACTCAAGGTTCTTAAGAGCACAGTGGCCTCCATGATCCTTAAATGGCTGAAGTTTGGAACCACCAGAAGTCTTCCTAGACCTGACCATCCAGCCAAACTGAGCAATCATGGGAGAAGAACCTTGGTGAGAGAGGTAAAGAAGAAGCCCAAGATCACTGTGGCTGAACTCCAGTAGAGTAGGGAGATGTGAGAAAGTTCCACAAAGTCAACTATCACAGCAGCCCTCCACCAATCGGGCCTTTACGGCAGAGTGGCCCTACGGAAGTCTCTCCTCAGTGCTAGACATATGAAAGCCTGCATAGAGTTTGCAAAAAAACATATGAAGGAGTCCCAGACTATGAGAAGTAAGAGTCTCTGGTCTGATGAGACAAAGATAGAACTTTTTGGTGATAATTCCAAGTGGTATGTGTGGAGAAAACTAGGCACTGCTCATCACTTGGCCAATACAATCCCAGCAGTGAAACATGGTGGTGTCAGCATCCTGCTATGGAGGTGTGTTTCAGCTGCAGGGACACGACCACTGATTACATTTGAAGGAAACATGAATACGGCCAAATACATAGATATCCTGGATGAACACCTCTTCCAGAGTGCTCTGGACTTCAGACTTGGCCGCAGGTTCACCTTTCAACAAGACAATGACCCTAAGCACACAGCTAAGAAAACAAACTAGTGGCTTCAGAACAACTCTGTGACCAATCTTGACTGGCCCAGCCAGAGCCCTGACCTAAACCCAATTGAGCATCTCTAGAGACCTGAAATGGCTGTCCACCAACGTTCACCATCCAACCGGATGGAACTGGAGAGGATCTGCAAGGAAGAATGGCAGAGGATCCCGAAATCCAGGTGTGAAAAACTTGTTGCATTATTCCCAAGAAGACTCATGGCTGTACTAGCTCAAAAGGTGCAAATACTCAATACTGAGCAAAGGGTCTGAATACTTGTGACCATATGATATTTCAATTTTTCTTTTTTAATAAATTTGCACAAATATCTACATTTCTGCTGTTTTCAGTCAAGATGGGGTGCAGAGTGTACGATAATGAAAACAAAAAAAAAAAAAACTTTTTTGAATTTACCGAATGGCTGCAATGAAACAAAGAGTGGTAGGCACAGAACAATCACTACTAGATAAATTATTTTCTACAGTATCATGTTATCAGCAGCACTTCTGCACTTTGCATCGGGCAATGTGCTGCCGAGAGCAAGGATTTCTGTTCCACCATAAAAAATCCAATCACCCGGTAAATCAGCAGCATATTGATCGTTGGATGGGAGGTTGCCAACATGTTTACACCTATGGACTGTCATCTGCACTGCCGGGATTTATACATGCTGCCAAGAATCCATACAATCTAGGCTCAACCACACTTGGAATAATGGAGACACACCCATCTCCATTCATATCATTGGTCGTTGTGTCATTCCAGGGTCCTCAAGGGAGAGATGGATGGATGCACTTAGAGCCATTTGGTGTTATTTGTTGGTCACTGCAACTTTAAGACGACGCAATTCCTTATTTTACTACATGAAGGGTCAGGCTGCTTTTAAGGTGACTATTGCTCGCTGGATTAAAATGACCATTATTCAGGTCTATAAGTTGAAAGACAGGGTTCCTCCTTTCAATGTCAGGGCACACTCCACTAGGGCGGTTGGAGCTTCCAGTGTGGAATGTCATACGGTTTCGGTCCTGCAGCACTGGAAGGCAGCTACCTGAGCATCTGTACATACGTTTCCCAAATTCTACAGGGTCTATAATGTTGCTTTAGCTGATGTGTGCTGGGGCAGGAAGATTTTATAGTTAGCAGTTAATGAACCTTCAGATTACCGTAAATTATATTAGTAAATTGTGTGATGTTAACAGAATTGTTACATCTGTGTGTTCTTTTCCCACCACAGGGACAGCGTAATGCCAACGTCCCTGCGCTGCTCTGCCTCTCCCCTGTACCAGAGACACTGCCTTACTCACCACCGCGGCTGGACCACGTGCCTCCATCCTCCTGCACGGCCGTCCCAAGTGCTCGTCTGCTTTCTCCTGCTATCATGCACGCTGGCTCCCCAGGAGTGTGCTTAGGGCTCCTTCCCTGCCCTTAAAGAGCCAACACTCCATTTCACGGAAGCACCATGAGCCAATGGCTGAGCTGCAGTTAGGTATTTAAGGCATCCTCCCACTAGGGGAGGTGCCTGAGCAATGTATTAGATTAGTTAGTTTGCTTATGCTGCTTGCTAATTGTCAGGTCCTGTTCTCCTTTCTCTGTCCTTTTCTTCATTGACCCTGCCTGTCTCCATATCATATAGAGGAACCCAGTTCTCTGAGAAGGCCCACCTAGATTCAGGATCTGCTGGGAACTTATTCACTAGGCTGTGGTGGATCAGTACCAGGTCCTCATCTGATGTCTCCAGAGTCCCTTGACTGTGTCATCTGTTGATGGAGCACACTCGTCTGAACTCATGCGCTTTGTGTTCTAGCCAGTGGAGCTACGGGTGGGAGAATCTCATTTGGAGAAGATCTTTTTCTTTGTGCTACTGAACCTGTTCTGTCTGCTTCTCCTGGATCTGCTTTGGTTCCAAACTCACAAACCTGCTCTTGACTGGAAATCCAGAGAGGTGCTTCATCGGGTGATGAATTGTCATGGTACATGCCTAGTTCCTGAACCCCTGAAGATGACTATTTTAGAAGTCGGTTTTATTTGCCATTTAGGGATCAGGAAAAAGCCTCCTAAGCAACAGCTTTCCTGCCTACCTCTACTACCAAGCATTCCTCCCAACTTGGAAGATATTGTGCTGGCGTAGAAGCTTCCTTCAGACCTGGTCAAGTGGGGGCATAAGGGGCGGTGTATTGTAATGCCGACGTCTCTGCGCTGCCTCTCCCCTGCAGCAGGAACGACAGCCATCCACGCGCTTGTCAGCTGTCTCCTTCTCTCAGGAACGCTGGCTCCCCGGGTGTTCGCTTTTTCCTTGACCTTAAAGGGCCAGTGCTCCATTTGCCAGACGTGCCCCTCAGCCTATGGCTAAGAGGCACTAGGTATTTAAGGCATTCTTCCATTAGGCTTGCTTCCTTCTGCTAGCTATTTGTCAGATCCTGTTCTCTCTTGTCTGTCCTATTTATCTGCCTCCATTGGCCATTCTGCTTGCTACATCCATTCTTGCTGCAACTGCCCACTCCAGTGAATGTACCTGTATCCGTCCCTGAGTCATCTGCCTATACCAGAGACTGTGCCTTGGTCCGTCCTTGCATTTCCTATCCTGGGGTCAGCTGCCACAGTTTTCCTGTGGTCCTGTGGGTCCACTCCTGTTTGTCTCCTCACAGAGAGCGTAACATCCCATGTGGATCGTTAGAACGTGACCGTGAAAATTTGATTTTTGTTAACGTAAAATCTGTTTCTCATAGTCTTCATTGGGGGACACATCTCGCACCCATTTTTTTTGCCCTAGTGACGTATATTTATATTATACTTTGTTATATTTCTTATTCTTTTTGCTTCTCCTACTGCTTCCTGACTAAACTGAGGAAGCTGGTTCCGGAAGGTGAGGTATAGACTACTGGCGAGGAGCTAAATTTTTTTCAGACTATAAGATGCACCCAGCTTTTAGAGGAGGAAAACAGTGAAAAAAAATTCAAGCAAACAATGTGGTCATGACACACAGTTACGGGGTAATGTCCTCAAATTCTGTACTAATATCTCCATCTGCGCCCCTTCCAGGTATATATGTCTCCCATCCTGCAATATACGGCAATATCCTGATATACGGTCCCCCATCCTGGTATATATGCCCCCATCCTGATATGTGTCCCATATGCTGGTATGTGTCCCATATCCTGGGATCTGATCCCCAATCCTGGTATATGTGCCCATATCCAGGTATGTACCCCATATCTTGATACATATTTAGATCATTTAAAAAGTGTCAATGCAGCAAGTCATGGTCACAGTTACAGGACAGGTAGCACGATCCCACGCATTTTGGCTTATTAGCCATGGATTACACATAACTTGTGAACAAGGCATATATAGACACTGGGTATGCATATGGGGGTGGTACTAATTAATCATTAAAGGGATCATGTCACCTCTAAAACGCCACCTAAGCTACCAAAACATATCCCTGCACCATCCTATCACTAATCTCACACTCCTTTTGTCTCCTAAAAGCATCCTGTGAAAGTGCATAAAAACATTTTAATACTTACTCATTAGGGATTATTAGCAGGGGCTATATTCTTTAGCCCTTAGGGCGTGTTGTTTTGCAGCCTGAATGATCCAGCCCTCTCTGTGCAGCGTCTGCTGTGATGTGAAGCTGAAGGCAGGACAAATGATTTGCATTCTGTGAGTGACAGAGAGGGAGAGGGCAAAGCCTGCACAAGCAAAGCAGCACAGAGAGAGAGAGAGGCTGGATCCTCGATGCTGCAAAACAACACGCCCAGAGGGCTAAAGAATTTAGCCCCTGCTAATTATAATCCCTAATGAGCAAGTATTAAAACGTTTTTATGCACTTTCACAGGATGCTTTTAGGAGACAAAAGCAGTGTGAGATTAGTGATAGGATGCTGCAGGGACATGTTTTGGTAGCTTAGGTGGCGTTTTGGAGGTGACAGGATCCCTTTAAATCTACACCCTTAATTAGAATTTGCAAACAGCTATTGTGAAGACAAATTAAAAACCTAGATAAATTTTATACAAATATATGCAATGCTGAAAAAATGAAACTGAGTATTGTAGGATGAAATCTTGCCTACGGGCAGAGACACACTATGCGAGATGCATGTGAGAGACTCACATGAGTCTTGCATGAATCACCCGGAATGGCCCCTGTCTCTACACGGGAGAGCTTCAGCTGCATAGAAGCACAAGACGCTGATGCGCTCCCATTCAGAGAGACATTAGCCATTCTGGGTGAGTCAAGCGAGACTCGTGCTAATATCTCACATGCATCTCGGATAGTGTGTCTCTGCCCTAATATTCATCCCATCGGAAGCCCTAGTACAAAGTTTAAAAATCCAAAAATTCCCCCAACGTAAAATGTTTCTTCTTAGGTCACTTTCACGCATTATTATTATTTACCGTATATACTCGTGTATAAGCCGACCCGTGTATAAGCCGACCCCCCTACTTTTGCCCCCAAAACCTGGGAAAACCTATTGACTCGTGTATAAGCCAAGGGTGGACCCCAGCACTGGTGTATAGCCCCCAGCAGTGTGGTATACAGGCCCCCCAATGGTAGTATACAGGAGCCTCCCCAGTGGCATATACAGGCTCCAGTAGTATATACAGCAACCTCAGTGGTATACAGCAGCATCCCCAGTGGTATATACAGACCCCACCAGTATATACAGCAGCCCCAGTGGTATATACAGCAGCCCCAGTGGTATAAACAGCAGCCCAAGTGGTAGATACAGCAGCCCCAGTGGTATATACAGCAGCCCCAGTGGTATACAGGCCTCAGCAGAATATACAGCAGCCCCCAGGCCCAGGGGGTTCCCAGCAGCCCTCAGGGGGTACCCAGCAAATTTTGGGCTGAAAAACTCAGCTTATACATGAGTATATACGGTATTTATAGAGCACCATTGATTCCATGGTGCTGTGCATGAGAAAGGGATACATACTGTACAAACAAGTTAAAATACAATGAACAAACAGTAACAGATTGATACAGAGGGAAGAGAGGACCCTGGCCTTGCGGGCGTACATTCTACATGGCAATGGGGAGGGAGACAGTAGGTTGGGTCTGCTCTGGTGGTAACATAGTAACATAGTTTTTAAGGTTGAAGGAAGACTTTAAGGGCCACTTTACACACACCAACATATCTGTCCAACTTCTGACCAACTTGCTGGTTGCAGTGAAATCATGGACACATTGCTCCATTTTGTGGCTGTGTACAATGGAACAATGTGTCCATGATTTCACTGCAACCAGCAAGTTGGTCAGAAGTTGGACAGTTAAGTTGGGGTGTGTAAAGTGGCCTTGAGTCCATCTAGTTCAACCCATAGCCTAACATGTTGATCCAGAGGAAGGCAAAAAAAAAACCATGTGGCAACACTAAGCTCCACAATGGGGAAAAAAATTCCTTCCTGACTCCAAATATCACAATCAGACTAATTCCCTGGATCAACGCCCTATCAAAGAATCTAGTATATATAACTGGAAATATTATAGTTTTCAAGAAAGGCATCCAGGCCCTTCTTAAATGTTAGTAGTGAGTCACTCATTACAACATCATGTGGCAGAGAGTTCCATAGTCTCACTGCTCTTACAGTAAAGAATCCGCGTCTGTGATTATGATTAAACCTTCTTTCCTCCAGACGTAGAGGATGCCCCCTTGTCCCCGTCTCAGGCCTAAGAGTAAAGAGATAATTAGAAAGGTGTCTGTACTGTCCCCTCATATATTTATACATTATTATAAGATCACCCCTAAGCCTTCGTTTTTCCAAGCTAAATAACCCTACGTTTAATAACCTGTCTTGGTATTGCAGACCCCTCAGTCCTCTAATAACCTTGGTCGCTCTTCTCTGGACCCGCTCTAGTTCAGCTATATCTTTCTTATACACCGGAGACCAGAATTGTACACAGTATTCTAAGTGTGGTCGCACTAGTGACTTATATAGAGGTAAAATGATGTTCTCCTCATGAGCATCTATGCCTCTTTTAATGCATCACATTATTTTATTTGCCTTTGCAGCAGCTGCCTGACACTGGCCACTAAATGTGAGTTTGTCATCTACCCATACACCCAGGTCTTTTTCAGTGACCTTTTTTCCCAGTGTTTTACAATTAAGCACATAATTATACCTTTTGTTTCCTCTGCCCAAGTGCATGACTTTACATTTATCCCCATTAAAGCTCATTTGCCATTTATCAGCCCAAGCTTCTAGTTTACATAAATCCTCCTGTAATATAAAATTTGCCTCCTCTGTATTGATTACCCTGCAGAGTTTAGTGTCATCTGCAAATATTGAGATTCTACTCTGTATGCCCCCTACAAGGTCATTAATAAATATATTAAAAAGAAGCGGGCCCAACACTGACCCCTGTGGTACCCCACTGTTAACTGTGGCCCATTCTGAGTGTGTTCCATTAATGACCACCCTTTGTTTCCTATCGCCAAGCCAGTTTTTAACCCACTTACACATATTTTCCCCTATCCCCATTACTCTCATTTTATGTATCAACCTTTTGTGTGGCACCGTATCAAAAGCTTTTGAAAAGTCCATATACACCACATCCACTGCATTTCTTTGGTCCAGTCCAGAACTTACTTCTTCATAGAAGCTTATCAGATTAGTTTGACAGGAACGGTCCCTCGTAAAACCATGTTGATATTGGGTCATGAGGTTATTTTTCTTCAGATACTCCAGTATAGCATCTCTTAGAAAACCCTCTAGGATTTTACCCACAGTAGAGGTTAAGCTTACTGGCCTATAATTTCCAAGTTAGGTTTTGGTTCCCTTTTTTGAATAATGGCACCACATTTGCTATACGCCAGTCCTGTGGTACAGACCCTGTTATTATGGTATCTTTAAAGATTAAAAATAATGGTCTATCTATGACAGTACTTAATTCCTGCATGCACTCTGGGGTGTATCCCATCCGGGCCCAGGGATTTGACAATTTTTAGTAAGCTTAAGTAAGCTTACTAAGTAAGCTTACTTAAGTAAGCTTTAGTAAGCTTAACCTCTACTGTGGGTAAAATCCTAGAGGGTTTTCTAAGAGATGCTATACTGGAGTATCTGAAGAAAAATAACCTCATGACCCATTATCAACATGGTTTTACGAGGGACCGTTCCTGTCAAACTATTCTAATAAGCTTCTATGAAGAAGTAAGTTCTGGACTGGACCAAGGAAATGCAGTGGATGTGGTGTATATGGACTTTTCAAAAGCTTTTGATACGGTGCCACACAAAATGTTGATACATAAAATGAGGGCAATGGGGATAGGGGAAAATTTGTGTAAGTGGGTTAAGAACTGGCTTAGTGATAGGAAACAAAGGGTGGTTATTAATGGAACACACTCAGAATGGGTCACAGTTAACAGTGGGGTACCACAGGGGTCAGTGTTGGGCCCGCTTCTATTTAATATATTTATTAATGACCTTGTAGGGGGCATACAGAGTAGAATCTCAATATTTGCGGATGACACTAAACTCTGCAGGGTAATCAATACAGAGGAGGACAATTTTATATTACAGGAGGATTTATGTAAACTAGAAGCTTGGGCTGCTAAATGGCAAACGAGCTTTAATGGGGATAAATGTAAAGTCATGCACTTGGGCAGAGGAAACAAAAGGTATAATTATGTGCTTAATTGTAAAACACTGGGCAAAACTGTCACTGAAAAAGACCTGGGTGTATGGGTAGATGACAAACTCACATTTAGTGACCAGTGTCAGGCAGCTGCTGCAAAGGCAAATAAAATAATGGGATGCATTAAAAGAGGCATAGATGCACATGAGAAGAACATAATTTTACCTCTATACAAGTCACTAGTGCGACCACACTTAGAATACTGTGTACAATTCTGGTCTCCGGTGTATAAGAAAGACATAGCTGAACTAGAGCGGGTCCAGAGAAGAGCGACAAAAGTCATTAGAGGACTAAGGGGTCGGCAATACCAAGACAGGTTATTAAACTTGGGGTTATTTAGCTTGGAAAAACGAAGGCTTAGGGGTGATCTTATAATAATGTATAAATATATGAAGGGACAGTACAGAGACCTTTCTAATGATCTCTTTACTCTTAGGCCTGAGACTGGGACAAGGGGGCATCCTCTACGTCTGGAGGAAAGAAGGTTTAATCATAATCACAGACGCGGATTCTTTACTGTAAGAGCAGTGAGACTATGGAACTCTCTGCCACATGATGTTGTAATGAGTGACTCACTACTAACATTTAAGAAGGGCCTGGATGCTTTTCTTGAAAACTATAATATTACCGGTTATACATACTAGATTCTTTGATAGGGCGTTGATCCAGGGAACTAGTCTGATTGCCGTAACTGGAGTAAGGAAGGAATTTTTTCCCCCAATGTGGAGCTTAGTGTTGCCACATGGTTTTTTTTTGCCTTCCTCTGGATCAACATGTTAGGCTATGGGTTGAACTAGATGGACTTAAAGTCTTCCTTCAACCTTAAAAACTATGTTACTATGTTACTATGTTAATTTTAGTGATTTTTAGACGATGCCGTACTTCCTGCTGGGTTAAGCAGGTGACATTTAATTGACAGTTTTTGTTATCACTGATCATATTGTCTGTCATGGGATTTTCATGTGTAAATACTGTTGAAAAAAAGTCATTTAGCATATTGGCTTTTTCCTCATCCTGATCCACCATTTTACCCAGAGTATTTTTAAAGGGGCCAACACAATCATTTTTTAGTTTCTTAGTATTTATGTAGTTAAAAAATATTTTGGGATTATTTTTACTTTCTCTGGCAATGAGTCTCTCTGTCTCAATCTTTGCTGCCTTGATATGCTTTTTACAAATCTTATTTAATTTTCTGTATTTATTTCATGCCTCATCACTACCTACTTGCTTTAATTCCCTAAATGCTTTCTTTTTGTCATTTATTGCGCCCCTTACAGCCTTATTTAGTCATAGTAGTTTCCTTCTATTTCTAGCATGCTTATTCCCATAGGGTATATATTGTGCACAGGCCCTATTCAGGATACTAATAAACGTCTCCCACTTGCTTTGTGTACTTTTATGTCTCAGGATATCGTCCCAGTTTATTGCACTAAGATCATCTCTCAACCATTGGAAATTTGCCTTCCTGAAGTATTGCGTCCTTGTAGCCCCTCTACTACACATCTTATTAAAGGATACTTTTCTGGTCATCATAATGGGAGACCCAGACAATGGGGTTTAGGGCACTGCCCTCCGGAGGTCACACTAGGTACTACAAGTTTGTAGACACCGCCTCCTCCGCTTATAAACCCCTACCGCAGGGAACATCCTCAGTTTTAAACTTAGTGTGCTCGGAGGATCACGCTTTGCTTGCACTTCACTGCATTCTCACAGCTTACGTGATGGCGTCTGAAGACAAGGTAAAAAGGTTCCAGTCGGGACCTGCGACAGCCTCCCCGCTCACCCTTGTGGAACACGCAGGTGGAGGTACCGGAGGGCCTAGGGCCTGGACACTTTGTGTTCTCCCGGTACGCTGTTGCGCTCCTTTCCATCCCTCTCTGGGGGGCTCTGGAGAGTGGGAGATGGGAGCCTTGCACAGCTCCGCTCCGTCCGAGGCCTCCCTAAATGGTGCTTACAGACCGGACTGGAGCCAGCCCAGTCCGAGGCCTCCCTAAATGGTGCTTACACTCCGGACTGGTGCTGCACCCCCGTCCGAGGCCTCCCTAAATGGTGCTTACAGACCGGACCGGCACTGAGGCACTCTGTGTCTCCTGTGTGCCTGGGGGTAGTGTCTGGCACTTTATGTGTTTCATGACACTCAGACCGCGCGTTACCCTCGGGTCCGCGGATCTGCGGGTGTACCCTGTGCTGGGGTCACCCTGGCTGACCGCCCTGTGTGTCACAGGGGCTGAGGCTGTAGGCTGCGGATGTTTGTGCATGCAGTCTGTATGTTGTGTTTTTTACACTCTTTCCCGCGCTGCGGGCTCCGGCTCCCTCATGCTGAGGCTGCTTGGAGGATGGGAAGCAGCCCGTGCGGTGTCGTCATCGATGGGCGTGTGTGTGTGTTTCCCGCGTGTCTTCGGCGCCGCCCACAGTTTCACTGTCGGCGGCCATCTTTACCCTCACTTCCCGGTTGGGATTTGTATGCAGCGTGCGCCTGCACTCCAAGAGGGGAGACCGGAAACCGTCGCGGAGGTCACACACACACACCGCTTCCTCATACCGCTTTACTGCGGTCGGTAAGCCACCGGGACTCCCGGTTTTGTTGTCTGCATTTTGGCTTATCTTCCCCTACTGTGGCGATGTCCTCAGCCGGGAAGCGTGCTTCTAGGGCGGCAGAGACCACCATTACCTGTGCTACATG